>CM032667.1:38670117-38681036 GCA_019095985.1 Streblospio benedicti | reverse complement strand
GTGTGTTCGTTATATGCGCAACATCTTCAAAAGCAGATTTCCAAATACCACGAAACTTTGGCAAATCATTCTTCATAACCCAGTGGGTGCACAGAATAAGATTATGTTACCTGTACACGTCCCTGCTACGAACAATTTACGAATTATTTTCAAAATAAATAGATGCCATGCTCATTACAGGGCCATGTTTGTGTAAATAAAACGTTAAACGTGCGGGTTTCCTCTGCATATACGTCATACGTAGTACGTTACACGTAAGTAGATAAGCGGAACGTCTTTCTTTGCTACAGCTAACGTTACCCGTGCGTTATGCGTACTTTAAACGTACATGAAATCCTAAACCGTGTAAATGCTGGTAATATAACTTTTTTTCTTAAAAAATCATTACATAGTTTGGAAATGAAGCAAAACAGTTTGAAAAATTGCAAGACATCGTTTTATTATTAATTAGACCTGACCCTGTACTTTGAATGTTGTAAAGAATCCTGGGGTTGTGAGGTTTTTATGAGCCCCAAATGAGGTCACCATAAATGCTGCATTGTATTTCCATATATTGGAGCGGAAGTGCTTGGCATTGTGAGTATCTTCAGTGAGGAGCTTCATGAGTACCTCAGGTGGAGCTTGCATAGCTTCAAGTCTGACTTTACCACCAGTACAACACATACCAGGTGGTTCTCCTGGCCATTTTCTGGCATGACAGAACCGGCATATATTGTCCATGCTACCGATTGTAATCTTTGGGTTTGAAGCGTAATCATTTGCGGGATTGTATGAAAAGGCTGCTTTATTATTTCAGGAATTATTTGAATCTGTAAGCATAAGCATAAGCCGGTGTAGTTCAAGTGCCCGTCACATAGGCTCCACTTATCAAAAACGCACGATCCACTCACGCATTACGGCAGCATACACGCAAGAAAACAATGCATGACGCCATATAAAACTTTTTTTTTGGCTGGTAGTAGATAACGCCATCATACGTTGAGCTAAAAAGGGCATTCCAAACTTCTGCTCCGCGTATTACAGCCCTCCACACATTTAGCTGCATCTATCACTTTAATATTTTACACACACATGATTGCCGTATAAAACATATGTTCCACGTATTGCCGAAAATCCAGAATTGCGTGGAGTCTGTGTGACACGCACTTTAATATAAAAAAGTCTAGCAAACGCATAAATTATATATATGTACACTTATGCCTCTTATTTTATTCAGTTTCACATGACAAGGAAAAGGAGACGTTCATCAATTGGCCGCCTTACACTTTCACAAAAAAGTTTCGCGTGCAAACAGAAAATGAAACACAAGAGGCCAGAGATCAGCGAACATCATTGGTTAGGCAGAGAATGGCTGCATATCGGGAAAATCAGAATGAAGAGGACAGAAATGTGCAAAGATTACTGGCTAGGCAGAGAATGGCTGAATATCGGTCACAGGAGACGGAGGATGTAAGAAATCAGCGACTATCACTCAATAGGCAAAGCATGGCAGAACAGAGATTAAATGAAACCAATGATGTACGAATTACATGGATAAAAGCAGCCTTTTCATACAATCCCGCAAATGATTACGCTTCAAACCCAAAGATTACAATCGGTAGCATGGACAATATATGCCGGTTCTGTCATGCCAGAAAATGGCCAGGAGAACCACCTGGTATGTGTTGTACTGGTGGTAAAGTCAGACTTGAAGCTATGCAAGCTCCACCTGAGGTACTCATGAAGCTCCTCACTGAAGATACTCACAATGCCAAGCACTTCCGCCAATATGGAAATACAATGCAGCATTTATGATGACCTCATTTGGGGCTCATAAAACCTCACAACCCCAGGATTCTTTACAACATTCAAAGTACAGGGTAGGTCTAATTAATAATAAAACGATGTCTTGCAATTTTTCAAACTGTTTTGCTTCATTTCCAAACTATGTAATGATTTTTTAAGAAAAAAAGTTATATTACCAGCATTTACACATGGTTTAGGATTTCATGTTTCAACCCGAGCAACGCCGGGGTAACCAGCTAGTGTATAATATGGAACAAGATCAAAGACATAATTTTCAAACTATTTAAAGTGCATGTTCATATCAATGAGAAAAACGGTACTGTTTGGTATCCATCTGATTGTAGATATATAAGGTTAATTGTAAACTGGATTTTATTTAGTTGCAATTGGTTTTTATGAAAAATAGAAATAATGTCAAATATGGGAAAGATCTAAGTAAGCCGGTAGATATTTTTTTTATTAATTCATACAGAATTGTAAAACTGAAATAAAAAACTTAAAAAAAGACCATTGATAAAATTACGATAAATCATATAAAATATGTATTAGATATGAAAAAAAATAATAGTACTACTAGCTGCTACTACTGTATGTGTTATGTATTTTATTTGTGAACTACTCTTATATTCATCTATGAAATGTACATGTATAGTCATTTTAAATTATTTTTATTACTAAATAAAGGAAGTGAATAGACTAAAAAAAAGAAAGAAAAAAAAGATTCACTACGATGATTCGTACATGACTTATATATATCTATATATATATATATATATATATATATATATTGTTATTTATATATATATATATATATATACCTGTATACCAAACATATATATATATGCAGCATGACTATATATATATATATATATATATATATATATATTATATATATATATATATATATATATATATATTAGAATAATATATATATATATATATTATATATGATATGCACATACTTTGATTATTATAAGATAGAATTACGTATACATACCTGTATAAATTATTAACTTGTAGCATTATCATACGTGATTTTACATCTGTCAGCCGTGCAAAGCAGGAGGTTGTGAGTTCCTTGCAGTACAGCAGTTTGCATTGTGACTGGGCGTTTGCACTACTCAGACTGGTGTACTTGGAATGTATAAGATACTCTTGAGATATGTAGATATTTCTTCTTTAAATGATGATACCCAGGATAATGAAACATGAAAATACGCAAAAATATTCAATATTTCGATGTCAATGCCCTATGATATAGTTATCTCTAGAGATAACACCCTAAAATATAGTGTTGTCTTAAAAATCAAGACCCAATACTATCTATATGCTAATTTCTCAAAATATGGACCCAATGATATATCAAATTTCTAAAAATAGGACCCAATCAAGAGGCTGGAAAAGGTGATCTATGGAAATGGCACGTCCGAACTAACCATGTATTGGAGATCCCCCATCATTTTCATTTTTCATAGTTCAACATCTATGTTTTCTTTGACTTAAATATTTAGATGGTAACTATACTTTACTATTAAAGGTGCCCCAAACCCCTCTGTTTAAACGAAAAAAAAAAAAAAAATCTTACAAGGCCCTTTAGTCTGCAACAAAATTGAGTATCTTTTCATTAACTCCTAATCAAGACATATTTAGAAGCCCCCACACACTGATGCTAATGCTTTTGCTCCACAGGTACCCCAAATGTAATAGTCATAGGAGTATGATGAGGCTGTGATATCGACAATTTTTTAAATAAAAAATTCCAATAACAATTATCTACATGTTAAAATTTATTCTTCTGCATTACATTATGATGAATATTCGATATTGCATGAACAAAAGTTCTAAAATATCTATCTAGTGATTTGTCAGAACTACATTGTATTCCTGCCAACTTGTCTGTGCTCTGGAGACATCACTATGACATCAGCATGAAGAAAAAATATTTCTTGGATCTGGTTTGAAAGTTTCTAAAAATTTCTCTATTCTATTAACAGTAATACTACACACATAATATTTTCTCCTGTTTGACGAAGAACTGAATATTCAAGTTTAACCAAGTAGTGGCGATATGCACATAATTCTAATATGCATTCAGAAACAACACTAATTTCATTTGGTTGACAGCGCTTGGTTTGATTATATGTTATCTTACATGTTTGTTTTTTTTATTTAGTGCTATATAAAATATACAGTTCCACAGCTGTCTTCACAAAAGGATACTACTCACATTTTCTTGATAACAAACACCTCTTTTCGTTGACACACATAAAATATAAATGACTACAAAATAGAACATGTTTACAGTAGTGGACCTACAGAATTCTAGCATCCGATATCTCAATCAATTTTTGAGTGTTTGCCAAGTTCAAAATTTACGCTGCAGCAGCACCTCTCAACAACAAACACTTGTGCATTCTGCTGTTTTATATCAATTTATATGACATGCCTCTCAAAATAGTCATTTCAAGTAAATTCATCTCCTTTTCAAATAGAGATTTTTCTTAATTTTATGTTCTCATTAAACATTTGGTTTAATTACTACAAACTTTTCTAGATTCACGACTACTCATTGACCGCATTTTGCTGAATTTGTGGGTACAAAAATACAGGACTACAAGGACAGTGGAGCTGTGTACATTATGGACAGTGAGGCTGTATACATACAGAGCCTTGTGATCCCCTGTCACTAAACCTTTTGTTCTGGTGGTTTCTTTGAGTTGTAGGTTCGTATTTGACAGCTTTCAATGCAGTGTACATGTACCATTTTTAACATTTTAGGGGGTAAATAGATAAATGGAGCTATCAATGGCTAGAATAAAGCCCAAAATACGCTAAACATTATCACAATGGACATTTGATTTACCCTCACAGTTTCATGGATAAATCGGACATCCAGCCTGGTAAATTTGAGCTTATTTTAGGCTACAATTGTAGACATCAATGACTATCCCACCAGGGTCAATATTAGATAACAATATTACGCATTTGGGCCCACTGGCAATCTTAAGCATACAGTCATGAATTCTATACAATAAATGCAATCCTCATTCCAATAAAAAGAAAGAAAATATAAAACAATTTATAAAAATGATCATTGTATCAATATACAAACATGTTATCAATTACACTAAATACAATAACACTTTATACCATTAGAAATTTCATTTGAAACTTTTAACATTATTGGTCAACAGCAGGGAGACAGCAATTTTTTCTTATGCAACATCAGTGCCCCAGGATAAGTACTCGTCCGCTAGTCCGAGACTGGTATTAAACCAACAGGACAAGGAAGAACTTTAATTTACTCATCTTCTTGAACATCTTTTCTCCAAGTCAAAATGTGGAGAACATATAGGACGAGTAATATTTTTTGTAGGACTAACATTTTTGCCATACTAGTCCTGCAGACTTGTAAGCTTTAGCAGTTATCCGGGGAACTGGATGTTAAAATAGTGGTAAATTAATATATGATAAAATGAGTTACATAAGAAAATTTGGAATGGCGAGAGTTGAAGTGAACAAATATTCTTGTACACTCAACACTTACGCAATATGATATAATCATTGACTTCCTAATAAATATAAAAAATATGTGAACACTACAATATACACTCAATGTACATAACAATGGACATCATGATGTGAAAACTTAAAGCAACATCTTCAATGCACATGCATCATAATTTCATATCCTATTTTCCAATCCATTTAAAATTCAAAACCGTTATATATTACACAATTATCAATAACATGTACAACATCGGGACTTTTGATTCAAAATTTTACTTTTAAATCATCTAAACGCGAATGTAAAAAAAATAAAGTTCCCCTATACATTTACACAATTTTCATTCATTAAATGAATGACTGTGTACAAAGTTGCCATTCATAGTAATACACAGCAGAGGTCGTAATTACCAATGATAAATTGGCAAATTGGTAGCGATTTAAAACATCGGCCACTGTAACATATCCGTACAGACAAAAAATCATCACTTAAGATTATCACCAAAACCGACAAAGCTTGAAAAAGTACCACAAGACTCAACCACTTAAAATTCGCCAGAGCTTTATGATCAAATTAATTTCAACCCCTGCATACGTACTACACATGAATTGCGCTCCTTTGACACAGAATATCTACAGTGTGTGCCTTCTCTACCATCATAGACACTTGTTCCTAGGTAGGTTTAAACCGTAAGAGCTCGGGGACTCCCATCTTTGTTTGTAAAAATGCAATCAAACATATCGCAGTACAAGTGCCCAGGGCAGCCACCATCACGCTCCAGCAGGTCTCAGTTTTTTCGTGTCTCCACACAACGGTCCTACAAGACGTTGCTGCGACACGAGTTGCAGAAGACAGCCGTGTCGGGAGACTCGTAGTTCGGGCGACAGTAGAAGCGTTTCTCACAGTTCTCACACACCATCATCTTGCCCGCCAGCGGAGATCGCTACAAACAAAAAATAGAACGCATTTTAGTTTTTCCTTCGTATACAAACATTAAAACGCCCACGGGCCTTTAGGTGGGGTGATTTTCAATTTTCTAACAGGGCTATTGATGTTGGAATTTGATATTTTGATTTGGTCTACAATTTTGGATGAAAATTATTCAATTGTAAAATATGCAGTAGGTACTTTCAAGTTGAGTAAATCAAGAGTAACATGAGTCATGTTTCAAATGTTAAATAACTGTTACATGAGCGGCAGTTGAAGGCTTTAAACCTACAATATAACCTGTGTATAGCAAACTCTGATAAATCATATCTAATGAATAACTCAAGCAATAAACCTTTCCCTTCACGCTAATTTACATTATCAATAATTCCGATGAAAGGTAACTCCATCAATGAATTGCTCTTCTTTTGAAAGTGGCTTTGAAAACATTTCCTCAAAGCTCGTTTCAAAAGATGTATTCTTTAACTCGCATCCATCGATACAGTTCAGTTATCTTTGATTCAGATTACTGTCAAACTAGAAATGTCTGTGCACGATTTAATTTGCAAATTTCGTGGGTAGGTGCAAAATCGCAAACTTAAATAGTCAGCAAACATTAATAGCCGATGTAAAGTAGGTCCAGGATGGACCAAAATTGCAAAAATTAAATAATCACAAAATATTCTATAGATGAAAATCGCAAAATTTAATAGCCATGAAATATTCTAGTTTTACAGTACTCAAAATTTTCGATAACGCGATTTTTATCCCCTTCTTCCGAGTTCCAGCTAACCAGGTGGCGCTGTATTTGGTGTACTCACACGGGCTGTGCCTGCTGCTCCCCCTTCTTGACGCGGCCTCCTCCCGGCAGCCGCTCCATCAGCCCGTGCTTGTTCTTCTTGTGCATGTTGAGCACCATGATGCTGATGAAGAACTTGCCACAATGTTTGCAGAACAGCGAGTCTTTGGGCTTCTCGCCCCAGCTACAGAAAGCAAAGTGATTGGTCATTTAGGAGTCAGAGCGATCTACGTTTTGTAAGGGTGACTTCAAGTTGACTAGTTTGAAAGGGCCACAGACATTTCATGTTTTTTGCTAGTTCAAAATTTTGCGACAAACCTTTTTTTTTTATTTCTTTCTTCTATTTCTGCTGCTCTAATGCAGTCTAAATTAAATCTATGTTGGTCTAAATGTTTTATATATTTTTATTTATTCTATTTACTCTTTCAACATGTTTCAATACCATCAGTATCCTTCTCAAATTCAAATTTAAAAATATTAGTTCCAAAAAAATATAGAATTCTATGAAATAAATAAAAATATATAAAACATTTAGACCAACATAGATTTAATTTAGACTGCATTAGAGCAGCAGAAATAGCAGAAAGAATAAAAGAAAATGGGACCACATGATGCTGCATACTATATTTCACGAATTTTGTATAAACAATTTTTTGCCACCCAATATTCTTTTTCATATTGCCGTGAACATAAACATGGGATTCTTTAAACATCAATAACTGGTAAGAATTAAACTTTTTTTTAAAAAAACAACAACTAAGCACCTTTTTTTTGACTACCTTGAATCACCTGATCGACATAGTTTGAGGTTGGTCGTCTGGTTGTCGTTGGCAACTTAGGTTTTAGAATTACTGTGCTGTCTGATTACTAATGCAAAAACACACAGTAACTATCACTGCCAGCAGGGTTCCCACAAAGATTGACAAACAAAATTTCTTAACCTTTCCCCTCACTCAATATCAAATTTCCCTGACCAATTAGTGCATTAAAAGAACAAAATGCTGACTTTTTGTAAGTATTATTGATGAACTCTACCGTGGTGTAACGTTCTGATTGGCTCGACGTAAGCTTGTTAAACGTGAATATTGCTTTATCAACAAAAAAGGATAATTTAAATCAAACTAATAGAAAATTGAAGAAACTGCCATAGCCTTTAGTTAAATAAAAATAATTATTCTCGATCATCGCCCCATTTACACAAAATTCCCTGACTTTTCCCTGAATATTTCCTAAATCTCATTTTTCCCTGACACATCATAAAATTCCCTGACTTTTCCCTAAACTTGAAAAAAAAATCATTTTTCCCCTGACTTCTCCGTGACCATGGGAACATGTGAAACAAATATTATTGTGATTTTTATAGTTATAAAAGTATTCTACACATGGAGAGGAACTTGATAAGTAATCCACTTCCTTCCTCCCCAGCCATTTATATTGCTACTTATGTGTTCTTAAATGTTTTTGTGTTTTTATGATTATTGTAAATTGCCTGAATTTTATATTATTAATATTTTTTGTAAATAAATAAATACATATTAATAAATAAAATAAATAAATGAATAAATGAAATAAATATATATGTGGATATAATTAAATATATGAAATAAATAAATAAATCTATACATATAAATAAATAAATAATGAAATAAATAATGAAATAAATAATGAAATAAATAATGAAATAAATAAATAATGAAATAAATAATGAAATAAATAATGAAATAAATAAATGGTGAAATAAATAATGAAATAAATAAATAATGAAATAAATATTGAAATAAATAGATAATGAAATAAATAAATGGTGAAATAAATAATGAAATAAATAAATAAATAATGAAATAAACAATAAAATAAATAAATAATGAAATAAATATATGATGAAATAAATAAATAAATAAATATTTAAATAAATAAATGAATAAATAAATAAATAAAAGACCCTGCAGACAGTGTGTGTGGAGGCGTACCGTAGCGGTTCCCCGGCCTCACGATGTCCTCGTGCAGCGCGGGCATGGTCTGTGGCGGGGGCGGGGAGACGTGGCGGACGCGCCGTGTGGCGGTCGCGGGCTGACGGCGCCGCGCAGCAGTCTTCTTAGGCGGCGGCGGCGGCAGAGTCCGGCATCACACGCCGCTTGGGCGGGAACACCTGCCGCAAGAGTGAAACGTCAACACCTTGGAAAAGTCAACTAGTCAGCGACGAGTATCAGACAGAGACGACCCACTGTATGAACTGTGTTTTACATCATCTTTTTATTAGCTTTACACATTAAATTTATAATGGAATCAGTTTGAAACATCAACGCCTCGGAAAAGTACTTGTTTACTCGCCAGCGACTAGCATCAGACAGAGAGGAGTCGCAGTATGGGTTATATTCTACATAATCTTTTTATTGTCTTTAAATGTCAAATTTATTATGGATCGTGGATATATTTAATGACAAACAAATTTGATTGGAATATTGGATGGGTTTTAATATATCAATATTTATTATGTGCATAAATCAAAATTAAAACACTACTTTTTTATACCGGGTTGTATAAGAAACATATTTTTTTACACCAACAGATCATCATTTTCAAAATCTTTTTAACGTTTCATACATGTGTATTGACACAAGAAAAATCCCTAGGCTGTACAAGTTGCTGTCTCACCTGGTTGACGGAGAGTTTGCCATCAGGGTGTTTTTTCTGCATGTGATTTCTCAGCTGAGGCTCGATGTCGAACTCAGAATGGCAAAGATGGCATTCAAAAGCCTTCTCTCCTGAAAAATTCATTCATAGAACATAGAACACTACTCACTTAGGAATCGTTAGTGTGAGAAGCATTTTCGGAACAGTAGAAAGTTTTTCGTTGTAAGAGTCCTACGCGATAAGCATCTATCTGTTATTTAGGTAAGCATTGAGTCTGACAGGGCTAAAACCTAAATCTTCTGACCGCTTGAGCGACAGATTACCTACCATATATTTTCACTTGCTTGAACAGAAAATTTGGTTGCACTATGTGAGATAAAAGTTCAGTAAGTCATCTACAAAAATCATATTTATTCATTACAAGTGTTACCAGGTCAGGGTTCCCACAGATTTTGCACATTAACATTCAATGACTTTTCAAGACCAATTTTAATTTTTCAAAGAAATTTTTCTAGATATGGTTTCTGTAAAGATCAAAGGCCAATAATATATAAGATACATTTCTATTCCTCTTTCAAACAAATTTACAAATACAGATTTCTTACCAAATTATGTGGAGTGGGGGTCTCCCTAGAAGTACTCAAAAATTAAGACTTAGAAGATACCAAGGTGCTAAATATAACAAAACTTAATCTTTGATCAAACAGCATTCAAATAACAAATTTAACCAAAATTCAATGACTTTTGAATGACCTTTTACAAAATTTCATTTTTTCAATGACTACTATAGGTTCTTGAAAAAATATAAATTTCAGTGACTTTTCCAGACTGCGTGGGAACCCTGCAGGCTTTATCCATGAGCATGAAATTTGCAGAAACTGTTATAAACAACAAAAGGGTCAGGATTAGCCACTCGTCCGCTCGTATTGACTAGTAAAAACTAGTGGAGGACGAGTGCTAATTTTTAGAAACTCGTCCTTTTGACGAGGAGCAATTCTGAATAATTTGTCATACAGATATAGAGTTTGTACAAGGAGGACGAGTACAATTTTTGCAGGACGAGTGGATATTTGAGGGTTACTCGTCCTGCTGACGAGTGACACTTTTCCACCTAATCCTGACCCTCAACAAACATAAACAGATGAACATAAACAGATGAAATAACAAGAGGACCATAAGGGTCCTAATATCGCTCACCTGCATGTGCAAAATTTGGCTATTAAACATACGGTGAGAGGAGGTGCCCTGTGAATAATGAAACAGGTT
>CM032667.1:38650946-38670017 GCA_019095985.1 Streblospio benedicti | reverse complement strand
TTAAAAAAACTTTTAATTAATACGGTTTTCCCCAAACAAATAAAACCGGAAAATCATTTCTTTTTAGGCATATATAAAATTTTACCTGAACAAATTTTATGCCCCCCAAATTTTTTTAAATATTTTCAAAAAAATTCGTGCTAAAAAAAATTAAAAACTACTTTTTTTACCGGGTTGTATAAGAAACATTTTTTTTTTACACCAACAGATAAACTTTTTCAAAATTTTTTTAACGTTTCATACATGTGTATTAACACAAGAAAAACCTTTAGGCTGTACAAGGTTGTCTCACCTGGTTGACGGAGAGTTTGCCATCAGGGTGTTTTTTCTGCATGTGATTTCTCAGCTGAGGCTCGATGTCGAATTCAGAATGGCAAAGATGGCATTCAAAAGCCTTCTCTCCTGAAAATTCATTCATAGAACATAGAACACTACTCACTTAGGAATCGTTAGTGTGAGAAGCATTTTCGAACAGTAGAAAGTTTTTAAGAAGAGTCCTACGATATCTATCTGTTATTTAGGTAAGCATTGAGTCTGACAGGGCTAAAACCTAAATCTTCTGACCGCTTGAGCTTATTGTGATTACCTACATGTACATATATTTTCACCTCTGTTTGAACAGAAAATTTGGTTGCACTATGAGATAAAAGTTCAGTAAGTCATCTACAAAAATCATATTTATTCATTACATGTTACCAGGTCAGGGTTCCCCCAGATTTTGCACATTAACATTCAATGACTTTTCAAGACCAATTTTGTAATTTTTAAAGAAATTTTCTAGATATGGTTTCTGTAAAGATCAAAAGGCCAAATATATAAGATACATTTCTATTCCTTTCAAACAAATTACAAATACAGATTTCTTACCAAATTATGTGGAGTGGGGGTCTCCCTAGAAGTACTCAAAATTAAGACTTAGAAGATACCAAGGTGCTAAATATAACAAAAACTTTTATCTTTGATCAAACAGCATTCAAATAACAAATTTTAACTAAAATTCAATGACTTTTGAATGACCTTTACAAAAATTTCATTTTTTCAATGACTACTATAGGTTCTTGGAAAAAATATAAATTTCAGTGACTTTTCCAGACTGGCGTGGGAACACTGCAGGCTTTATCCATGAGCATGAAATTTGCAGAAACTGTTATAAACAACAAAAGGGTCAGGATTAGCAACTCGTCCGCCTGCATTGACTAGGCAAAAACTAGTGGAGGACGAGTGCTAATTTTTAGAAACTCGTCCTTTTGACGAGGAGCAATTCTGAATAATTTGTCATACAGATATAGAGTTTGTACAAGGAGGACAAGTACAATTTTTGCAGGACGAGTGGATATTTGAGGGTTACTCGTCCTGCTGACGAGTGACACTTTTCCACCTAATCCTGACCCTCAACAAACATAAACAGATGAACATAAACAGATGAAATAACAAGAGGACCATAAGGGTCCTAATATCGCTCACCTGCATGTGCAAATTTGGCTATTAAACATACCGGTGAGAGGTGCCCTGGTGAATAATGAAACAGGTTCAATTTATTGCAATTTTTTTTGGGGGGTGGGTATGGACCCCTGGGACACCCAGGGCAATGATTCAAATATGATATCATAATGTGACAGCCAAATAAGTTGTGTTAGATGATAAATGAAGAAGCATTTATTCCAATTTTTGGGGGGATTGGTTAATTTGCCACCCAGGGGCATGATGATTCAATTATAGTTCTGGGGTCACATGCTGTTTCACAGCTAAATCTAGAAAATATGTGAAAGTTTGGTGAAACAGTTTTATTAAATCAGATATATCATTTACTGCATTTATATGCTGTTCCACAGCTTTAGCAAATGAAAAATAAAGAAATTATTTAGATAATATGTGCAAGTTTGGTGAAGCGGTTCCATTTAATCAGATTTTTTTATATGGGCCCCTGGGGAGCCAATTTTACACCCAGAGGAATGATTCAAATATGATATCATGTTTATTGACGTGCTTATGAATAAATATACATATTTTTAATTGACGTGAAAATTGCAGTGTTTGTGAAGAAGTTATTTAGAAAAATATGAATTGTTGACATATAAAATACAGACTGACAGACAAGCGGAAAAAACTGAGACATAATTTGGCAAAGATTTTGAAATATAATAGGAGACAAAACAATGCATGTTGAAGTTGTTTTTTTCTTATACCCATTTGTAAAAATAAAAATAAAACGAAAATAAAAACAACAAATGTTATAACATTTTATTATTTACATAATAGATTTGACAATTCAGAGGTACACAAATATCTAGTAATTGAAATTTGGCATTCTAAATGCTATTGAATTTTATACAAAATATTTGACAGGACTTTTACAGGATCTGTAACATGGGTACATCATCACAATAATCAATAACAAAGTAAATCCGCATCAACGTATTAAGTAGACAATAGAGATCATGAGACACCGAAAGCAGACGATCTATAGAGCTATATCGAAAAAAAACAAGACGAATAGCATTTTCGGGAAAAAGCCACTATCGCATGGCGATATTGTAAACCGATTCTCTTTTGGCGCTTCTTAAACGAGCATAACCGATAGTCCGGTTATTTAACATCTTCTTAGATAATATGTTCAAGTTGAAACGTGTTCCATTTAATCAGAAAATTTATATGGGCCCCTGGGGAGCCAATTTTACACCCAGAGGAATGATTCAAATATGATATCATGATGAGACGGGCAAATAAGCTGTGTGCAAGTTTGGTGAAAATCAAATGAAAAATGAAGAAGTTATTTAGAAAAATATGAATTGTTGACATATAAATGGACAGACTGACAGACAAAAGGGAAAAAACTGAGACATAATGTGGCAAAGCTTTGAAAAGTTGAGACAAAACAGTAATATGAAGTTGTTTTTTTTCTTATACCCATTTGTAAATAAAAATAAAGATTAATAAAAACAACAAATGTTATAACATTTTTATTTACATAATAGATTTGACAATTCAGCTACACAAATACTAGTAATTGAAATTTGGCATTCTAGCTACGCGAATCATACAAAATATTTACAGTGACTTTACCCGGACTGTAACATTACAACTCAGGCCCGTAGGAAGCAAAATGAGATTGGTAAGGCCATTTAAAAGTTGTGGACTATGATTATGGATTTTTATTTTTTTTTCAAATGATTGGTCAGGCCATTATTGAATTATTACATTAATTTTTATCCCCCACACAAATTATTGGTCAGGCCATGGCCTTACCGACTTAGCCCTTCCTACGGGCCTGCAACTTCATCTGAACATAATATTCACATGTACCATCGGCATCCATTATCGCTCATGAGCTTATTCTTAATTTCTGCTTGAAACAACGAATGCATTTTCCGTTTGTCGATAGTACTTCTCTGATACACGAATATCTATTTTGTTAACATCTTCTCACAAATATATTCATTGGTATATCGTCCATAATCTAAAAATTACTCTTTAATTTTCCCTTTGTTGTTTTTTTCGATATGGACTTTCCGGTATACCAAGCGCATGTGCAAAATGCCAGGTGTCATTTAAATAAACTGCGCATCTAATGTAAGTGCCGTTGGTGGCACCACAATGCGTTTCCATAAAAATATCAACAAACATGGCTGCACCCATGTCAAACTTCCATGGCTGAGTAGAAAAATATTATTTCTTTTCAATTTGAATAAAGGTACCGACCCAAATAAATCTGCGACACCGCTGTCGCAGCCAAGTTCGAGAAATGCCACAGACACCATTTTTATGTGTAAAAAGTTGCAAAATCGCGGTCGAGAGCATACACTGCGTACGTTAAAAAAAACATGGCACTGTAAGCAGCATGACGAACATTTTAAAAAAAATCTTTTTTCTTGTTTTTATCATTAACACCAATCTATTTTGTTTGAAATGTAGATATTACATCGACCACCAAGCTGCCCTGATGGTACATACAAAATTTGGAGTGCGTACGTCTTGAGGTTAAAAAGACTATTGTGACCAAAAGAATTGCTTATTCCTTTATATATATATAGATACAGAGCGAGAGTACTGACCTCTGTGGTCCTCTGAGAAGTGGTTCATGTACTGGTCCGCGGTTGGGAAGGAGGCACTGCACTGGGAGCACTCGTACTTGAGGCGCCTCATCACCGTCTTGGACGTGCCCGACGGCAGCACTGCCAACAGAGAGGGGAGTATATAGCCTTGATAAAAATCCATTCATCAACATGTTTTCCCCAGAATCACCAGTAACGAATACATTTCATTGTCTTTCATCACCAATCCCCAGGAATTGTAATTGAATAGGTTGCATCACATTTTCATCACATTTCACACAGCTAAATACAGGCAATTCACCATTCACACTCAAGATTTAGGGCAAATCACCAATTACATTTTTGCTATATGACCCCATCAACAGATATGTACTACTGGAATAGATTTGTATCGCATTTTCTTCTGGTAATATAATGAGTAATTTATGATAAATTCAGTATCTGACTTACAAATGAATTAAAAGTTTTCGGTCTTTAGACCAATGATAATGGTCTTCAGGTGTAAAGACTGAAAACTTGGAATTTTAAGTCAAATAAAAACCATACTACTTCAGAACATTCAGTAATAACATGCATTTATGAACTGCGATTTTGGTTTCATTTTTGTATTTGATTGGCTGGATTTAGTGAAGTTTGCTATGAAATATCCTGTATATTTGGCCTACAGAACTAGGTTTCATTATCTATGATGTATAGTTTTATTTTTCAGCTGTAATCTTGATAAAATTACATGTATATTTTGTTTTTGAAAATTTACATTTTGACTTCATAAGTTTGTGAGCTCCTAAAGTCAACCATAATGCAAACCTACCTAAATCCAGCCAATCAAAAACAACTTCCTGATAGACATATATGTGTTTCCCAGTGCTTGCGGATACATTTTCACACTTCTCTCTCTCTCACACATCTATACAACTTCCTGATTAGATTACTGACAAATGTAGCTGTGGAAATTTGATGGAAATATTCAATTTGTGATTGCATACGACTGAGTCAGCTTAATTCAACACTGTGTGCACTGTGAATTAATAGAGTATTATTACAGCATCAATGCAGCCTAAAACAGATGCTCTGTTTTTTATGATTAGGTACATTATGATTGTCTTACAAGAATGGTATTTGTATATGTATACCCCCTTGACCCAACCCCAATCTAACGATCCTGCTGCCTATGCAAATTTAAACTCCTCGCTTTTAAAACTCGACTTACGTGCCTATCTACCAATGAAATATTCAGTATCTTCCCTAAAGGAAAGTTCTTATTGGATGTTGAATTGTTGTCTAACTAGTTACTTGTACATGTGTATAGCAATCAAGATGAAACTGAATATTAAGTTACAACCAAATGCTGGCTAGGGGAGTAAGACAAGCTTTTTTGCTGCTTTTTTCATTTAGCTAGCTAATATGACATAAGACTCAAGACCATTGTTCCTCACCATTTTCTGCCTCTTCCTCGACTTCTTCTGATTTTGGCTTCGGTTTACGGCCACGTTTTTTTAGTGGCAGATGCTCAGTTTGTGGCGCCTCTTCCTCCACTTTAGGAGACACTGGCTCTTCTACTGGCTCTTCTACTGGCTGTTCCACAGGCTCTTGCACAGTTTTCCTTTTCTTTTTCAGAGGTGGTCGTCCGCGCTTCTTAGGTACTTGAGCCATTTCCTCCTATTAAAAAAAAATGATCATTAAAATTAGCAACTTCATGTAGGACCTTCAAAGTTGTCTTCTAATTTTTACGACCCAGTAATAGGAATATGAAAATATTTCTCTAGAATATCATCCAAACATGCAGGAGGCGGTTGCCGGCATCGGTTAAGAATGACAGGTTCGAGATACACTTTAGAAAGACGAATTATCACAACAATGCATGTGATTTGAGAAATATCTTTTAGTCCTTGACTTCACAATCGGTTTATAATTGATCCGACATGTGGTTTCTTAGTGGATATGTTATTGTAACGATGATAATCCATTCGTTTCACAAAGATTTTACTCTCAATCGATTTAACCACACCGCCATTTGCAATGTGACAATTAACCTTTCACACCCAATAATATTTCAACACCGATCATAGCGCGATGCGATCAAGAGTAGCTGCGCAAATAGCGGGGATTAGCCATTATCACATGCAGTCTTAGGTCAAAACACCAACCATAGTGCAGGTGCAATTCATAGTTTCGAGCCACGCCCCTTTTTACGTCAGCCAGCCAATCAGCGAGCCGCCTCATACAAACATACACAGGTGCGCTATCATGGTCTCACAAGCTTTTCCTCCTCCCGTAGTAAACAGTGAGAAATTGTCATGTTTTGACACCAGACTTTTGAATGACTATGTGCTAAACGTCTCAATTTTTCAGTTGGGATGCACTACCTTTCCTCTTTTCTACATTGTCTCCAATGTATATCTATCAATTATCGATTTAGAAGAGTTATGACGTTGTAGTAAAAACATTACCGCACACTGTCACTAGCATTTTGACAGTTTTATGTCGGAGACAATAACGTTCCTGGTGCCTCCATAAATACTTAATTTTCTACATAAATTGTCCACATGTACTCAGAATATAGTATCACGGTTCTTATTTTCAATATCTAGTTATAGAAATATGGTTTCATAAGTGTAGATTATCTTCCAAACATGTAGCTGGTGTCGCCCTTGATTCAAAAAGACCGGTTCGAGGCACACTTTAGAAAGACAAATTTCTAAAAGTTCTCTTACTTGTAAAATAATATGACTGCTGTGCGTCATCATAAAGGGTATGGATGATGCAAAAATGAACATAAAACAGCTTACTTGGGTGAAAGACTCTATAAAAACGTCTCCAAATATATGTGTCGTGTGCGTACAGCCGTGTAAGCTGTCAAAATTCTTCATCGCCAACACACACGCACAAACCACTGTGATTTTCAAACATGGGCGTGATTTGAGAAATGTTCTTTCGTCCATGACTTCATAATCGGTTTAAAATTGATCAGACATGTGAATTTTTTTATGGGTATGTTATTGTAAGATGATAATCCATTCGTTTCACAAATAATATCACTCTTTGGCGATTTAAAGGTAACGCCATTTGTATGTGTACATTAGCCTTTATCACACGCCGTAATTTGTCAACACCGGTCATAGCGCGATGCGATTAAGAGTAGCGGCTCAAATAACGGTTAAACCCGTTATCACGGGACTTCATTTGGTAGTGGATGTAAAAAGATTGAAAACTAAATGCCCCAGTAAATCTTTATTATCAATGATTTCTGAGAATACTTCTGGTATGTTGTAGAACAGAGGTTACCGAATTTATCCCAAGTTAAAACTAAGAACATCAGCACAATTTTGATTCAACACTCTGGGGTAGAAAGTCGGCAATTTCTCTCTATTTAATATGGGCGATAGGAATGTTTGTGAGACCAGTGACAGAACCAGAAAAGGGGGCGGGGCATCGGAACTGTGAATTAAGAGTGGCCTTTATAAAAAAGATGCTGTACGGATTTGTGGCGTTGACGCAAGCTATCTTGAGGCTAAACACTAATATGTATCATAAATATTTAAATGAGTATTTCCCAATGACGTCATTAAAAAGAATAATCGCATCATTCTGAATGAACAGAGTGGGTTTTCCCATTCAATTTGGTAAACAACATGTCATGGTTATAATAATCGAAATTAGAGTATTTTGAGTTTGAATTTTGCAGTGTAAATCACGTGTTTCTTGCGCATATATATATTCTTATAAATGATGCATTAATAATATAATGAAAACCCTGCTTCAATTCTACAAAACTTACATCGAAATGTCAAGGTCATGCGTTTCTTGTCCTAGTCTAAAACCCGGGAGCATGACCCCCTCTTCATATGTGATAAACGGCGATAATCCGAGGGACTTAAATTTCAGTGCAAAATCGGGCATAAATTTGTCCTTTGGGGAACATCCCGATACGAATGGGTTAAGCAATAGTAATATAGGACAACCATTGGCATTGCAATTGGTGAATTACGAATGCTGAGGATGCTGGGAGAAATACAGCAGTAATCTGATAAGTGGATTGGTTAAAAAGTCAACTTCATTAATTTGATTCTTTCTTAGTATCCATCCTGCTTCACCAGCGGTACATTCACACATCAGATTCTGTTCATTTAACACAGAGATAAGTGATTTGCTCTAAGGATTAGAATGCTTAGTATCTGGATACACCAAAATCCATTCCATTTAGAATATATGTAAAAGATGTGATACAATGCAAACTTTGTTGCTTTTTTCCCCTTCAAATATAATGCATCCACCTAAGAAAACACATTCTGAACAAAAAGTCTTCATGATGCAAACATAGGGTGGTGGTGCATGCTTCCTGGCTTGACCACCTGGTATAGGGTTTCTTGAGCATTTACATTCCAGCAAGAAGGGTGGTTAGTAATACATGAAAAACTGGCTATTAGCTCTCTAATCCTTCATAATGAAGATTGACGATGAACAGTATTTCATGAGAATGAAGGAAGAAATTACAATACAATAATCAGAAAACATGATATACTACTTATTAAACATCTAAGAGAAGATCCTTCTTTTCCTAATGAATCTGATATTCAAATTCTGTTTTTCAAGAAAGCTACCGTAGATTGCTAAGGCTATAAAATATGTTCGTGCAGTACCGGATGTTGCTTCTACAGAACTTCAGAAGTGGGTTGGAATGGTGGCCTGTAGGCCAACTTCAACAAATGTAGGCATGATAATGTTGAGAAATAATTTAAAGGCATGATGCTTCGTCCCCACCCCCCTTTTTACCTCAGCCCACCGGTCCAGTGTATTGTTTTCAAAAAGATGTCGTGGACACATTTCAATTTGCATCCTGTACGAAATCAAAACACTTAGACACATAAGCAAATTACATACACTCGATAGCTTTCGTTCAGGAACATCACAATATGCAAACATCCACCTCCACCAAAGTAATAAATGTACAAACTGCAATCATCAATGATTATTAGGAATAAGCAATATTTCACAATGCAAACTAAACATTTTACATTTTCAAGTAATTAAGTCGGTTCTACAGTCTTAAAACACTACCGTATTGTCAGTTGTGGCTTCCATTTCCTCTTCGCTGGTCTTATCGTCAAAATAATGCTCTACAACTTGATATCCTTTAGATTTTAAGATGAAAGTATCGGTAGACATTTTGTGAAAGCCACACCATGTATATAAGACGCGACTCGCTGGTATCTAATGTATTCACAAAATTATTCACTTTGCTTGTACATTGTATTAGTTATTTTGATAGGCCATTATAAATATGCAAAACTATCATCTTATTTTTACCAAGTTTTAGATATATGTATTTTATATGTGCAATATACGCAAGAGTAATTTAACACAATGATAAATATAAAAGTATTAATTCTTTACACAACGCAAACGAGACTCGTTTTCAGTTTTGCAAGGATGCATTATGTTTATATAAGATTTGCTTTTGAAATTTCGCGCGCGTTTCCGTGTTTGCATGGTAAGGGGTAGACCATTACTTGGTTGGGGGGCGAGTAAAATATGGGAAAAAAATGTTTGTTCACCGCACACATGGGGAAAAAAATTGTTTGTTCTCATTTAGAAAGGAAAAAAATGTTTGTTTCATTTGTAAAGAAAAGAAAATTGTTTGCAAAAATGTCGATTTTTACGTGTTTATGGCATTCATTTTTTCTTACGATATGTTTATTGATGGCAGTGATGCTATTGTATTTCTTCTCAAATAAGACAATGAACAAATATTTAGGCGTTACTATGCATGAAAATCTATCGCATGAGGAAAATTGTGATATCTTGGCGAAATCAGCAGGTAGAGCATTAGGATCTATAATTTCTAGTACAAAAGTTTTAAGAATATAGGTTATAAAACATATACAAAGTTATTTGAGTCATGTGTTGAACCTATAATGGAATATGCCTCAGAGGTATGGGGGTATGATAATTTTAAACATACTGACTCTGTTTCAATTTAGAGCAGCAAGATGCTTTTTAGAGGTACATAAATTTGCACCAATATTATCATTAGAAGGTGAGATGGGTTGGGTATTGCCTCAATACAAAAGATGGGTCATTAGACTATGGAATAAACTTATTACTCTACCTGCCGATAGACTTGTCAAGCACATTTTTTTTAATGATATATGCATGTATTTAGCAATGTCAAATAATAAGGTAAATTGGTGTAAAAATGTATATAGTATACTAAATACTATAGGACTAATTTACTTATTTTATAACCGCTTACCGTGTGATATTGATATTTTGAAAAAAAGGTTGTTTGTGTTGCAACAAGAAAAATGGTATCAAGCAATTCAAATAAAACCAAAGCTCAGGTTTCATAAACTATTCAAGACTAAAATGAATGTTGAAAACTATGTTTTATATAACTTAGAACCGATTCAAATGTCTCTTACTGCCCAACTAAGAGCTGGTATACTACCCCTCTTTATTGAAACGGGAAGATTTTAATATATAAAACTTGAAGACAGAATATGTAAGCTATGTAACATGGACAAAATAAAAAATGAAATTCATTTCCTTTTTGAATGTTCTCTTTATGGTGATCTAAGAAATACATGGTTAACTAATTTATGTAATATTAACACAAATTTTAATAATTTATCTTTAGAAAATAAACTGAAATTCATGTTTGAAAATTGCACTCGTAATACTGCAAAATACGTTGTAAATTGTTTCAATAGAAGAAAGGAGATTATATTTTCAAAATAATGACATGTATATAATCGCATCAAATATATGTAAATTTAATAGGTGACTCTATAAGCCCGTAGGGCTGGGCCATATTGTATAGTAATATATTATATGTAAACATGTTTTTTTTGGTCTCATATATCATATTAATGTATATGTTAATGTATATTTATGTAAATGGCATTGTCACTGAAATAAACTATTAAAACCTAATAAACATTATTTTTCATTATCAACAAAATGAATTTCTCACAAAAGCTATAATTTTATGTTACTAGTAAATTAATGATACAAATGATACACATTATTCAAAAACGTATTCACAAGACATCATAAATGATATCATTAATATTATATTCCTTATTTACATGTTGATCATGTAATTTGAAATATACATTGTACTCCTGAAATTTAAAATATACAAATGGCTAGCAAATTGCCTACATCATGTTTTGTACTTCACATTAATCATATAAACATTATCATACATTCAAATTTATGTAAGTTGTCAGTTCCATAAGTATACTTCATCATCCTTAGCAATGTATGTTTGTAACTACTTTATAACCAAATACTACTTAAGTGTAACATTAACATAATCAGATAGATCCTGATGTCTGTAACATTCACAATAACAAAATAAGGTTTAATCAATTGCTTCTTTTACCACAATGATACTTTCCATACAGAGGCAAACTGGACATTTACAACCTTACTATAGTTGTAACGGTCCGCATTATCGCTCATCGTGTTAGTTCTAGTATAAGTCAATTAAAACGTTATATGACGTACAAGATGTCGTACAATCGAAAGGGTTTCTTGTCGGTTAAATTTACATACCATATGAGCATGTCAGTCCACGAATAGACGAGTATTGTACATTATTTAATAGTATATTTACTATATATCGCAAAACAACAGAACGAACAACAGCTCTGTTTAGTGTGAATGATGCGGCACGAAACAATATAGATATTTGTTGTACGAAACGTAAGAAAAGGTTCTAAACCCAATATTTTGTATAACTCGACGTCTCTTTGCATTGATTGAGTTGTTAAGTACTGTTTAATGTATACATAGATACTTGAAAAGTCAATAAACCATTGTTTACTTGGCGTACGAATAGTAAATACTTCAGCCAATCAATATTGTGTACTGTAACCAATCAGAATGCTCGAATAGTTGACGTGCGTCAGTACAAGTTGTGAGTTCATTTCATTCGTAAAGGAGTAACTTAAGAGGAAACTTAAGATAATTCTGTAAATCCCTGAGTGGAAACCAAGGTAAATTTGTGATATTATTATAGCATTAGTATTCAAGAATTCATTGATGTATTCTTTGTGCATGTTAACAAATTGTATTTTACTTAATTTATCTGCAAACATTTATGTGATATTTTGCTTGTTGATAAACAATTTTCATTAAATTGTAATTTCAGTTTTCACGGTTCTTAAGATCACTAAAAGAAGTAAAGGTTCTTGTCAAGAAATAAAGTAATCAAGTTCGTGTCAAGAAATAAATATTAAAGTAAATCTTAAAAAACAGTTGGAACTTTATTCATTTCGAACAATAGGCATTCAGGTCACACAGGGAAAAAGAAAAATTCAGAGATTCAGCTGACTTTATCACATACAGCTACCGAGCACCTACACTGCCTAAACTCTTCTGACTGCTCTGTGACGGGGCTGGCGATGACTGACACTTGATAAGTCCATGCACCATGTTGGTCGTCAGGGCGTTGATGTGCAGGTGCATGTGCACAAAGTTGTTCAGTGGCATCTGGTCACATCAGGGAAAATAGAGATTAGCTCACATTTATCACAACATGATTAGCATACACTTAAACCCCGATAATAAGGCGCTTTGACTTAATGCAAATTTCTGTAAAAAACAGTTTGACCATGGACCCCATTTTTACTTAGTATATATGAAAATTATAATCAAAAATACACTTTCTGCACATTATTTAAATTTATGCAGCTATGTTTGCACACCCGGAAGAGCGAAACTTATTTGTGCAATTATTTCCGCTTTTAAGGCTGGACACCAAATTCCGTGTAATATTGAGATTTAGGTGTATCTTGACTTGAAAATCCGCATGAGGTAATCTTTACAATATTCATTACTCTAGATTTAGTCACAGAAAAATATCTACATCTTATTAAAATACAAAAGGAAACATATATATATATATATGATTAAAAATAAACGAAAGTCAATTGTGCACACAACAAACTCCATACTTTGGATATATTTTGAAAGCATTATTACCTGTTTGAGAGCTTCACTGTCCGACTGCTCCACCAGCTTTGCCAAGTCTGACATGAACTTCTTGTGATCAAGTTTCTTGGTTATGTTTTCCTTGGGCTTAGAGTTTGAGATATTTGCCAATCTGTCCACGGTAGAAAGAGCTGGTCTGGGCAGCGACGAATTTATAACAGGCTTTTCAGAATTTGTTGAAACGCTAAATTTTGTAAACGGCCTGACTGCCACGCTGTCTCCAAAAGGCGTAGCTGGTGTGTTATTTGGAGCGTTATTTGATTCTGTCATGGAATCTTCTAGCTGCTTGATTTCATCGAGCAAGTCGGTTGACGTGTTTTGGTTGTCGTCTGCATCAAGTGGAAGAGATGTTTCTAGAGCTGATTTGTCTGCCCTGTCATCCGCTGACGCTGTCTCCGATGCAGGATTATGCTCTGCAATACGAAATTATGATTTATGTCTTTGGGCGTCAATGTATGCACCTACTTGCTCAATTTGAATGCCACTGTTACCAAAACGAAAGAGCAAGACATACTTTATTAGATTTGAATTTATCTAATGCACAACAGAATCACACAGAAACTAAAAGCGAGTTCAATCAATCAAAAAAGTGATCAAATTATTCTTAGCTGTAATGCGCATTTAATTAGACGCCAGTCCGACAGCCTCAAAATTATGTTCACCCACTAATATATATATAGATACAGAGCGAGAGTACTGACCTCTGTGGTCCTCTGAGAAGTGGTTCATGTACTGGTCCGCGGTGGGGAAGGAGGCACTGCACTGGGAGCACTCGTACTTGAGGCGCCTCATCACCGTCTTGGACGTGCCCGACGGCAGCACTGCCAACAGAGAGGGGAGTATATAGCCTTGATAAAAATCCATTCATCAACATGTTTTCCCCAGAATCACCAGTCACGAATACATTTCATTGTCTTTCACTAATCCCCAAGAATTGCAATTGAATAGGTTGCATCACATTTTCATCACATTTCACACAGCTAAATACAGGCTAAATACAGGCACCATTCACCATTCACACTCAAGATTTAGGGCAAATCACCTATCACAGCCTTTGTAATCACCCCAGCACTGTGACATTGATTTATCAATGTCTAAAGAACTAAGTGATGTGCCACTAGTTTTACTGGGTGTTTGTAATTATGAGCAGATCACCATTCATCAATAATAGGTCCCATCACATTTCAAGCACTTAAATACAGGCAATTCACAATTCATGCTCAAGATTTAGGGCAAATCACCAGTGGCTAATATTAATTGTGCAAGAGATGAAAAATACACGGGGTAAACACGGGGTTATGGTTCTGTATGCCCTCATACCCATTATTTCAAAAGATGCAAGTCCTTAGGGACTCATTGTTACCAGTTTCTAGATAAATCAGTCTACTATATAAAGGGAACTTATCCAAACGTCTTTTTCAACAACAATACAAAACCAACACCAACCTGCTGCAGTCTCCTCGCCATTGCCCGGGGCCTTGCTGTTGAGTGTCTGCTGGAAGTTGGCCAGCACAGCGCGCACGGTCTTCACCTTGGGGGCCTTGACGGGCAGCATGTTGACGTCGTACTCGGTGAGTTTGCTGAGGTCGCCCACAGTGCGGATGCTCTTGGCACGCACCAGCTGACCCAGCGCACGCATCCTGCAGCACACAGAGTCCATGGGGTCAGGATTAGAGGGCCATGAATAGGGTGAAAATTGTATTTATCTATAGGACAGGTATGCTGGAATTATATGTCCCATCCTTGCTCACATTTATACGTCCAAATTAACAAAGTCATGTAAATTCGATCGAAATTGATGTCTGGGGTGACTGAGAATACTCCTGACAACACCGATACCCGCCTCGGATTATAAGACAGGTACTTATCTGTGGTCCTGCAGGATTAGGTGGGAAATCGCTTTCACAAGAAGCACTAAACTAGATAGTGGCCCCCCCCCCTCCAAATTTAGCAACGAACGTTTATTCCCGCCCTCAGTTCCCTTAATTAAGACTCAATTTCTTAGAATTATATGTAGAGGACATTTTCCATAAGGTGAAAGAAATTTCATCAGCCATAACCAAATTTCTCGACAAATAAATCCATAATCCTACTGGTCTACGTTCACCGTAGATCATATAATTTTTATGACTCATAAGTAATATTTATCTTACGAAAATATAAGTAAGGGATGATGTATATTTTGTCACCCTTCGCAAAAATGGAATGATATTCCATTTCGAGTGAGGGGGGGTTTCAGTCAAGTTTTGGATACACCACTTTTTTTGTGGGTCTAATATTTCATCGCACGCGCTAAAACTTTTCATACCAGAATTCTAATATTTTCTATTTAATTGTGGCATTAAAAGGATACAGAGCAGATATCACACATTCATTAATATTATGATTCCATTACATGATGTACATTCCAGATATATAATAAGTATTATCTTATGGCATATATAAGTAATATTTGAATGAATATCGCGAAACACTATGTAGATATCTGTCTATGCCAAATAGTAGCTCTAGTCTAGATTGCAGAAAAATGCAACAAATTTTCAAAATTTTCGGGGGGAGATCCCCCTCGCCCCCACGCAAAGGAGGGGTGTGTCCCCCCTCCCGCACCCACCCCCCCTGCGGCACCGCATACGCTTTGCTGAGTTTATTACATTTAACAATTTCATTAGAGATTGACTTGGCACAGCACATGAAATGTGCAAAAACACGATTATCGCGGAAAAAACGGCTTGTAAAAGATTGCTATTGCCACCTAATCGAACGAATAAAATTTATCCGATACGATTAAACACTAACACGTTTAAATAACGATGTAAAAAAAATACCTAACAAAATTTGTAACATCCGCCATAGCGAGGTGCATTTCGTCATCTAAAAAGGGCTTACACGAGAAATGCTGACGTATTACGGAAGTAATCAATGATTAGCCTTTATTTCACACCGAAACATGTCAACACCGACCATACCGCGATGCGATTAGGAGTAGCGCCAGACAAGCTTATATCATAATTTATGCATATGTATGCTGGTTTCAAAGAATCAGCCTTAGTCAAGCGCGCATCGTTGTTGCATATTGTTAATAGCGCTTTCAATGAGGATATGTTAGCAGACAGGTGGCAGGGCGATAATAAAGAGCATTATTGTTATCTTGATCTGGGGAGTTTTGATAGTATTCTTAAAATATGTAGAATGTTATGGGCTCAAAGTGTGATAATAAGAATCAGCATCAATACTTTGAATAATAGAACCTTTTAGGTACAACCGGCTTGTGCAGGTAACAATATATTTTGATTTCTTTATGTGGAAGTTATGTCCTGCTGGTTCCTCTGATTTCCGGGTAAAACGCAGTATGTTGCTTTATTACGAGTGAAAATGGAGCGTTTAATGTATTTCAACATCGACTCATTTTCTCCCGTATAGTTAGATTTGGTCACGAGCTATTGCAGAATAAAATACATATATCACAACAACGACATTACTATATTTATTTCTTAGTGATGATAAAGATTAAATGTTGTAAAATTAAAGAACTGCAAAATTTTCGGAGCTGTAATGTAATTCAATACAATTTCCACCAAAAAACAAAAATTTCGAAAATCCCTTCTAATAGAAACATAGAAACATATTTAAATTTACTTAGAAGCAACCTTTCAACAAAAATTTCGAAAATCCCTTCTAATAGAAACATAGAAACATGTATAAATTTACTTAGAAGCAACCTTTCAACAAAATTTCGAAAATCCCTTCTAATAGAAACATAGAAACATATAAATTTACTTAGAAGCAGCCTCTCTACCCCCCCCCCCTTTAATACAATCATTTAGCACGAACAAAGTTCGTTGCTAAATAATAATCTAACCGTTTTCAAACAAATGTACTCCTTCTCCTTGCAAAAACTCTATGCCTATAAGTAAAATGGATCAAAATTAGCTACTTGTCTAAAGGACGAGTTACTAAAACCTTTTTACTCATCCATCCTTCACAAGGTTTTACTAGTCAATATGAGTGAACGAGTGGCTAATTCTGACATTGAATACAACACTGAAACTTCCAATAAGATCACCATCATAAAGTGAAACCTCCAATCAGAAGCCCCATCATAAAGAGACCACTTCCCCAATCCCTGATCCCCAATTTCTGATTATAACCATGTAATCTAACTACCATACTTATCACATGGACACAAAAATAAAACAGTGAAGCCTCTAATTAGGACCAAGATCACAAGGAGACCACCACCCCCTCTCCCCGGTTTCTGACTGGAGCTAAGATGTCATGATGTTAACACTCATACTTACGACATGGAAGCGGTGAGTTGAGGCAGCACCTGCTCCACGGGCACGTGGCAGTCGACAAGTGGCAGGAACACCGGCCCCTCCGTCGACAGCTGCGACTCCTGGACCCAAACAACGCATGGTGTTACATATCTAATTGTCCTATTAAGATTAATTCTTCTACTACTAAAGCTACATCAAAGTTTATTCGTCAATTGAAGAGGGTGTCTGGGGTAGGCAGCAGGCTGCAGTGTCCCAGAAATTTTTTTTCGAATTGCCAACTATGTAATTTTCATCAATGCAACAGTGAATAGAATGTAGTATACAGTTATGTGGAGACTATGAGTATAGACATGTTTTTTTTTCTCCATGAACTAAACACAATCTACGGTATGTAAACAGGGTTCCCTCAGATTTTGTTTGGCAAAATTCCATGACTTATCCATGACTTTTCCAGACAAATTTTTATTTTTCCAGATTTTTTTTTTATATACATCCAGGCCTGTAGCAAGGGTTAGAAAAGTGAGGGCGAGCACAGAAATGTATCGATGCAAGCTGAAACGCAGTGAAGCCACACCTAGGGGGCATGCTCCCCCAGAAAATTTTAATTTCTGCAGTAAAAATGATGGCTCAAGCGTTTGTGTTGATCCCAGCACATTCCAGGTGGGGTCTGGATGGGGGGGGGAGCACAGAAATGTATCGATGCAAGCTGAAACGCAGTGAAGCCACACCTAGGGGGCATGCTCCCCCAGAAAATTTTAATTTCTGCAGTAAAAATGATGGCTCAAGCGTTTGTGTTGATCCCAACACATTCAAGGTGGGGTTATTCCCCCCCCCCCGCCTGGATTTGATTGCACACCAGTAAAACGTCTACATATCTCTCTAAATTGCTCCTGTGGTTTACACCAGTCGTCATAGCCTTGTAGGATTTGATTGCACACCAGTAAAACGTCTACATATCACTCTAAATTGCTCCTGTGGTTTAGACCAGTCGTAATAGCCTACTCCGTTAATAAGTTGAGCCTACGTGACAGTGCGTAAAGAATTTAAACTTAACTTACTGGCTCTTCCACAACCTTCTTCAGAGGTGGTCGCCCACGCTTCTTGGGTACTTGGGCAATTTCCTCCTATTGAAAAAAAAATGATCATTAAAATTAGCAACTATTTCCCCCCGCGGGAAAAATTTGAAAATCAATTCTGGTGCATATTTAAGCCAAATAAAGAATTTTTTAAAGTGAGGGGGCATTAGGGGGAATTTTGGGCCCCTTTCCCCCCTATTAAAAAAAAAATTTTCATTAAAATTAAAACTGAAAAAATGAACAAAATTTAAGTTTTGTTTTTTTTTGTTTGAAGAAAAAACCCCTTAAATTTTTTTTGGTTCCCAAAAACCCCCTTTCTCAAAGGGTTTTCCCCCGCCCTTGTGGGTTTTTTCACCTAAATTGAAAAAAATCATTAAAATTTAAAAAAACTTTTTGGGCCCTTTAAAATTTTTCAGATTACCCTCCAATACTTGAGCCTTTCCTCCATTTTAAAAAAAAAAATTTTAAAAAAAAACTTCTGGGCCCTTAAAATTTTTCCGGTTCCCCCTACTTCCCAAAAATTTTAGCCATTTCCAGAAAGAATTTTTAAAAATTTGGGCCCCCAAATTTTTCATTTGGGGGTTTTTTCCCCCGGGCCCCCCGGGGCACCATTTTTCCATTAAAAAAACCAAAAAAAGAACAAAAAATTGGGAAGAAGCAAATTTA
>CM032667.1:38618300-38642793 GCA_019095985.1 Streblospio benedicti | reverse complement strand
TCTTCAAAATTGCTACAAGATCAAAATTTCACAACATTATTCTGTTATTAACATTATTATATTAACAAGTACAAAAAATTGTTATCTAAAAATGAAGCTTTTAATTTCGTATTATTTACACTCAACTAACATTACAAGTACTATCAACATACGGATAAATTTCTTTTGATAATGTTTTTAATTTTATTTTATAGTATTTTACTTATGAAATATGAATTAGTGTAACTTGAAAACAAACTAATGTTTTGTACTTGATCAAACTTAAAGTTCTCATCACAACGTCCCCCGTCCAGAAACTATATGATAATGCAAGTGACTTTCACATAAATCAGCACATTACATATCAAGGGTAAACCATTCTGAATTTGGTATCATATGGATGGTGTTATTGGTCACATTGTCGTTAACTGGACATATAAACATCCAATTTCAAACAGACGAGTTTAGCTCCAGATTCTCCACAAGAAGCCAGAAATGAGAACAATAAAATATTTTCAGCCTCTATATGGTGCCTTGTTACGTGCATAATATGACTGTCCACCGTTAAACACACACACGTTAACACACACACACACACACACACACACTTGTATGATACACTCGACACACGACACACTGTGTGGACACACACACACACACACACACACACACACACACACACACACACACACACACACACACACACACACACACACACACACACACACACACACGCACACACCACTGTACACACACATGGATGGTGTTATTGGTCACATTGTCGTTAACTGGACATATAAACACACAATTTCAAACACACACACAGCTCACAGACACACCACACACACACACACACACACACACACACACACACACACACAAAAAAAAAAAAAAAAAAAAAAATAAAACATTTCTCTGGAGACAACTTTTTGGTCCAGAAGCAGCCAGAAGTGCGCCATATTCCCAGCCGAACTAGTCAGATCACTCCACGTTTGAAACCAGAACACCCACGATTCACCTCAAAACGACACTGAAAAAAAAGTATATTTCTACCATGCATTCCTCATCTCCTACAGTAAACTAAAAAATTTGGAACTGTCAGACAATACTTTAGTTTACATTAAATTACGTTTTAGTACCGTTTTTCAGTAACCAATCCCAGCGATTGGTCCACAAAATTCTTTAACACATATTGCTTCATCAAAACATATTCGTTCGACAATGATTATCAACATACAAAAGAACTGTTATAAAAATAAAGCCTTTAATTCAAATTATTTTCCCCAATCAACTAATACAACTAAAGTCAAAATACGAATAATTTTATTTTCATTATGCTTTTAATTGTATTGTATAGCGTTATTATAAAATATGTAGTAGTGTAACTTGAAAATAATCTAATGTTTTGTATGCCGATTCACCACCATTAACATAATATTTTTATGCCCTGAGCATGGTTCCAAATAATTTCCGTTTGTGAATAAAACATCAGTAGAAATACTCAACCTTCTTGAACAGTTAATTAAAATATGTGATACAGGGCACCTCCTACATAACAAAAACACCTCATAAATTACTACTTTAAATGTGACATCATCGCTATGCAAAGCAGTCACATCACTGTATTATCTACAGGACTAGCTTCTCCATCTCCTATGGAGACTATTTTGAGGGGAGCATATATAGCCTTGATGAAAATCCATTCACCAGCATTTTAAAAGCAACACCAAGAGAAAGCAAAGGCAGAGGACGTTGTGATTACTGCGTGGAGCCTTGACCTTCATCGGTGGCTGTAATGACATCCAATTGTTTCACAAAGAAAAATGCCTTTTAGAACCAATGACCGGCGTAGATGTAGTGTGTAGATCGGCCCGACTAGCCTGGGTTGCACCCGGTCATTGGTTTTGGTGCATCCCCTTACATTCCAGCTGCAAGTGGAAAGGCGTCGAGTGCAACATCTCGTCTGACTTCGTCACCACGGTGACGGAGTTCGGCGTGTGCTACACGTTCAACGCCGGCCCCGCCACTTCCTCAGCCGAGGCGGAGGCAGACGGCGCCGACAGCCCGCGGCGGATCTCGCACGCCGGCGCCGGCTACGGCCTCAGTCTAATCCTCAACATCGAGCAGTACGAGTACATGAAAGGTAGTGTTATGTGGGATTTAGACTGTGGCAAGTGTTCATAGGCTACTTCTGTATTTACTATTGCCTTGGGGTGTGTGGGTGGGGGTTTATGTAAATGTAAATGTTGTTATTTATAGTCATAATTCACTGTTATCGTGTTTTAGCGACTTTACATATTTACATCAGGTCATTGGCATCCTTATCACACTATATCCTTCTCAACTCCCCGGGGGGCATACAGCACATTGCTATCGTAGCGCAGACGTGCTAATCACTCACATTAGCGTTAACTCGCCTGACCTGTACCTATTTAACATGTAGGTACCACGGAGCAGTGTGCAACCTGTTATAGGTAGGTTTGCTCAACACCCACCATCAGACCCGACCGGGAATCGAACCCATGACCTTCTGATCACGAGTGAAACTTCCTATCCACTCCACCACGGAAGTTAAGGATAACTGAAACGATTACAGTATGATTTTCAAGACAGCCGCCTAAATTAGTATGGATATTTCTGCCCCAACTCCCCCGTCTAAAATTACTCCCAATTTTCAGCGCCGCCCCTAAAGGTGTATACCACATTTACAAGTCCTGCCCTAAGTCCAGTTGACTATTTCAAACCCCTCCCCCTCCTAGTTTTTACATAAATCCCGTTGACCATGAAAATTGGTAAGCCACAGGTCTAGTAGGTTTTACTGTGTGTTTTATGTATTCTACTATGATTTACAAATACAGTAGAACCTCTCTATTAAGACAACCCATGTGGCAGACCTCAAGTGGTCTCAATAGAGAAGTGGTCTTTATATGGACGTTGATTTTGCTGGCTTAATGAAGGTTTGGGAGGGTGAAAAATCACCCTAATACAGAAATGGTCTCAATATATAGGTGGTCTGCATTGGAGGTCTTACTTACTATACCATAGATCTATATAATAGTAGTAATGTGTATGGTATAGCATCCTTATCTATTCGGGCTGATTAGTTATTGAAAATACCATAAATATCGGACTTTGAAGGCTAAGTGAATGGGAAAGGCGTGAAACCCACGATGATGGCAGTGTTTGTAAATCATGGTCGTAACCCCCCCCCCCCCCCCCTTACACACACACACCCTCCCATGCTGATGCTGGCCCATGTCTGCAGGCCCGCAGGACGAGGCTGGCATCAAGCTGCTGCTGCACGACCGCGCCGACGTGCCGCTGGTCAAGGAGCTGGGCTTCGCCATCGCGCCAGGCACGCACACCCTGGTGGGGGTCAACCGCGAGGTGGTCACCACGCTGCCTCAGCCGTACGGCACGTGTGTGTCAGAGGCACCGCCCAGGTGAGCGAGGGTGCGTGCATGTGTGCTAGGTGTTTTTTTTGTGTGTGTTTGTGTGTGTTTGTGTGTGTGTGTTTGTGTGTGTGTGTGTGTGTGTGTGTGTGTGTGTGTGTGTGTGTGTGTGTGTGTGTGTGTGTGTGTGTGTGTGTGTGTGTGTGTGTGTGTGTGTGTGTGTGTGTGTGTGTGTGTGTGTGTGTGTGTGTGTGTGTGTGTGTGTGTGTGTCTGTGTGTGTGTGTGTGTGTGTGTGTGTGTGTGTGTGTGTGTGTGTGTGTGTGTGTGTGTGTGTGTGTGTGTGTGTGTGTGTGTGTGTGTGTGTGTGTGTGTGTCTGCGTGTTGGAGTGAGGTGGGGTATGAGTTGTAATAGGTTGTTGTTTTCCTATAACTAGTACGTTTTTTCTCTCCTGTAATTTTTTAACCCTAAAATTCATTTTTAGATGTATGGATGACATAATCCTTTTTAGTCATGAAATGACAGGAAATTGCACTTTGTACAGTTTATTAACAATATCAACTTAGATAGTAACAGATCAAGATGTAAGCCCTTGAAAAAGTCAGTTATATCTTAAAAGGCTTGTTTTGCAAAAAATATAAAACCAAAGCAAACCAACAAAATATAATAAACAGAAACAAAAGAAAGCATCAGTACTCGTCAAAAGTGTCGACTGTCTATAGATACGCCATAGAGACATATCAAAATAAATTCTACAAAATGAAATATTTAAATAGGCAATATATTCCATTGTTTTCCACAGATAAAATCAGACATGAACATTTTACAAAAAGAGGAGAGAAAAGATAAATGGATATGTTTTACCAGTGTGATCCATCATCATAAATAATCATGAATTCAAGTATATTAAATGACTTTACTGATAAGTGTAGGTAATCATAACATGATGTATGTAGAAGTATCAGATACAAATATATGATACGGACAATAGACAATTCGGAACTATACTAATTAACAGTCAATCAAGCAGTATTATATCTTCAAAGAAGTATAAACATATATAAATTTCCATGTAAAAACAATTCATCACTGTAGGTACATGTATACAAGATAAAAACAAACACATCAGGAATATGAACTTTTATTGTTACGTTTGCTTCAACTTATCGGTGTAAACATGGGTTTGTATGCGAAAAAAATACGTGATTTAAGCATCTACAATTAAGAAATCATACACGCTGTAAAAAATTGCATCATGCTATCTCAAACTTAAAGATCAAGTTTGGTAAACATCAAATGAGAAAAAAAAATCTTTAGCTCATGAAAAGAATTGTTCATATAACCACTTAGGAGGAGGGGTCAACCCCCCAACCCCCAACCCCCATTCCCACACACACACTTCCCGGAGGGTCATGATTCAAATATGGCATATTGATCATATGTGCATACAATTTGTGTGCAAGTTTGACGAATATTGAATGCAAAGTATAGAATGTAATGGGCAAATATGAATTGGGACGGTGATCGACCGTCAGAGCTCGCCTTGTCTCCGACAGGTGAACTTCATAAAAAGTCTAATGAATCCAGCAATCTTTGAAACGCCTCCGTAGTTCTTAACGACAGACACATTACCGCTACCCGCACACGATATATTGACATGTAATTAACATGCCCTCAAAAACTATTAGTTTTGCTATAAATATTCATTACATACACCGTTAAGGGCATGCTCCTGTATGAAATATAATAAATAAAGATAAAAAATCATATGATTGTACACTAATTATATATGTTATGTAAGCAGCTGCAATTAATAAATCATAAATGTTGCATACAAATCACATAACACTAACTTAAACTTTACAAAAAAATACAAAGAGATATTTTAAAGATTGCAATTATTCATAAAACTAAGAAAACAAGTTTTTTTTCACACAACGCAATCAGCTTCCTTTTTAGATAGTCAGAAACCAATCAAGGTAAACACTGTATAACTTTCAGTTGGATTGATTACTAAATTATCAGTTTTCACACCAATATTTATAAATACCAAGTGTCGGTTTCACTTCTGACGATGTCATCTGATTTTTTTCTATAGTAGTTCGAATTCAAGAAAAAAAAAACTAAACACACACAGACATCATCAGTTATCGTTATACCAATAAGAACATTATCGCCAATAGCGGTGAATGCAATCTGTTTTTCATCTCACAACTAAAATTAAATATTTTTTAAATCATACACTATATATCTATATAAGTATATATTTCAAACATCTTGTCAGTAAATATACTTCAATTCATCTTAAACTTCTTATAAAAATACATATAAATATATAGATATAAAATTACATTAAAATTGCTCTGAAGTTCAATTTAAAAAAAATAGATAAGTTGTCCTGTACACCCTCATCTAATCATCTACTAGTAGAGGCTATTAATTGGGAACAGAATCAATTTAGTCGATGCCCTTTTACATCAATGTGCATGTGTGTATGGAATTGAAATTTGAACTGTCGTAATTTAATATTCCCCACCGAGTTTATGAATGCGCGTTTGCGTGGGGATATCTCCTTTGATGGTTGTTACCCTGTATAAAGTAGATCATTCTCATTACTGCAGGTCGCACTGTATCACTGAGTGTACTGCAGCCAAGATCATCGAGCGCTGTGGCTGTCGAGACGTGTTCATGCCCGCCTTGCCCGGATCCACGGTAAGGTGGTAGTCACACAGTCCCCAGTGGTAAGCCTAGTAAACATCTGGCAGTACTGCCTCGCTACTGCTTCTCTTCTGGTAAGAATTGAAAAATAAAACAATAAAATAGATTAAAACACTCAAGGAGGCTGTATGGATCCCTGCGATAGAACATCTTGCTTTACCAGTGGTACATTCACACCACATCAGATTCTGTTCATTCAACAATCACACAGATATGTGATTTGCTCTAAGGATTAGAATGGCCATATAAGTGGAACGTAAATAGGTTATGGTTTTACAGTATGGAGACTGTAGAGGGAATGTGTCATGCTAAACCTTCTCCAAAGTCAAATTATATAGTTGTCTGGCCGTAGGTAGGCAGTGCAGAGCCAGTATGGACCAGCAAGCCAATCCTTACGTTGTTACATGCCGTAGTCACACAGACACAGACAGACAAGACCGTACTGTAAAAATGTCTGCACAGCTGGTTGTGCCCTAATTTATATGATGTGTTTCACATTTTAAAACACCATAGTGTGTTTACCCAGTACAAAATACAGTTATGCAATTTGATGCAACGAAACTCAACACCACACAACACCACAACACTGTCGGATGGAAAGTATTACAGTTGTTTTCTATGGGGTGGTTTCCATGGTAACGTATCTAATTTTGAGGGGTTAGATGAGCCACCACATAATTGTATGCAACATAGCTACTCATCTGATATACATGATATTGACATTTAATGTAAGCTTACATCGCGCTCTTTCTTCACAAAAAACTTTGTATGCAAATAAGCTCATTGCTGTAATTCTAATTTGCATAAATTGTAAATCTTAGACTGTTATTTGCTTTTATCAACCAAATCGTGCGATTGGTCTTCAAAATTGTTTTATCAAAATTTCACATTGTTCTGTTATTAACAAGGTCCAAAAAATGTTATATAAAAATGAAGCTTTTTATTTTGTATTATTATCCCCCAACTAACATTACAACTACTATCAACATACGGATAAATTTCTTTTGAAAATGTTTTTAATTGTATTTTATAGAATTTTACTTATGACATGCGAAGTAGTGTAATTTGAAAACAAACTGATGTTTTGTATTTGATCAAACTTAAAGTTCTCATCACAACGTCTCCCGTGTTTTCTCAATAGTTGTTCATTTCAATTACTAGTAATCCTACCCCTATTGATATATCATCAAAACCTTGCGCTGTAGGTTCTTCACAAAAGTGTTGTATGCAAATAAGCTCAATAACATACTTCTAATTTGCATACATTGTACGATTTTTCTCAATATAATTGTTCATTTGAATTAATCATACTCCTATGATATATCTTGAGCTAATTGTCCAAGGTGGAATATAGCGCTTGGCCTCATTGTGTTGTTGTACTCTCACTATACTGCTGTGTATTAGCACTTTATTTTCTGTTCATTTCTCAATTAACACATTATCTTGGTAAAAGTCTTTATTTTTTAATTAATTTCGAAGTCACGGCTTCCTTGTCAACAGACATAATAATGTGGACTACATTAATATAAAGTGCCAACACACAGCAGTATAGTGAGAGTACAACCACACACTATGCTATATCATCACACCCCTGTAGGTGTGCAACATGAGCACTGCGTACATGTGCGTGCTGCCGGGGCTGCACGCCCTGTCGCGGGACGGCGAGCAGCAGTGCCAGTGCCACGTGCCCTGCAGCCAGACCAGCTTCGAGCCCGACCTCAGCTACTCACACCTGTCCAAAGCTCACCGTCGACCGCATCTCCCTCGCCAACGAGGACAAGCTCAAGGCCGTGCAGGTGATTGTTGGTGGGGGTTGGAGATGACAGTGGCAAATTCTGGTTTTCGAAAATATATTATTTTTTTGGGGGTGGGGGTGGGGTGGGGGCCTCACTCACGTAATATGGATGGTGGACTTACTACCGCTACTCCCCCTACCCCATTGATCTGCCTATAGACAAGGTATCATAAGCCACCAAATATGTACATAGTATGCACATGTTTATTGTTAGATTGAGGAGGGGTAATAGGAAAATAGTTTGGTGCATTTTGTTTCCAGAAAATTGAGCTATAATACATTGCATTTCCAGGAGAGCAAGCCTGGGTACATTGTGTTTACAAGAGAGCTACCTTGGGTGCATTGTGTTTCTAAAAAAAACTAGCCTTAACATTGTGCTTGCAGGAGAGCTACCAGTACGCGCGTGAGTTGAGTCAGCGCGTGAACAAAGTGGTGGCTGAGCGGGATGAGGAATGGCTCAATGGCATGCTCAACTACAGGTACGCGGACACATGCTCAGTCACATGTACACTAACCTTTTTCCTAACCGCAATTAATTATGCTGACGGTTGCCTAACTAAATATACATTGACTGCTGCCTTACTACAATTACGATCAATTACAATTATGCTGATTGGTGCTTCATCACTTTTATGCTAACTCGTGGTTGTCTGCAGGTATATTGACTTGTGCGCACATACATAGATGCTCTAGTGTGAGAGAGTCTATTATCACGGACGCAGCTTGTACTTCTTGCAAGGAAGCAGCTGTAGATGATTTGACATTCTGATAGATCCAGATGTTGGCAAAAGGGTGTGGGGCGCATGTGATCTCATGTGTTTTGAACCCCCAAATGATATCTGAGATATAAAAAAAACTTGAGAATGAAATATATCGGTGGATAAATGGGGTGCACACGTGTCAGATCTGTCTATGAACAAAACCTGCAAAAAACTGTTGTTGTTGCAGCAACGCTTACAGCGACGCGATCACCCACAGCGTGCGTGTCCTGGACGACACCCAGTACCTGGAGCAGCTCTACAGCGTGGCGCACGCCATCTACGTGTCCTACGCCACCGCCAAGGTACGGTACAGCGGGACAGGACCAAATACAGTACGCCACCGCCAAGGTATGGTGCAGTGTGCCCGGGACAGGACCAAATACAGTACGCCACCGCCAAGGTCACAACACGGTACTACTGGATAAGGTACAGATACGGCATGCGGGGGACGAAATACAAATGGAGTACTCACTGGTCTGGCTATTAATTCAGTACACGCTAGAAAACATATAATACAGCATGCCTCAACGTATGATTACATTACGGTATGCTCTGAACAAGATACGAAGACATACGTCCCGGGTACATGTACAAGTGTATCTATAAATACATTATGCCCTCATCACGATACTAGCCTATTGTAAGTGATAATTTGCCCATAGAATGATGTACATACACATGTACAATCCATATTGGTGTGTTACAGGCTGACTTCACCACCATCATGAACGAGTACTACCTGAAGCAGAGCTCCATGAACAGGGACTGGCCCAATGTCTACAGGTGGGTTGTCAGTGAGTGGTGAGTGGGTGGTCAGGGACTGACCTAATGTGTACAGGTGGGTGGTCAGTGAGTTACCGCAGCAATATTGAGTCCTGTTGTATGTAGGTTGCAGCACTGAAACTGGTGGAATCCCCATCAAAGCAATCACCGCCATTCAGGCATTTAAGGACCATATTATGGAACTCAAGTGTGAAATTCAATTTCTGGGAAAGAAATTATGAAATAAAACATAGAGCTAGATCAAAACATCATACATCACATAGGAAAAAATAGTGAGATGATTCCCCATTGAAGTAGTTCTGTTAATCAGCACTCAACATCAGACAGTGTAACTATGTAAAGATCTTAGTAATTACTGCACAGATTCCCATAAAATACTAATGAAGACATTTGATATTGTCAAAGGCCTTTTTTAATATGTTGTATATGGTATAATTATGATTAAGTACGCTAGAAATAAAAGCAGGTTTCACTTTTCTTTAAAAAAAATGGTTTTGGTCCATTATCTAGCCTATCTCTAGCCATATAGTATAGAATAGAGCACAAATGCAAGCGGAAACGCTAATACCTATCAGTAATACCTAATACCTTAATACTCTAATACCTTAAATTAGGTATTTAGGCATATATGATGATACTCCTTTTTGAGCAATATTGTCCATTCTCTGTATCTGTTGTTGTCGCCTGCAGGTTCCAGATTGTGGAGCAGGAGATTGTGCGCTTTCTGGATCTACAGGACGACATCAGCCCGCTCCGCATCAGACTGCAGGTAACAGGGGTTGTATGTCAGTGTACAGGGCGACTACAGTAGAGCCTCCCTGTTAGGACCACCTTTGCGACTAGTGTTAAGTGGTCTCAATAGAGAGGTGGTCTCTATACAAAGGTTCATTTTGGTAGCTTAATGAAGGTTTGGGACTGTGAAAAGTGGTATTATGATAGAGGTGGTTGCAATAGGGAGGTGGTCTTAATTGGAGGTTCTACTGTATAAGCACGGGGATGTAGGAGATCGGGGGAAAGTAGGGATTTCAAGAATACAATCGGGTGCATTATGCATTTCTTTCATAACTTTTGTTAGACTAACTACCTTGGAAACTGATCTCAAGCGGTCTCAATCGAGAGTTGGTTATAAAGGTTTGGCACTTCGAGAAATGCTCTTATTGTATAAGTGGTCTTATTATAGAGGGGTCTTAAGAGAAGGTTCTAGTGCATATCAGTCTGATAAAAAGCGGGATTTGGGGGGAAATACAAAAAGAGTGATTCTCTTTTATTGAGATGCATGGGGAAAAAATTGAATGTAGAGAGATTGGGGGTGGATGGAAAGTAAATGGGTGTGTGGAAAAGGACAAAACGAGTTTATTCAGCACTTACAGCTTGTTCCATACATTAAAGATATCATAACTGAAGATTCCCGTGGAGATAACTGCTTACATGTATGTGAAAAGCTGCATATTCCCTTAAATAAATCGTTAGGTTTAGGATATAACAAAGCGATGTGATGCACGTTTGGTTGGCTGTGTGGTTAATGGTATAAAAGTTAGTCGTTATTCGCTCCAGTTATCCATACATTTGCATTATCAAGACCAATAGCCTGTCTGTGGTTGTAGGAGTGTTACGACGAGCAGTTTGTCACCCAGTACCCGGCAGGCACCACCGACGACTACTACGTCTGTGACGACTCCAAGTCCGGCACCTACCTGTCCTACCGCAAAACTCGCATGAGGTCAGTGCCGTGTGACCCCTTATTAACCACCTATCTCAATCGAGAGCGATTGGTCATATTTATATCGCAGGTGGTCGTATTTAGCATATTTTTTCACGATTTTGCTCATCACATTCTTGCAGCTGAATTGTATTTTTCAACTTCATGATACAGCCAATATGCAATGACACTATGTTTAACTTACTACTAATCTCATGGAGCTTATGCATAGCATATGCTCTCATTTTTGTACCTTATGTTGTCCATCCTATACTATATTGTAACCAATCACAAAATTGGTTCTAAATCGTTTTTAAAGTTTTTTTGCTCTACAGAGACCTAATCATAACAAAATGTTATGTAATATTGTTATGATTAGGGCTCTGTAGAGCCAAAAAAGCTTGAATAAAAACGATTTTGAACAAATTTTGTGATTAGCATATAGTATAGGGAGAACAACATAAAGTGCAAAAATGACTATATATACACTAATAACAATGATCAACTAACCGAGCCTGGTTTGCCCTGGGACTGGCAGGTACCTGCGTGACTACTACGCGGCCAACGCCATCCTGGAGGCGGCCACCATGGAGCCCGGCTACCAGCAGCTCATCGACTACCTGTTCACCAACACGTCGCGGCTCGGCCGCGAGCGCCCAGAGTACGCAGAGTGCATGCAGGTCCTCAACACGGTGGGTGCTCAGTCCTCAACTCGGTGGGTGCTCGACTGGTGACTATTAGATCCAAACCATTCCTGCTCCCCTGCCAGTGGCTGCTGCGTCATTGACCTGGCTGCCTACTTGGCGAGTTAGGACTGGAAGATACAGGTTTTTAGAAAAGAGCAGGCGCACGGAAGGGATCTCATGGGTTTTGTATGCTTGATGAATAGCGGATATGCCAAACACAGATCTTGGATGTATGTATTACTTCTGTTCTGTACTTACAATGTATCAGAACAGCTGACTGTTTACCACTGTATCAATATACTCTCCCCGTTTCCCTGCTGTATTATCATTGCTCACTCTTGTATGTTAATCCCCTCTGAAATACCGCCACTCACCCCCCCTTCCCCCATACACACATGCACACAGAGACGGCTGCAGGAGATCTACAACACACTCGGCCTTGTTCACCAATGTATTAACAACATCCCTGCGTCCTGGCTCCACTAGCCGAGCCGCACTGTGGGTGGTAACTCGTTGTTGGTCAGTGCGGTGTCAGTGACTGTCCCAATACCCTTTCACAATACAGTATAAAACCTCCAATTAAGACAGCCTCTGTAAAGAGTCCACCTCTACACTAATAGCATTTTTTGGTCCAAAATCTTCATATAGAAACCAACAAGAGCCTCCGTACGGAGATCACCTCCTTACTAATACCACTTGAATGCAGCCGCATCGGTAGTCTTGATAGACAGATTGTATTTTACCCCCCAGACGGCTACGGAGTGGCTGCCCTGGCTGCACGAGATCTACAACCTGTCCCAGGTGTACTGCCTGGAGGAGACCGACTGGGAGACCAAGATCCACATCGCGGACCGCATGCTTGCCTACTACAACGCCAGCCACTCCAACGGCTCCCTAGCCAGCGCCTGGATCTACGATCAATGCAACTGGTCAGTGAGTGGTCAGTGAGTGGTCAGTGAGTGGTCAGTGAGTGGTCAGTGGGTGGTCAGTGGGTGGTCAGTGGGTGGTCAGTGGGTGGTCAGTGTGAAGTCAGTGGTTGGACAGTGGGTGGTTAGTAGCTGCTATAACTGGTCAGTGAATGGTCATTTTGTTGGACAGCTGTTGAACAGCTAGTGCAAAGTGTGCGATGATATATGAATCAAACTAGAAAAATGCCAGCTGTGCCAACGACTCTCTCTACAGCCCCCTGCTTTGTTTAACCATTCACCCACTGCTGCATCTGACAGCGCACAGGATTTCAAAGTTCGTACCCACTCACTTCCCCACCCCCACCGCCGATAACCCTGAGCAGATGTGTAGTTCCAGGGTACACATCTGATCTTTTTAAGTACGCAAAGTTCATGTACTTCTGAAGCTTACTTAGTACTGGATCTTAATACTTTGAATTCTTCAATAGAATATTTGCCAATCATCAGCGGATGTGCTAAAAGGGTCCACTTGTTATGGGTTAGGCGGAGAGTGGCATAGATTCTGTTATAATATTCAAATGCCATACATGTATACATGTATAACATATTCTCCAACTGATAATCCTCTATAAATAGACCAACTCAAAAGAAGAGCCTTTTTTCCCACTTTCTTCTAGAAGGGAGCACCTATCTACTGAGACCACTTGTGGCCATATCACAAGAACTTTTACGTTTAGTTTTTACTGTCAATCTACGACCTGCACTTGCTCCCTCAGTGGTCTCTCTTAGGACTATCTAACCGATCTGGCATATGCATACATGCTCTTCAACTCTTCAAATTGATTGTGAGTAATTCCTTTTTGTATTGAGGGTTACCGGTAATTATTATTTTGTTGTTGCTGTTGAAAGACTAATGATGAATGTCGGTGTTAAGGTACAACATCCACGGGTTGACGGACAAGAACTTCAGCCTGTTCCAGGCGCACACGGACGCCGCCGAGAAGTCCTACGTGGACGCACAGAGCATCCTCGTGCCACTCATCAGCCAGGGTGAGACGAAAGTGGGCGGTCAGTGGGCGGTCAATGGGTGGTTAATGGGTAGTTGGTCAGTCGGTGGGTGGTCAGTGGGTGGTAAGTGCACAGTTAGTGGGTCGTAAGCAAGTAGACATTGGTGACATGTTGCTGGTAGGTGATATCATGGGGTGCATTATGACTTGTGTATAGGCAAGACAATGGGTGCATTATGCCTTTCTAGAGTCTGTTTATGTATTTTTTTCATTATTTAAACGGCTATTTTCAGGTCACTGGTTCATGTTTCATTGGTGCTTTATGACTTGTTGACAGGTAGGTCTCAGGGTGCATTGTGGCGTGTTGTTGATAAAAGAGAATTGTAGGGTGCACTGTGACTCGTCTATGATATGTGAGTCTCTTGGGGTGCATTGTGACTTGTTGATAAGTGAAGTCTTGGGGTGCGTTGTGACCTGTTGTTGATAAGTGAGAGTCTTGGAGTGCATTATGACTTGTTGTTGTTGCTAGGTGAAAGTCTTGGGGTGCAGTATGACGAAGGCTCGGCTTCTCTCCTGGAGTACCCCATCATGAACTACCTGAATGGCGATGCTACCAAACTCGACCTGTACCGGCACTTCCACAGTCTCGACTTCAAGGTAACACAATTAAGTGGTTAGTGTTTGGTCAGTGTGAGCATGAACAGAACCTGAACCCCAATTTTCCCCATCTGCTGTCGTATTCAAATGTGGCTAAAGTATGCATATGGGAAATTCCAAAATGACTGATGTTATTTTTAATGAATTTATTATATTAGTCTTTATGTAGTTTGTTCCCGCCCAACAAATATTTGAATCTAATCTTGGTGTATAAATATGAGTCTGTCCGACGTCTTACATTTTGTCATCTAATCCCTATAGCATACATGTTTGCTGTGCTAACTTTGTTGGACGTCTGCTTTGTTTCAATGCCTTCTACAGCTTGTATACACTGGCTGATCCAACCAGATGAAAAGGGTGGGGTGTTTTTTTGCGTTTTTTTGTGGGGGGGGGCACTCACGGGATCTCATGGATTTTTGCCTTGTGCCTCCGATCGATAGTGAACATGCCAAAACCCTACGAAAAAAGGTATTTATTTTCATGGTGAAGGGAAGAGGTGATGTACGCCTGGTTGGCAGGCTAAAAAAAGTGACACCAGGTCATTACTATCCTTGTCACTCAATATCATTCTCAACTCCCCTGGGAGCATATAGCACATTGCTACCGTAGTCTCCTAAAATACTTATTTTCATTAGGCTTAGCGAATGGGGGTACAAAACCAAAACCCATGAGATCGTGTAAGTGCCCCCCCCCCCCCCAATCTGGGGTTGGGACATTATACATTGGCAGATCTATTTGTTGGAATAGGGGGAGGGGGCGCCCTACCCCTCCCCCGCGTCCCCACCTCTGGATCTGCCTATACTGGGAGGTAATGGGGATGTGGTCCGAACGTGGAGGTGCTTATCACTCGGATTAGAGTCTTATTTCTTACGTCAAGTATTCTTCATCTCTTATGCATCTACAATCTTCTGTCTGCAGGTGGGGTGGGAAGTGCTGAGCCTCACCAATGGTCGCTACATGGAGGACTACCGGCAGTACATCAGCAAGGTGCGGCATCATACAATACAATACATTGTGCCAAAATGGTTCATTGCACCTACATGCATGCTCATCCGTATCCATCATGATCCGCTCATTTGTGAGTCCTTGCCCAGGTGTCTGACATGGAGAACAACATCTTCATGTCGCTGAGCCACGCCTTTGAGCTGCTTGTCCCCGTCATGAATGACTCGGTCATCAACAACCTCGAGACCGTCCGCTTCGCCCGCTCCAGGGCCAACACCAGTGCCGTGATCCAGGTTAGTGGGCAAAAAGTACAGTAGAACCTCTCCATTACGACCACATTTGGGACCAGTGTTTGGTGGTCTCAATAGAGAGGTGGTCTCTATACAGAGGTTCAGTTTGGTAGCTTTAGAAAGGTTTTGGCCCATAGAACGTGGTCGCAATAGAGAGGTCGTCTCAATAGAGAGGTTGTCTTAATTGGAGGCTCTACTGTCAAGTGCTTGGTAAGCAGGCCACCGTAGCTGGAGACCATCTATCTAATTATATTTTCCAGGATCCAGGGATGGGGACGCAGGGGGCGCCTCCTCTCCCCACTCTTTTCTAAAACATAGATCTGCCCCAACCCCGGCCAAAAGACACGCCAATAGTTATGCAGCCCGCCATAGGCTCCCACAATAAGTGCCATGCCCTTGTTTCACTCTGTGTCACAGTGTGTGGTGTGTTGTAGAGCCACCTGGCGACGCTGGGCGTGCGGCGGAAGGCGTCCGTACTCGGTCTCATCAGCGCCATCTACGGCGACTACCGCCTCGTCATGCAGACCGTCCAGTCGGACAACCTCATGTCATTCCAGGTGACCAGTGGTCAGGGAGTGGTCAGTGTGTGGTCAGTCAGCTACGTATGTCTCGTAAACAAATGGTGGTGTTTGTAAGTATTTCAAACTGGAAAGAAATTATTATATGTCCAGCCTATTACGTCTCAAAAAATATGTTTTTTATGGAAATTATGCGTTAACTATTATTCTTTATTCAATAGGACATTTAAGTCAGTATATGTTTCAGAACATCGACTCTGGAGTTGTGGACATGCAGGACTCGCTGATGGAGTTTGCTGAGGAGAACGAAATCAACGACGACTTCTTCATGGAGAACTACATCAAGATCGACATCTTCTACAAGGAGATGAGCTACAGCAAGGTCAAACAGCAGGTACACGGCAGCACTACAGATACTTCTATTTCCTGATCCGGCATCTCATGGGTATCATGCACAAATAGGCTCGCGGAGATGCAAAAAACCACCCTGAAAATGAAAATTTTAGTGGGGTGTGTGAAAAAGAGGGATGTCTCCCTGCTGGATCTGCCTATGTGCAACAGCTCTTCTCTTCTTTCAGATCTAGTTTGAGTTCCTCTCACTAGTGTGGTGCTCTTTATGCTAATCACAACGTCCTCTTACTACAGTGTCCTACTTAATATGTCCAACTTAAAGGCCTCCACCACTCGTCTTTCCAGATCCCAACGAGTTCCTTTCACTGATCTGCTTTGTTTGACTTTTCATAGCCCTTCTCTTCTTTTCCAGATCCTGTTCGAGTTACTGTCACTGCATCTGCCTATGTCTGACTTATCATAGTCCTTCTCTTCTCTTCTTCCAGATCTCGTTCGAGTTCCTGTCGCTGGTGTCTGAGATTGGGGGCTTCATGGGGCTGCTGCTGGGCGCGTCGGTGCTGTCCATGTGCGAGCTGCTCGACTACCTCACCCTGTCCACCATCCGCAGGATGCGCAAGTCACAGGGCCTCACCGCGCAGCTCAAGTACGGCACTAAGCCACCGGCAGCCTACTCATCTTGAGTTCTCAAAGAACAATCGAACAACAAATTGTCAGAATCTCATGGCTTTACTACTACCGAATTCTATAAGTTGTTTTTCTGGATTAATATCTACTCGTCTTGAGGACCCATTGTGGGGTGGGCTTTTAAGGAAGTGAGATGTGGGAAATGAGACTGAAAAAACTTTAGGGGTGTGGAAATAAGGTAAAAAAACGTAGGGATTAGGTATTTCTTGTGACTTTATAAACAACCCCCCGCCCCCATTGTCATCTTATTACCTCTGTATGAGTTAAGATGGCCGGGTGACTGGACTCATTGGCTTCAATGGAGGGGTGGTCCCTTCAGATAAAGGTTCTTGGATCTTGGTGGTCTGTTCAGGGTAGTGACAGGCTTTTCATTTCCATTTCCTTGATTTTTTCCCTGATTTTGTTTCCTCACAAAATCAAATTCCATGATTTTTTGCTGCAGGGAATTTTTTCCGGCAATTTACCCTGTGTTCCCCAAACCGTGGATACCCTGTCAGCTTGGTTGCGAGGGTTGGTTACAGTAAGAAATGATATTATATTATACAGGTGGTCTGAATAGAGACACTGAAAATATCTTTCAGGAAATACACCTGCATGAAAATATGGTGTTGAAAAATAAATTACCAAGCAGGAATGTATGAGTCACCTAAAACATTTTAATGTGTAATCTCACTTTAATTATTCAGGATTTCTCATAAGTTTATGGTTGTACATGTGCGTGTTTTATATACCATATATATAATAGCAGCTTTTTGCATATTAACTGTATTTTGGAATTTTGTTACCAATAAAGTTTGGCTTTAGTGTGTTGTGTGCAGACAAAAAATATTTCATTATTTTATTGCATGCCTGTACAAAGTATACTAATAGAAACACATAACCCTACACTGTTGAGATGCATGTGCGCCTCGTTGTTTATATGCATTTGCTTACAGTAGTTGTAAAACAGAAGATGCAAACAAAAATAGCTTTTTAAACACTTTATTCAAGTACAATACCGTAAACAATTCTATGTGTATTAATGTTTTATTTCAAGATAATTATGATGAAACCCTTTGGAATAAGCCATACTAGTGTTATGTGAGTTTTTCATTGATAAAGACATAAAAGTCCTCACAACCTGCACCATTCATCTCAACATGATTTTCAAATTTACATCTAATATAAACATCTTCAACCGGTTAAAGAACACTGTAAACAGGTCATGACTCTTAATTTGAGTTTCATGGGGATGTTTTGCTAACAGATATATACATATAGTACATCACTTTTAATTGTAAAATACAAATATATAACTGATGAGTATAAATTTGTAAAAAAGCAAACAAACTATGATGTGCTTTGCGTGAGGTTAAAATATGAAATGTTTCAGAAAAACTTGAAGTGATATATATTAATCTACTAGGCCATTTATTGGGAAGTCATGGTAATATGTTAAAAAACTTCACCTCAGAAACAGAGGAATTGGGGCTTGTCATGATACCATTTGAACTTAAAGGAAAACATTACACAGACCAACATACTTTTACTGCCTTTATACCTCTTTTACAGTGCAGTTTGGTTCTTGATTATGAAACAATATTTTACTAACTATTGAACATCGAAAATTTTATGCTAACTGCAACTTTGCTTACTTTACAATTTGTGCTTTCATGGATCACCAATTAAACATTTCACCAATACGAATATGACATACACACAGGATGAATTGGACCCACATTTGAAACTGGCCGGACAATATAAAAAAGTGAATGTGTAGGAACAATACCAACAGTTTCACATTCTGAATCACATCCATCACTGGGTATGAGGTGTCCCTGTATAATGTGTTGTGATTTGATATTTCATCCTGGTTCTGTCGGAAAGTATGCATAAGAATCATTATCAAAATTCTATTTAACACAACATTTTAGGGGTCCCTTTTTATGTTTATGATCAACTACTTCTTTATGTCATGTTTGACTGTTTGTGTGATGCATACACAGCAGTGCATAGCAAGGTACATGTAGATATAAATTCTAAAGTCTTGATTCTGACTAGATAATAGATATTTTAGCTGATCGCTCTAGTTCTTTCCAGAAAAAGTGTAGTCAAACAAGCATTCTTCATAGTAGTTCTTCACACTTTGTTCATCTCTATGGTGAATGGTGATGTTGCTGACTCTGGTGGTGATTCTATGTAATCTGTAAAACCACAATGAAGATGGAAAATCAACTGAGTTCAATGGAAGTTAACCATAAACCTATATGTATTTACTTCTATGTGTAAAAAACAGGCATTGTCATTTATTTTAACATCATTGATCTAAGAAATCAAATCTAATAAAAATATTTACTTAGCAATTTACAATTGAGCAACTACGTATGTTCTGAAAAGTATGGATTTGTTACATGTAAAGCACGTTACATTTTTTTGCAGCTGTTACTGTTAAGTGATTTGATTTCTAGAAAAGTGAATACCGCATTTCCTCGTTTTGTAGCCTCTGCCCAAATTTTAGCCTCCCCCTCAAATAGATGCAGAGTTAGACACAATTTTAAACCAATAAATGCCTCCCTCGTATAAACGCCTCCCTTCTATTAATGCCTATTTCAGGCTGGCGCTTATCAAAGAGAATACTGCCAGCAGCAAGTTGATTAATATGTTTCTAACCCACGATATGGTATTTTGCTTACAACTTCGTTATTCCCAATCCGATTTTGACGTTAATCTATCATTTCAAAGCTAAGAACCTAATGGATATGACTATCTACACCGTTATATGAATATTTAGATAATCATCAAAAAGAAATAATGTTCATAACGTTAAGAGTGGGATCACACAATAATCTCTGTAATTATACACTTGCTTGGGAGTGGAGGAGGTTATTTGAAGTTACTTGAGTGAGGTACGGTGGCTTCTCAGGTGTGTCTAACTTAAGTTGATCAAATTGTTTTGCATTAATTAACGCCTCCTTCAAATAGACGCCTCCCTCATTTAAACACCTATGCTAGACATGTTTTGAAAACAATAAACGCCTACCACCAGGCTACAAAACGTGGAAATTTACTTAACTCTGAGAAGATATCAGTGCCGAGCTAATGAGAAGCATAAAAGCTTTTAAACTTCTTCCATCAACAAATACAAAATGGTAATAGGATAATAGAGCCAAGTATTGTTTCATAACGAATCTTTCTTACCCTCCTCATCTGGAATATCTGGGAAGGTGTACTGAGACGGAGAGACCTTCTGCGTCACCCACACGTTATTGGCAATGTCCTGACACCGTGCGCGTTCTCGTGGGTTTAGGTCCAGCAGCCAAGAAATCAAATAGCATACATCTACAGATACATAAAACATAAGTCACAATAGATAATATTCTAGATAATATTGTTAGATAATATTCTACTTTTGTCGTTCTTTTCTGCTACATTTTCAAGTCACAAAATATTCTAACGTTGGAAAATCCTTTTATTTATTTTTTTCTGTTTTCGAGACTAAAGACTCCTTTTAAAAAACACCATCTAACAAATTACAAACGCATAAAATTTTTGTTAATTTTACTTTTGTACTTTTTGATCTTTTACCACCTTTTTTAGTTGTGTTTTATTTTACTAGACCCTTTAAAAGTTCCTTTCTTAACTTACTCTCCCTTCAGCCGACCATCTTTTCTCAAAGCCAAAATAAACAGAACATATAAAATGAGTTTTGCAGGACTTGTAAATTTTTTACATGTTAAATAGTCAAGCTTTATCAGTTATCTGGAGGACGTAATAGTCAAGTCGAAGAGGGTGGTACAGAGAACTCACCCTCGGAGGCCTCAAATGGTGGTTTGTAAACCCAGTTGGCCTTCTTGGCTTTCGAAACTCCTGCCCACGGATACTCCGAATAGATGAGCAGGTAGAGAGTGATTCCCAGGGCCCACATGTCCAGTTCTGTGCCGTTATAGCTGAAATACAATGCCGTAGCTTGCTGAGTGGCCTCATGGTGTAACAATAAACAAAAACAAAACTCACTGGAATTTTCTTACTTGTGGATTGGATATAGTTTTTAGTCCAAGCCTGTGGTTGTAAGATCATTATGCATTAATCTTCCAACAATGCTCTAGTTATCTGCAAACTTAACTGTATGTAAATACAGCCTATCTAGAGTTGTATACAGCCAAACCTATTCATCTTGAACTATGGTATACATAGGTATATTAGAGCTAACTGATTTGGGTGTAAATATAGACATTAAAGGATTCTTTCTCCAAGTCTATAGGGCTATATCACATAGCCTCGGCTCGGACTTGAACCCTGGACCACTACCACCGTGGCACCTATTCACCAAGTACTGAAGATAGGTGTATCAGCATTTACAGTATGTTGAACAGTGGCTGCAGATGGGGTAGTGGACTAGTGGTCCAGGGTTCGAGTCCCTGAAGAGGCGAAGCTATATTACCCTGTAGACTTGGAGAAAGAATTATGTATTAAATTATGTATGTCAATTATGTATTCATCTCGTACAAACAGCCATTTGCTTTTATTATGTTATATTAGAAACACCTGTGATAGTTTTAGAATTTTGGATTAAACTTGGAGTGCTTATTTACTCCTTTCAAGTTTAAGCCGTTGTACATGTATTTGCATTTAACAAACCATGACTTAAATTCAGTACTTTATGTAAATATGTCATCGGACTTGATAATTCCATGCCATGTAAGATTACAGCACATGTATATCATACAGCCTCAAATTTTTTTTGAACCCATAACCATATAGTACCAAATGTACGCACCAGTTAAGATTTTTTTTCATGAAAAAGTGTCTGAAATTCAAAATACATTTTTTCCCTTAAAAGCAAACATTTTTCAAAGCTGGAGTTTGAACCTCCCAAGTCCTGCCCCTGCCCCCTGCAATAGATCCACAGTTGGAAGACTATCAAATCTACTAGTTATGCCCCTGCCCGCTTTTCCCCAAACCTGGATCAGCTGGCAGAACTTCACTACTTACTTACGACCGTCCACAACTTCTGGAGAGCAGTACTTCCAAGTGCCAGGGTACTTGTCTGCTGGGAACTTGCGATATTTGTTGAAGAAGGCAGCCGAGCCAAAGTCAATGAGCTTGACGTGGAACTGGTCGTTGATCAGCGTATTTTGGGCCTTCAGGTCGCGGTGGACGATGCCGTTGTCATGGAGACGACCCACGGCGGACAGCAACTGCGTGCAGATATCGGGGTGTGGGTTTTGCATTCAACTTATATTAGAGACTGTGTACATTATGTAAACGTAAATGTCAGAGTTTATAGTCTACTATCCGGACTACTGCTCTGTCGACTCATTTACACATTTGAACTTTGACCCATTTAGAATACATTACGTAAGTGCTACGTATACGTTATGTACGTATAAGGTAATAGTTTCGACTACAGAATTGCATTTCCCAAAATTATCCTGAATAAAAACACAAAAACTTAACATGGCTACTTGTATATCAGAATTTGGACAATCAAGCTATGACTTCTAACTACCCTTATATTACTAATTATGCACCAAATGATGTCACTTTTATAGAAATCCGTTTTGTTCAAAGGAAGTTATGGGGAAAAAGGTGCGTTTGGATGATTAAAGTACGAACTCTAGTATCAATTGCAAACATTGTTCAATTACATAATAGAAATTGATAAAACACCATAATTTTGCATAATTGTATGTTTGATGCTTTTGCTGACATAAGATGGAATGTTATCAAACATTTTTTTTGAATTGTTAATAGTAGGCCTACACTTATGTCTAATAAATATATATGATTCTATTCCAGTGGCATGACATTATAGATGTAGTCATATTTAGAATTAAATATGTATGTGGGGAAATGAAACTCAGACTGCCCTGTCAGAATATATAGTCCCTGTCCTGTCTAAGTATGTTGTGACGCGTGTACAGTTTTTGCACAAAGTGATGACCTGTCTGAATATACTGACATTGCCTTGTTTTAATGTAGTGCCCAAGATAATTTTCAATCATACTTTAAAACTAGAATATTTCATGGCTATTAAATTTTGCGATGTCCATCTGTAAATTATTTTGTGACTATTTAATTTTGAGATTTTGGTCCATACTGGACCTACTTTACATAGGCTATTAATGTTTGCTGACTATTTAAGTTTGCATTTTTGCAACTGCCAACGAAATTCGCAAATTAAATCATGCACAAACATTTCTAGTTTTACAGTACTAGTTTACAGGACTAGTTTTGCAAAAAAGTTACTGGTCCTGCAAAAATGTTACTCGTCTTAAATGTTCTGCACCGTACAACAGTGAATTTTAGCTTACTTGTCCCTTAAACCCGCTTTACACTAGAGCGATCATGGGCGAACCCGTGCAACGCATCTGTACGTGTCACGTCGTCGTCAACTTGGCTGGCGGCATTGAACGAACGTAAAAATGCATGGTACACGACAAGTTGCTTCAGACGGGCAAACGATTGTTACCTTGTGCGGAATTTTCTGCGATCCCTAGACGTGGCTCACTGCACAAAAACTGACTGAAATCTTCGCTTCTAAAGCCCGCTTTACACTATAGCGAATTTCACCTACGTAGCTTTACGTGCAATGGCGAACAGGCAAATTCGTCATGTTCAAAATTCGTTGACGAATTTACTGGTTGGTTTAGGTTCGTTAAAGATAGTTATGCTGCGTCTAGGGATCGCAGAACATTCGCACATACAAGTAACACTTCGTTTGCCTCAGCAACTTGTCGTACCATGCATTTTTACTACGTTCAATGTCGCCACAATACCCCCAAGTTGACGACGTGACATAATACGTACAGATGCGTTGCACGCGTTTGCTCATGATCGCTCTAGTGTAAAGCGGGTTTTAGACTACTAACTTTTGTCAAAGTTCAACTTTAGCAAAAGTTAGTAGTCTAAGGGACAAGTAAGCTAAAATTCATACTTTTCCTGTTGGTTTGATACTAGTCTCTGACTAGTAGACAAGAATACTTATCTGAGGCACTGAATTGTTTAAAACATAACTGTTACAGCCCTGTCTGTAGAGCAAGTGCTCAAGTTATGGGCACATCCTTTGTAGGGTTATTTATGTATTATGTATATTTCCAAGGGAACGGACATGTTTGATGCTAAATCAAGACGTAGGCTGTAATGGCAGACAGGAGAAGAACTGGCAATATGTTTAATGAATGTAAAGCTTGTAAATAGGATGTGCCAATAACTTTAGCACTTTTTGTTTACACGCAGTGACTGACCTGTCTGAATATGTAGCTGTTGATGCGCTCATCGTTAGCGCTGGAATCACGCAAATTAATGTACTCTCGCAGGTTGAGGGCCCGGCCATGATGCT
>CM032667.1:38598772-38618200 GCA_019095985.1 Streblospio benedicti | reverse complement strand
TTTTCCCAGAGATGTAAAAAAAATTTTAAAGCAAAGGAAATCATAAGTCACAGGACATTAAGACAGTGTAATGTAGTATACATACGCTTGTCCTGACGATCACTTTACAACCTAATTTAGGGATCAGGACTTTAGCAGCAAAAGAAGATTTGCCAAGCTTCTACTAACTCAATCCAACAAGTTTCATAACGAAAAGATAATGGATCATTTGAACAAAGCATTTAGGAGTCCAAGAATTTTAGGTAGTCTACTGGTCAAATTACATGGCTTAGTCATCTAAAATGTCCAGAATCAGTTACATGTTCGATAACGTGAAATAATTAGTTTCAAGTGTAGATCCACATTGCTTGTCATATTAGTAGAATGATTACAAATTTAGCCTGGTATATGAGTGCCAATCAGGGTCAATCATGTTATTGTTATCAGAACTGACAAGATATAGCTTATATTTACAAAAATGCATTGCCATATGGTCATATTTCTAGAATTCCGGAGAACAGAAATTATTACTACCACATTGCCCCTGCCCTGGGGCCTGGCAGCTACTGCTAATTATGTATGTGTCAATATTACAATGACAGTGTCATTCCAATATTCTGCAATTGATTTAATTATCAAAGATCACATGTGCACATTGTCCAATATTCAGGGGCTGAATTTTAGCGAACTTGGTTTGATCAATAATGTTCTAGACTCTAGGGGTTGTATTTAGAGTATTTTCGAATAACCTAATTTTCTAAAAATCTAAACATTGGAGTACTGAGTGAGTAGACCTCAACAAAGAAAGAACATGATATTGATTAACTTGTACTGTCCAACCCTTCCAAATCAATATGCATTGACAAACGTCAGACGAATAGGCTAGCCCCACGTGAATTATTGATTGTGATTAACATTGCGTCCGCGCGCATCACTAGGTAAAGTCACTGTCACATAGAAAAAACGGATGAAACGCGTATGTAGGACTACTTAATGCAGGTGGTCTCATGTTGCTTCAGTTTGTCTTACCATGCAAATAAAAATTAACCAAAATTTAGTAAAAAATGTAATCCAACATTTATTGTTAACATTTTTCGAACCCACGGGTTCCTTTTCAAACAACATAGAAAAAAAATATGAACACCTTAACGGTACTAAAAATATATAAATTTTATGAATTAAGATTACCACCTTGCCTCTGCATCCACCTATAAAGAAATATCATATGGTCTTAAAATTGATGACATCAAGTGATGGTCACGGCCCGAACCACGGCCACGTGATAATGTAAATGTAAAATGTAAATGTGAATGTGGTGGTTTATAGTCCTGATCCAAGTCTGGCTCTCGTGACTTTACAATTTACACCAGGTCATTGGCACATATTATCAATGCTCATCACTCACACAATCACTCACTCACTCTTTCAACCCAATGACCTCTACCTATTTAACGTGCACGTACCACGGAGCAGTGTACAACCTGCTAGGGGTAGGTTTGCTCAACACCTACCCAATCCCAACTCCCTAACCATTCGGCCACGGAAGCACACATTGGAGAAGATGTGCCCTTTTTTATTGTCCGTGATGACACGTTCACCTACCCCATGAAACCCTACGGCAACAGGAACTTGAGCACCGCTGAATGTATCTTCAATTACCACTTGTCGAGGGTGATGAGAGTTGTGGAGAATGTGTTTGGGATCCTCCCAAACAGGTTTCAGGTCCTCTTGTGCACTATGGTTCAGGTCCCTGGCACAGTTCGGCTCATTGTCACCGCATGTTGCCTCTTCCACAACCTCATGAGAACAAGGTACCCCAACTCCAAGAAAAGACCGTCAAGGACTTGAAAACAACCACATCCCTGGTGAATGGAAGCAGGGCGAAAACGTGCAGGACATCCAGTACACATACATGCAAGGCCCCAACAGAGCTTCGAAGCAAGGTAAGGCACAATGTAATCTACTGAAGCACTGGTGCCACGTTTTATATTCCGATGTGCTAACGCAATACTAACGCCGAAAGCCCGATGTGCGGACGTAATGCAGAAGCCCCGACTCGCTGTCAATACGTTAAGATTACGGTAACGTTCCGACGATCTTCCGTCGGTACGTCGAACGTGCGTTGACTATCGGACGAGATGCCCAGCTGCATCTGTTTGATAAAAGTATGAAAATGTCATTTTATTGGACGTATTTTCCACGGAGTGCAAAATTTTGCACAAAAACCCAGTCCGTTATCAGTCGGGTATCAGTCCGTTATTTTGGTGTGACATGCCCCTTTTAAGAACACACAAATAGCTTTGCCATTGTTCTATTAACAAATGCCTTGCTCTCTCAAATATTCAGGGTATGTAAGAAAAATATATGAATGCTTTACGTGGTGAGTGTCATTTCTTTATTCTACTATGAATTCATGAACTTTGGCCATGGAATTATTATGTAAACAAGCCAACACGTGGTCACCCTTGTTTTGCTATGACTAGTTCAACTTTGACCTGCCGAATCACCACCATTAACATAATATTTTTACGCCCTGAAAATAGTTCCAAATGCAGCTCTTCTATAAATTAACGTCATCTACAACAATCACGTGCACAACATTTCCCCTGGAGCTCAATCTAATGTCTTCTAAAGGGTGATGTATAAGATGTGCAGGGTTTTTTATTTTGAACAATATATAGATATATCTGGTGCAACTTTAATACAGCTAACTAATGTGATCAATGCTTCACTAAATATTAAAATAGTAATGTAATATATGTTGTTTTTATTTCAGGCAATCATAATTATTCACTACATATATATGTAGCCCTACTATACAACTGAAGGTTAAAGCAATGTCATTGATATTTTGAATGTTGACCAACATTTTGGCCGTTCAGGAAAACTGAGCACACTTTCACATCGTACAAACGTTCATATCTATTGAGGGAGACGTGTGCAAAGAAATGAATGGCTAAAACAACGTGAATGGGTTTCTCAGCAATAAACAAGTCCTGTGTAGATATTGTAATAACGATACACGTGTACACACCGTGTTTGCGTGTATCCAGTCATGAACGATTGTGTATACAGAAGTCGTCTGTGAAAGGACGTCTTTACACGATTTGTACGGTATTGACGCTTCTTACAGACGCTACTTCAAAACGAGGCTAGTCTCGCGCTTGCGCGTGGATGTGCAAGATGTTCAATCAACTTGTCACGACGCTATAAAAGCGCTGACGGAGATTTAGAGTGTGCAAACAGAAGTTCAGTTGGATTTCAAATAGTGCAAAATTGAAAAAATCTGTTTGAATTGAATTGCTTCTTTATTACCACACGCATGTGTGAAGGATAAGTTCACTACACCGCGTCGCCTGCTTCTTCTTATTGAAGTTTAGAACTCTGGTCATCGATATAGACCAGTGAAGACCAGTGTTGCAATAGCAAAATTTAACATCATTTAACACGGAACAATCGAATAGACATCTAATAGCACACATAATTGAAATGGCACAAAACCAAACGCCGAGGTCGAAATGGTCCCAAGTAAAGAGTGTCTGGGTAGCGTTTGCCAAAGACACCACTTTCCACGGGGTGTCGCACGTGGTGTCTGCCCGCAGTCTCTGGCTCCGGGTCCTGTGGCTTCTCATGGTGATGGCTGCCACGCTGTACAGCATGGTCCAGGTGGTCAACATGACGTCACGCTTTGCCATGAGGCCAGTTTTGGTTCGCAAACAGGTAAGTGCTTTTGACAATAGTTACATGTAGTGCGTGTTTTTGCTTCCAAAATGTTCCAGATACAAATGGGTCAGGTGTAAGTTATGCTTGTTTGGAATTTGTTTTAGCATTCATTTATGTTATAGTTTAATGTTGGAAAATATTTTAAAAATGCCGTAAAAAACAATATAGAAGAGATGTAGTGTGGTTTTGAGGCATAATGATATTTTGTAATACAAGTCTTCAGGCTCATCGTAATACAGTAATCATCATAGAACACTGTTTTGGTTCTTATATATTATAGACTATTTTTGTTTTTTGTTAGTAGAGGATCTTTTTTTTATTTTTTTAAGTTATAATAGGGCCCTATAATACTTATTTTAAAATAAACGGACTCTGATGTCAAAGCTTTAAAACTACAATTTATTGGTGGAAGTAGAAGAAACGACGCCAATTTTGTCCATTGTTCTCTGCTTCTGAGTACACATTGTGCGATGCTGTGATGCTTTCCTAGAGAAAAGCGTTCGTAACTACTACCTTTTCGACTCTTTGTCACCAAAAACATGAGAAGATCAAGTGTGTAATAAAATCGAGCCTTGAATTTGAGCCGTGTACTGCTAAACTGTCGTATAATGTACGTGTGTGCATGGGCATCACCCACTTTTTTTTTTTGTTTTTTTTTTGTATTTTATTATTATTCACAATTACATAGATGAGTCTTCTAATGCTCGTGTTTACACCTTCTTTTGAGCCGTTTCGATTAGCCTATAATGACTTTACACCACTATCACGTGTCACGTAGAGGAAAGGCGGCAGCCTGGTGATGAACCGCGAGCATCTACATAAAGCTATAGAAAAGGCTAATTTTAAAACAGCTCATAAGACGATGCAATCAAGAGAATCAGTATACATGATTTTAGCAGAGGAGTATCCAACAGAGATAAGGTGTATTATGTTGGAAATTCATTTGTTCAAGCAAGTTTTCATTCATCATCTTAGTTTTTTAACTTACCCATTTTTAGGGCTCACTTGCAGCTTTCAGTCATTCGCATGAACTTTTCCACAGTACACTAATCATCACGGATGTCCATCTCCAGGATGTTGTTATAAATGGCAGGAAATTGGTGCGTCTCCATTTTGATCTCTTGTGATGACTAGTGCACTATGGGAATTAAAAGGGTCACGTGAGACTGTACCGAATGTTTCACGTGATCAGGTCAAAAACAATTGGTTCAAAGTGAAAGTTTAAACTATACATACATGTAGATGCGTGTTGATAACCGTAAAATGAACAACTGTATATTTATTTTCTCCAAGTTTGCTTGTGGATTCACTTTTACTCTCGTTGTTTTCTATGGCAAGCAAGCTCTTACCACTGTATAGCTGAATATAGGTTTTACAACCCTAAGCTTCCATTTGACTATATCAAATGGTCCTAATGGGACTCAAACTCATGAATTGTTTGGGATTCTGGCCTTGGGCTTGTGAGTTCGAGTCCCGCCACGGTCACTCGATATAGTCAAATCGAAGCTTAGGGTTGTAAAAACCTGTCTTTAGCTATGTCAATACAATGGCTGTAGCTTGGTTGTCATAGAGCACAGAGAGAGTAGACGGTAAAATATGCCTGATCTTCCCCGTGCAGACGACGTTCGCAGAGGTGGAGTTCCCGGCCGTCACCGTGTGCAACCTCAACAACATCATGACGTCCAAGGTGGCGCTCGGCGGCGACGCGCTCGCTCAGGTGAGAGGGCGTGTGTGTTGTGGTATGTGTCTGTGGTATCTGTGTGTGTGTGTGTGTGTGTGTGTGTGTGTGTGTGTGTGTGTGTCTGTGTTGTGTGTGTGTGGGTGTGTGTGTGTGTGTGTGTGTGTGTGAGTGAGGGAACTAGTAGGTGTGTTTGTGTGTGTTTGGGTGTGTGTGATGTCATGGTTGTGTGTGTATGTGTGTGTGTGTGTGTGTGTGTGTGTGTGTGTGAAGGGATTGTCTGTGTTTTGTGTGTGTGTGTGTGTGTGTGTGTGTGTGTGTGTGTGTGTGTGTGTGTGTGTGGATGTGTGTGTGTGTGTGATGTATGAAACAATGATGTGCAATATATGTGTAAGTGTATGTGTTGGTATGGGGCGTGGATGAATCTGTGGCGTTGGTGTGGGCAACTTTGGTGTGTGTCTTGTCGTTGTAAATGTGTTGCGTGCATGCGTGTCTCTGTCTCTGTCTCATTTGGTGAGTGTGTGTTATGAGGAAGGGAACTAATAGGTCATTTTTCCACAATTGTTTTCCCCCCCCGTTTTCAATATAATGTCAATTTTCACAAGTTTCACATAACGTGTTGATAACGTTTGATCACAGTTTAGCTATGAATATTACATGCCATGTAGTTTGAAAACAAATGCTCATTTTAGGTGATTGGAGACATTGAAAATGCACAAGCATCGTCTGTGACTGGCGGGGACCCAGACTCACGCCGCAAGCGAGGCCTGCCCAGCTCTGGCCGTGACAAAGACAAGGGCAAGGCGAGGGTAAAGAGAGGTACGGTAGAGCCGCACTATTGAGATCACATGACAACTGACCTCAGGTTATGTCAGTAGAGCCGATCTCTTTATGGAGTTTCATAGTGGTCATACAGTTCTTCAATGCTGAGATAAGTTTTTAATGCTCTTATTTGTAAGTGTTCGTAATAGAGAGATGGTTGTAATAGTAGTTTGTACTGTATTTAACGACCGCTGCTATGGATGTTTTGAGAGAAAGTTGGAACAGCAATTCACAATGCACGCTTTGTTTAGTGCAGTGCATTGTGGTCCTTTTTTTCTATAGGTATTGAATTGCGATGTTGTACATACGTTGTGTACATATTTTTGGTGTTACCAACGAATTGTAGTAGCAACTTGTTGACACAAAAGGGTTCCTACATTTGAAAAGACCAGTTTTGTTTGTGTTGGTACACAAAGAAAGGTCAGCTTTTAGGTACATACTTACCCAACCATTTAGAAGACAAGAAAATGCTTTGTAAGACTTTCATTAAAATTTGACCCTATTGTGTAGGTAATGATCTCATTAATAATATTAACATTGTATCAAACAAACATGTTGACATGATAGCATTTTGTTATGAATTAATTTGGGCAAGTTTTGCTATTTTGCATATTGTGCAATAGTAATATTAACAAAACACATAGAGACAATACACCAAAAATATGAAAAGTAAATTTGTGGTTATTTTTTTTTTCTTCAAAACAATCGTTGTTTACAGTACATTAAACATTACCAACTGCAAATTGATTTTATAATATTGATCTATTATGAACTTTCTTGTCTATTTCAATAAATTGCTAGCCCTGTGACCTGTCGAATCCTCAGGCGCATGTATGATGTGTTTGAGAACGGCACACAACACCATGTTCATGTATCATCACCACGGTTCTCTTATTTTTGTGTCCCTCAGTGAAATTCCAAGCATAACACCCCCCCCCCCCCACCCCACCCCCCCCCAATTAGCCTGGGCGCGGCGTGGGCGTATTCTTTCACGGCTTTAGAGGGATATTTATAAAAATGTGGTGCCTCATCAAATCTCACGCCGCGGGAGTGAAAAATGACATGCCGCCGGCTGACCGTAAAACACCGCATCCGGCCCCTCGCCGTCCAAATTTTAAGACAGCTCCGAGAAGGCGTTGTGCGATGTCCAAGGCAAAGCGTCGACAAAACAAGGCGCCGCGAAACGCCAAAGGACGACGTGGGTGCGGACCCACAATGAAAGGGCTGAATTAGGTATATTTTGCCTGTTTTTCGGACGATTTTTTGACTGAAAATGGACGCGGAGAGCCGACTCCACGCCGAGGCTAATTGGGAGGTAAGACGGCTACATATCCCATGTGAGGGAGTATATTAAAACAAAGGGGGATTGAATTGGGAGGTGGCTTGAAAATCTGTGCGAGGCCGGCAAAACTTTTGTATTAGTGGTAGTTTAATGGAGGCCAGAAATTTTACACAAAATTTAAGTTGTCGACCTGAAAAACATACCAAAATGGTCTCATCTTGTCATACCCTCGGGCCTTAATAAATGTCATCCCCCTAAGACTTGCTTGTCGATTTGTAGGGACCACAGTACTGACGGCATTAAGCGGTTCGGCTAACACCCCCGGCTGGCTAGCAGACGGCACGGGAGAGTTTTGTGCCTCCTGTGGACGAGACCTGGACCATACAGTTGCCAGACAACTACGTACGTAGAGACCGTGTGTCGCGGACAGACAATCATGTACAAAAAGAAGTCCTAAAGTGACCATGTCTAACTTGTTTTCTAATGAACAGATGCGATTACGATTGTAGTGCCATGTTCAGCCGCTAGGTAATTTAGTCTCGATCAACCAGACCCTGTGATGGTGTAGACGAGGAAACGATTTAGTCTCTATCACTCTATCAATGATTGTCTAAACAATTCCTACAATGCATCGTAAGAAGTCATGTGATTTGGTTTGTTGGTCTAAAAAAACTCTCATAGATAAGAAAACTCAGGTATGCTTTAGGATTTAAGCTGCTCATATAATGTGTGGGCATGCCTAAAAATAGGTAATATCTAATCACTAACTGCTATTCCACTTAGTATTTTGGTAGTATGGTAGACTTCCCCATAAAGATAAAAACATCTTTGAAACGGCATATTTCTAATTTGTATTAACGACATGACTTCTGTATTCTATTTTTAGATTTTGCGCGTAACTTTCCATGAAGTGTTTGTTCTTGATTGTGACAATGATTGGGTGAAAGTGTACGACGGGCCGGATGCCACGGCTCCCCTTCTAGGCACCCACTGTGTGAGACCTGCAGACATAGTTTCTTCTGGATCGTCGATGACATTGATTTTTCATGGCGAAACTGTGTCTAGTACCTGGGGTTCCAGTTGTTTGTCCAATGGGTGTGACGGATTTAAGTTTACATGGATTGGAAGTAAGTAAGAAAAGCTCTTTTATTTTCAACATACGACTTATTGTATGTACGTGTGATCGGTATCAATATGTTCATTTTCAAATCTCATCCATAGTCAACTGTTCGTCCGCCGCCTGCCCTGAGGGAGGTATATGCTACGACAATGCTGCAGGGCTGACGTGCCACTGTGACGTGTGTACAGGTGAGAAACCTCGGTGTCAATGTTACTTACTTCTTCTTACTATACAAATAACATTCAGTTGTTGTCCCTGCTGTGTATGGGTGGGGGTGGGGGCTCTGCATATCGCATAGTAATATTATCATCCCACCACAAATGGTGTGTCCGCATTCAGTATGTCAATATGAAGATATCGTCACTTAATGGCAAGCGAACTACTTCATCACAGGCCAGTGTGACTAATGTAGGGGTCGGGTGGGAGCTCCCCAGACCTAAAATCCGTGGTATTAATATTAAAGAAAAGTGGGTTCTTAAGAATTCCGTCTGTAGAAATAGTGGAGTCCACTAAATAATGTGCTCACAATCTGGATTTGTAGGGTAAAAATAAATAGAAATATGCGATTGAAACTCTGAATGTATTTTAAAATGTCATAGTCTTAAATGTTCAGAGATTAGATAGTGGATCTTGAAAACTGAATTTGCCATCTCATTGTAATACAGATCACGCTTGTGAAGGTGCCGGGGAACTGTTTACTACTGCGTCTGGCAATGCCAGCACTCCAGGCTGGCTAGCCAGTGGTTCAGGATATTATCTATCAGGATCATCATGTGCTTGGCACATTCAAGTAGAAGATAACCACGTACGTAGACATAGGTATAATTTAAAATAATGTTTGAGATTTTTACCTCATGGTTTCCTAATTAACACCATCTTATGTCAATATTACTTTCAGATAATCGTGCTTTCATTTGACTCTCTGTTCTCCATCTATGGTTCCATGCCGGAATGTGCTGACGGATCTCTTAATGTTTATGATGGACTGAACACTTCTGCAACACTCCTCGGTGCTTATTGTGGTACAACCCCGCCAAACGTTTATTCCACTGGAAACAACGTATTCATTACTTTTCAAGGGTCATATTCATCAGCTTCAACATATTTTTCATTCGTTTATGATGGTGCAAAATTTTATTGGAATTCGCGTAAGTATTTTATTTTTCAAAAAAAAATGTTTCATGATAAATTTATCAACTTCAAATGGTATCTACAAAAGGCATATCATCCACAATCTGTTTGGCTAAACGTTGTCAAGACGATCCGTCGCGTCGCTGGCTGTCCACACAAACACAGCAAGCAGCGACTCCCTTCAACAACATGCAACAACATACGACTACATACAACTACATGCGCAAAATGGTGCTGGTCCACCTCATTCTTGTTATGCTGTAGTAGAAGAATGGTGATTTAATGCTAATTAATTGTCACATTTAAACATTTTTTTCTAATATACGCACGCCTTCTCATCTTTACCAGCTTCATGCCACAGTTGTGCCACAGTGGTAGTGGCCCAGCGGAAGCTAAATGATAGGGTCTAGACTCGGAAAAAAGAATCCTCTTATGTAAATGAATAATATTTACAAACAAAGAATTACTTTATTACAGTTAGTTGCTCTCCTGACCCGTGCCCAGTAACAGATATCTGTTTCAACAACAATGCAGGCTTGACGTGCCCATGCGATTTACTTGATTGCGCAGGTATAATCTTTTACAATAGCTCACTCATGATATTAGTATATATATTTTTGGCTGTATGCTAGTATATGAAGAATCACTGACTTGTGTGCATTAAAAGTTAAAGAGAAATATAACAATACAAGTAAAACTATGAATAGATGAAAAAGTCTCTATCTAAATTTGCCATATTCATTTATAACAGACCGGGTTTTAAATTGGAACCAGAAAAGCCGGAGAGTAATATCTTCAGTGAAAAAGAGGGCGTTTTCGGGGACGCCACACCCTCATATAATGGAAGCACCCCCTCCAGGGAAAGGATGTTAATATCAATTTAAAATGGACATCATTGAAACTGTTTATAATCTGAATATGCACATATGTGTGTACTGCATATGCATGCACATTGTGCTAAGGACGTCTGTGATAAAACGTAAAAGCAATGTTTCATCTTGATTTCCAGAGACTTTGGATGTGTGCAAAACTGCAGGTGTGAACAGTACACGTAATTTTGGCAATGCTATCACTCCAGGCTGGCTAGCCAGTGGTACAGGGTATTACCCATCAGGATCATCATGTGCTTGGCACATTCAAGTAGATGATAACTATGTAAGTAGTCCATATCAAGTAATGAACCATTTTGTACAAATAACTACTCAATAATACCAACCATCTATATACTGTCTAATGGATTATATAACGATAAAGTAGATGTATACCGAAGACAATATGAACATGGATAACAGGACAGAAAGCCAAAACCACCTATACATTTTGACTGCTTTCAGATAATTGAGCTGTCTTTTGATTCTCTGTTCTCCATCTACGGTTCCATGCCAGGGTGTACTTCTGGGTCTCTTAGTGTCTATGACGGTGGTGATACCAGTGCTACGTTGCTAGGTGCTTATTGTGGTTCACCAACCCCACCAAACGTTTATTCCACTGGAAACAACTTATATATCACCTTTCAAGGATCACACCCCTCATTTGCTAGGCCAGACGGTGCAAAATTTTATTGGCTAGCAAGTAAGGATAAAAAAATTGATTCGTTATTGATGATAATGTATGATTTTCTATAACATATACTTTGAAACACAATTTCTTTTCATTGCTCTTAATCTTCAATCCGTTTTCAGTAGCAACAGGAGAGACAATGCAAACAACAGTTGGTGGAGGAACAACCGGTGCCACAACAGTGGATCAGACAACTTTAGCTCACGATACAACAGTCGACCCAATGACCACGGACGTGCCAAGTACAACCGTCCAAAGAGCGACTTCTGAAGGACAGATATCTACAGTTGCCACTACAGAAGAACAGATATCTACAGTTGCCACAACAGAAGGACAGATATCTACAGTTGCCACTACAGAAGACCAGATATCTACAGTTGCCACTACAGAGGGGAAGAAATCTACAGTTGCCACTATGGAAGGACAGATATCTACAGTTGCCACTACAGAAGGACAGATATCTACAGTTGCCACAACAGAAGGACAGATATCTACAGTTGCCACTACAGAAGACCAGATATCTACAGTTGCCACTACAGAGGGGAAGAAATCTACAGTTGCCACTACGGAAAGACTGATATCTACAGTTGCCACTACAGAAGAACAGATATCTACAGTTGCCACTACAGAAGGGCAGAAATCTACAGTTGCCACTACAGAAGGACAGATATCTACAGTTGCCACTACAGAAGGACATTTATCTACAGTTGCCACTACAGAAGGACAGTTATCTACAGTTGCCACTACAGAAGAACAGATATCTACAGTTGCCACTACAGAAGGATATATATCTACAGTTGCCACTTCAGGAGGACATATATCTACAGTTGCCACTACGGAAGACCAGATATCTACAGTTGCCACTACAGAAGGACAGATATCTACAGTTGCCACTACAGAAGGCCAGAAATCTACAGTTGCCACTACAGAAGGGCAGAAATCTACGGTTGCCACTACAGAAGGAAAGATGTCTACAGTTGCCACTACAGACTATTTAGACTCTACATTTGCTCCTACTACAGATGTTGCTGCCGATGCAGATACTACTGACTCTTATGCAACGTTTGTCAGTAAGCAAGACACCCCTACACCCGAGAGTACCAAGGTAACATGTGGCTACTTGCATTTACAAGCATATTACATTTTGGCTTCAGTAGTTAAAACTAATACAAACACTGACCTTTCTCCATATTGTCATTTCAGGATGAGAAAACAGTGCCGGCGGATGCTTCAGATGCACCCTTCATACCAGAAGTGGATCTCACCAATAAACCTTGGTTCGCGCCTGATGTGGAAGTTCCCTCTGGTAATACCATGTCATTATAAGAGGGGACTATTATATCTATTTCTCTTCTGTATATCAACTGTAAAGTGCAAACCTATTTGTATATGATATTTCTATAGGTTTAGCAGTTGTGCAGTGATGATTTCTATACTATATAATAAGATTTTTTTATGTGGATTGACCAAATTTGAGAAAATCTATTTGAACTTACTTTCTTAATATTTTCGAACATATTTTGATGCCAAAACTGTCCGAACATAGTAACACAGTAAGTTCAAATGGGTTTTCTCAAAATAAGTCAATAAACCCATACTAAAATGGAAGTTGGTCTTCATCTATGGGAATATAGTGGAAAGATCGTGCTTGGAAGAGAATATCTGAGATTTTATACACATTCAACATATACAGGTCGGGTTTTACCAAATTCTAACTCCTAGAGGCATTTTTGAGGAAAAGTTGAAGGACACTTTTTTAGACTAATTCGAGGTTGCTGAGTCCATTTTTGGTGTATGTCGCATGCTACAACCAATTATAAGCCTCCAAATTCGAAAGCGAAAACAAACAGGCCACCAATCATATGAAAATTTACAACATTAGTCAGGCATAGTTGTGCAAAAATCGTGTGATTACCCCTACAGTTTAAATATCTAATCCTGAGCAACATCATCTACAGTAGACCCTCCAAATAAGACCACCTCTATAATAAGACCACTTTCCATGGTACCAAACCTTCATAAAGCTACCAAAATGAGCCACTGTATATAGACCACCTCTCTCTTGAGACCACCTCTCTAACAAGACGTCCTCTCTCTCCAGTGGCGGTTGAGCAGCGGCGGCAGCTGAGCGCGGCACTGAGCAGCGTGTCCACTGAGCAGCGCCAGCTGATGGGCCACACCATGGAGCACATGCTGCAGGGCTGCGTGTGGCGCGGCGCCGCCTGCTCACCTGCGTACGTGACGGGTTGACAAGCCTTTTACAGAGTGCTTCACAGTGGCAGATCCAGGGTTGGCGGGCAGGGTCTGCGGGTGTGAGGTGTGCATACCAGACCCATGAAATATGATGAAATCCCTTCAAGTGTGCCTTCCTACCCCCCCCCCAAAAAAAAAAACAACAAAAAAAAACAAACAAAAACAAAAAAAACTGAATCTGCCAGTTGGTTCTACCCTCTGGCTTGTGCTTCTGTCCTATACTATTGTGTGCTTGTGCACCTCAGTGGATTGGGAGTTAAAGTCGCGACCAGTAGGTCGTCAGTTCGATTACTGGTCGGGTCTGTTGGTGGGTGTTGAGCAAACATACCTCTAACAGGTTTAGGTTGCACACTACCTCGTGGCTCGTGCACGTTAATTAGATACATATTATTGGGTTGAAAGAGTGAGTGCCTGTTTGAGTGATTAGTACTGTGCGCTGTAGATACGAGTATGCCAGAAATGATCAATAAGTGTGCCCACGACCTGGTGTAAAATATTAGGTTGTCAGAACAAGACTTGAATCATGACTATAAACCACTACATTTACATATTATTGTGTCCGTCTGACAACCAAATCTAAAACCTTTTAAATGAAATAAGGACAACAAATTTAGGGTTGTGGGATTTCTTGACCCCTTATAACTACCCCCTTGGAAAGACATGTGGAATCACTTATATAATACAAGAACTTGACCATCAAGTATGTCAGTTTAATTCTCAATCCAGAAACTTCACATCATTCGTCAACCACGTTTACGGGAACTGCTACACTTTTAACTCGGGATCAAGAAACAGAACGCTGACAACTAGTAAAGCTGGACCTTTTTTTGGTAAGCACATCATTCTAAGGAACAACGTTGATGACTTCCTCTGTATAATTAGGTGTTCTTGTTAAAGGGTCGACATCTTTTTGTCACAACAATGAAGAGGCATTAAGAATTTTTTGTCAGTCCCAGGGGCGGTTTTAACAGAGAGGTTCCAGTCCCCTGAACAGTGACTGTTATTCACACTGCCATGTGCAAAATATTATGCTCAGTGGATGGTGTGTTTTGTGCATTCTAGAAGTTTCTTTCATTTAAGTCACATAGTTTCAGAATATCTATGTCAATTTAGATACCAGCACATAAAAGCCAGGCTATAACCCTATCAAAATAGTGCATCTCGCCAATGCTCAATATAATGTCTGCTGTTGTAAAACGTCTAGCAAAACTCATACAATTAGCTCACGTCATCTGACCTTGTGTTCTAGTTCACAATTAAGAGAGCATTATATCTCTAATTAAACATGAAAAATATGGATCTAATTTTCCTTTAAATACACTGCAATGGAAAATATATTATCCTGGATCTTACAGAGCAAATACATGTATCTGTTTGAGCGAGCACTCCGTCCTAGGCCTGGAGACGACGCTGTTCGTACACCAGTCTGAGTACATCCCGGCGCTGGGGGGGGCGCAGGGGGACACGCCCCCATTTCCCCACCAAAATACTTCATTTTCATAGGGTTTTGTAAACATCCTCTATCAATCACACATACGAAACCCATGAATTCCCATGAAAAACCTGGATCTGCCATTGTAGGCCTGGATCTGACGCTGTTCGTGGACCAGTCGGAGTACATCCCGGCGCTGTCGCCCGTGGCCGGCGTGCGCCTGCTCATCCACCGCGCCGACCAGCAGCCCTTCCCTGAGGACAGCGGCTGGGACGTGAGCCCCGGCACTGCCACCAACGTCCGCCTCCGCATGGTCAGTGGGGGCTGGAGTCAGTGAGTTCCTGTAGAGGTGGTCAATCGGGTCAGTGAGGTTTTACAGCCTGTGGTCAGTGGGGTTCGAGGGTATGTGGTCAGTCGGGTAAATGAGGTCCAGCAGGGTCTGTTCAGTGAGGTCTAAATGGTAGTGGTCAGTGAGGTTAAAGCTGGCTTGGTCAGAGACATCGAAAATGGTCTCGTCAGTGAGTGGTCTGTGAAGTCTTTCCCTCAAAAGAAATTCATTTATTCATTTCCATGGGGTCTCAGCCATATCTGCAACCCTATAAAATCCTTCGGGTCCCTCCCCTTCTCTTTCCGAAAACCCGGATCTGCCATTCTGTCACATTGCTGTACCGTGTTGCAGGTGACCAAGCAGCTGTACGAGCCGTACACCTACTGCAGCAGCACGTCCAAGGACATCCCCGCGCTCAACACCTCGTACTCCCTGAGGGTGAGTTGCACAAACAGCGGCAACACACCTCATGGTCTGCGCAGTTTGCATAGTCTGTGTTTAATCTAAACTCATCATTCTAGAAGTGACAATTTCACGTACGAAAGCCCACTAATAGTCATTCACTCACAAGCTATATTTAAAAGTGAAAGTTAGGATGCAGCATTCTACCTTTAGGTGAAAATCGAAAGAGACAGAATCGCAGCGATAGACGATGCAGGTGTGGTGCTTTTGAATAAGATTTTATTTTATATTGTCCGTTTTACATACAGATTTCCATGCAGTACGTACCTATGTGTAAGAGAATTTTGAATGACAATAGTTACTACAATATTTTTTATCATTTTTATATTATTAAATGCCTTTAAAGTGACCGAAGTGAGCTTTTTGATGTGAATTTTATACATTAGACTTCGGCATTAATTTGTCTTGCAACTTCATCAACTTCATCATTATCTTCATTCTCATACTCATTTTCTTTCTGATCACTTTCAGCATTTTTCCAAGTTTTACTATTAATCCAACTTCTGTCTCACATCCAGGAATTCTAATTATGACTAATTCTTCCCCAAAAATATTGAGATAATTTGTTCATCATTTGCTTCTTTGTGAGATCACCATTCGCATTTTTAAAAGTATCATATAGTTCTGTAACAGTACATGTCAGAGCTTTGGAGACTTTGTTCATGTGATTGACCACTGCTTTAATTGAAATGTCGATCATTGGTTGGTTAAAAGCTGAATTTGTAGAATCTTTCGGAATATGCCTAAATGAATTCATGCATCTACATGATATCGACCTGGCATTGATGTTGAGACTGCCTGCAGTCTCACAAATTTCCTTTGACCAACTGTCTTGCCTCTGGTCACAGATGTCTAGCAAGGTGTCTTTAAAGCTAACAGAACCAGAGACTTCTTTCTCGCACACTGACCAGGGATGCCATTCTGACAATCTTTTGAATGCACAATTTTGTGCATAAAAGCATCTAGTTTTAAAATCCTCACGGCTAAATGCTGAACATGTGATTTTAAAACTCTCTCACTTGGTGGTGGGCAAGCAGGTCTCTTACGGGATCCCAGATTTCGTGTGGCAGAAGTATAACTGCAGTAGCATCCTTTATGACACCATAGGAACGTATTCTCATTGCTATCACTGTCATTTACTTGTTTTGACAGTTTTAATGTGTCTATTTGTTTGTATATGTCATCCCCTCTGTTTTTGCTACACATTAATATTTTATTTATTTACACTTCATCCATTCTGACTTACCATTACTTGGTGAGAAGAGGCATTTTTTGACATCTTCTTGTAAACAAACTAGATGTATAGTATTTTTGTTTTAATAGTTGTTGTATACAAATGCAACATTGACAAAAATCTTCCCCTAATTTGTTCAGAATGAAGAAGTGCTACAACATTTTGATGGTAAAAAAAGTAGTACAACATAAAGCTATGCTTGACATTTAGGATTATTTAGAAAAAATCAATGTACCCTGAAAATCAATATATGTTTATAGTCTAGAGGACAATCATAGACAGTGACATTGAATAAAAAGTGAAGCTAAATATATTATTTTAGAAATTTAAGATTATGATTAAGTAGAATGTATTTTATTAGGTAGACGGGCCATTTTGAAAAAAATTGGCTATAGATTACATCAAATTGGTACTTTTTTCACAAGTTAGAGCAATTTCATGTTTCTGTGCCATTTACAAACAATTTTTTAGTTCTTTTGTCATATCTAGCCATTTTGAAAATCGTCAATAAAAAAAGTTCCCCAGAGTGCAACTTTTAGCAACAAGGTAAATTTCATATTTTGACCCCAAAGAATGCAAAACAATAAAAAAACTTACTGTAATCACCATTTCCGGGTTCAGGGCTGGCAAGTGCCTCAGGGCCAAAAGGTGTCAAGATTTACTGCTTTCCACTAATCACTGGGAAAACGGCCGCCATCTTGTTCTCCAACTCATTGTGATAAAGCACTGATTTAATTTAATCTAGTGAGTCTGCTGCTCAAGAAATTTAAATCAAGAACCAGGTCTTATGGTGATAGAGCCTGTAAAATAGCAGCATCTAAATTATAGAGTAAACTTCCACTATCCATTTGACAATCAAAGACTCTTCCCATTTTAAAATCCAAACTGATGCATCATTTGTTTAAAGAGCCCTACAAATGTACCCGAACACTCAGTGGAATGTGAGCTATAGAAATTGTATGGTATTGTATTGTATTGTATTGTATTGTATAGTATTGTACTGTTTTGTTAACATCTCTATTACTGTGACCCTTGCAGGCGTGTGAGAAGCTGTGTCTGCAGCACGAGAAGGTGCGTGTGTGCGGCTGCGCGGACCCCGCCCTGTACGTGGAGCAGGGCCAGGCAGTGTGCTCCAGCGCAGGTACAGCCTCCAAATAACACCTCTCTAAGAGACCACGCAGTGATAGATTGTAGGATTTGAGAGTCAGTCAAGCGTCGGCATGCTAATTTTTTTACATTTGTTACGACAATCGAGTGGTCAAATACCATTCTATCATGAAACAAATTCATACTAAACAAGCGTGAGCTTCGTTTTTACTTTTAAACAAAACATATCATATAGGTCTCATGCTTAGTTTGATGTGGCGACCTAGTTTAGATTGTTGGTCGGAGATTGTATGATTTAGTGAGCAGTCAATCGTATATTTTGCTTTGCTCCTAGACCAATGTAGAATACAATATTGGCGTAATGCTTTGCTGTGTATTATTGACCCTTTTCAGCTGAGAAGCAGTGCAGCGACGATGAAGACGTGAAACTCTTCAGTGGCAAAACAAAATGTGATTGTCCACTACTGTGCAGGTATGTGGATTTAGCAAAAAGGCAATGTCTTTTGTACCAATAAGCTTATCATCATATATTGCAATGTTTAAACATGCAATTACCCTGCTGCGAAGACTTTTCTCTATTGAGGACAACTCACAAATTTAATGAGGAAACTTTTAGTCCTTAATTTGTTTTTCGTGTGCTCACTCTAATAGTTAAAGCTACGTGTTAATACTTCACACTTACCAGCCGAAATTGCAATGCTAATTTTACCAAATTTCTTTTCAGGGACAGTATTTTTGAACATTCTTATTTCACGTCTGCGTGGCCGGGAGAAATGTCTCTGGTAATAAAAGATATTAACTTACCATTTTGTATCAAACATCTATATGTGTATGCTTTAAGAGTCGTCAGCTTAAGTTATTCTTTTCACTGTTAATATGCATTAAGAGTTGTTAGTTCAATGCATCCTTGTTTATCTTTGCGGCATTGGCTACATCCAGTACAGCAAGAGCAATGTCACACATCTGTGGGCGTGCAGACTTACATGTATCCTATAGACTTGTGCTTGGGAGCATTTGAGCACAGTGGGGGATTCAGGATGCAAAAATGCATGATTTGAGTACTCATTGACAGATCTAATTTTTCAAAGGGAGGGGGGTAGCTCAATTAGGTGATATGCTAGGTTTTGGACGAGCTTTCCATAGCGGACATACAAAACGGGAAGTCTAAAACTGTATATATACAACGCCATTTCTGTTTTGATTAATAACCTCTTTAATATTTAGAAAATTGTAATATTATATTTTCCACATATGTAAATGAAAATGCCTTCGGTGAATCTATGGCGAACGATCGCAGAAGCTGGCAGAATTGCTAAA
>CM032667.1:38570335-38598672 GCA_019095985.1 Streblospio benedicti | reverse complement strand
CCAACAGTACAATGACTCTATTAAGTACTATTTGTTCATTTTTTATGTTTCTTGTCCATTTTTATTTAGATATATAAACAAAACTTTCAGACCATCCTATATATCAATACGCTTATTTTTGGACTTTGTTCGGCTATTTCCTTTTAACCTGACAAGCTGATCGCCATCTGACTACAGGAGATCGTTCATGGTATTGTGTAGTTTTGCACGAATATGTTTTTCATTGTTAAAATGGTCCTGATGGTTGTTAATTAGCCGTTTAATAACAAAATAGCAGACAGCGGCAGCCAGACAGCGTCAGTAGTGGATTACCACCACTTTGCCAATGGGCTATGTGTACATTAGAACCTTCAATCAAAAAACACACATAAATACACCAATACTATTATAAGATGATTTATAACAGTCCCAAGTCTTCATAAAAAAGAGCATTGCAAATATCCCAAAGAGACCACCCCTATATTAAACCACTTGACGCCAGTCCTTGGGCAATCTTAATAGGGATGTTCTACTGAAGTGTGTGAGAATATCTGTGCCATGGAGAGCATTATGTTCCCATTAATAGACACTAACTTTTCATCCCATAACCTTTGCATATTAGATGTCAAGTGCATTTTCAGGGATCAATGACTTACTTAAGATATAATTATACGAGCTTCAAATCGAGTTAATCCAGGGAGTTCTCTGTCTGAGCCAAGTCTACATCCAAGCTCAGAAATCCATAGCTTGATATGTTGCTTGATTTCTTGTTCATTGCAAAAATTCTATATTGTGGTGTGAGCTAATAGTTAGAGGTGCCAACAATTGTAGCATTGTCTCCATCAGCTAGTTAATCCCCACTTGACCCCGCACCGTGATGGCCCGTACGTCCTGCGCTCGCACTTTCGCCATAGGTACGTCATTTTTTGACGTACCTGTTGTTTATGAGAATTTGTACGTCGCCCGCTGCCCGATGTTCCCAGTTGCACTACAGGACAGAGCCGGATGGGACCGATAAGACCAGTGTCGTACACTGGTTTTGTCTGGTTTTATCCGGTTTTATGTGATTCAAATCAAAGACGGAATAGCCGTCAGTTTAGCTTGAGAAGTTGCGACAACATCGTAGGAACCAACACCCCCGAATCTCGTACATTTCTTTTCAAGATACTCATGTATTAATAAGGTTACTAGACCCAGCATACGTGTCTTGGATCTAGTACCCTCTTTGATACATATTCAGCTTGACGTGTGCCAGGACCGAATCGCTACCAGCACCAGTGCGAAGTCCCCCGTGTGGGGCCGTCAATCTGGTCTTGGGAGAGGCCCTGTACGACGGTAGTGTGGGCCTACGTATCATTGGGAAAACACAACGAGAACCCAGGCGGTGTGAGCGCCTCGACCAGTACCAGGAGCCGTGTGCAAGTCCAAAAAAGCTGTGGTATAAGAACTTCCCTATCGCGATTTACCTTCAGTCTTAACGGTTGTTCCAAAACACTCTTTCTACATATCATACTTGATATTTGGAAGGTGCCAATTTTCAGTTCAATGAAGTGTGCCAATATTATTTATTTTTATTTGTATGTACTAATGAACAAAAGTGGTCAGAGCCAACGTTACAAAGTATCACCCAAGCCCACAATTTGCACAAGGGTGGGTGCTGGAGAAAAAAAAGTGCTGTACTAATTTTTTACACTTTACTCAATATATCCCTTTCCTATCTCCATGGAAGACATCTATATATAATTACGAAGAGATGGGCGTGGCCATGGTTGTTTTTTTTTATTTTTGGAAATTCGCCTGCAATCACTTTCCTGGGGCGCTTTCACGCATTTTGAGTGTTGCACTTAATGGGAAATCACCTTTTATGGGTTTATTTGTTCTTCTTGCGCTTGCTTTCATCAGTATTGACGAGAAACTGACCTACCATAAAAAAATCGCGTACAAATGATTCTTTTTTTACGGCTCACGTCCGGTCTTGCCATCGCATTGTTGTTGCATGCGTTATGTTTCTCTGTTGCTGCGTGTGTCTCTCACGGGTTTAGAAATGCTGCGTGCGTTATGTTTTTATGTTGCTGCGTGCGACTTTAGCCACCGTTGTTGCTGCGTGCGTTATGTCTCCGTAGGAGACAGGGGAAGTTAGTTATATATAAACTCTAACTTTCCAACCTCAGCTTTGACTAAAATGACTTGGCTGAGACCTAATTGTACAAACATGTACATGGGTGACTGTTCCTGTAGTCACGCTATAGTAATCAGGAGTATGGATGCTGGATTGCAAGATTAATACAATTTATTACTATTATAGTTGGACGTAATGGACAGAACCTAAGTATTAAAAAGGACTATATAGGTGTATTGGGTAAGCATCAAAATGTGTCTGTATCTGGGCTATGCCAATGTGTATGTGGCTTCAAGCAGGATGAAAGGTTGGTAATGTTAGTACCCATGTGTACTATCAAGTCATGGGTGCTGTCAGGATGGGAAGCATGCTATCAGGACTTGTAGTCACAATTTCCAGGTTCACGATAGGGCCTCATGGGCTGGCAAGTAGACTAATGAACAAATGCCTTGCTCTCTCAAATATTCAGGATATGTAGGGACCATATATGAATGGCAAATACTAGTAGTTCAGTGTCATTTCTTTATTCTACTATGATTTCATGAACTTTGGCCAGGGGAATTATTATGTAAACAAGACAAACAAGTGTTCACCCCTTGTTTTTACTATGACTAGTTCAATTGTGACCTGCCGAATCACCACCATTAACATAAGGGAACGATCGTAAATAACGATACTGGGGGTCCTCCATTTTGGGGCCTTAAAGAAAAAGTTAACCGACCCCCATCAACATTTTAAAAGTCAGTGACCCCCACCCCACCCCATACCCGCTAAAGAAAATATCCTCTATAAAGTCAGTCCATTGCTATAAGAAAATATTTGAAAAATATACCGTAGCGTGATAAAAAAAAAGTTTAGTGACCCCCCCCCCAAAAAAAAAGGAATCAGAAAAGTTGGACGATCCCCCCCAACTTTTTTTGTACGATCCCCAAGGTATCATTATTTATGATCGTTCCCTCATATTTTTTATGCTCGGAAAAAAAGTTCCAAATAATTTCTGTTTGTGAATAAGACATCAGTAGAAATACTCAACGTTCTTGTACAATTTTTGAAATATGTGATACAGGGCACCTACATGTACATAACAAAAACACCTCATAATTCAGTACTTTATATGTGACGTCATACAAAGTAGCCTCATTGCTTGATTACCCCGCACCAAAACAAAAAATGGGCCGATCTATCACAAAAGGTAAATAGGTGAAAAGGTAACACAGTATCTCTCTAGTTCTCATGCGTAGCCGTATGGGGGTGATTCTACTGTGACCCCCCCCCCAGCCTCTGCACGGCCCCGTTTTGACACACATCGAGATGGATCTGCAAACCTCTGCATGGGAGCACATTGCAAATTCCAATATGATCATATCTCTGTAAGCATATGCCTTTGTGGTGGCATACTAAGTCTCTACAAGTATTTGCAAGACCCACTGCCGCACGGCAAGCATACGTTCACCTCCTCGTGGGTGCTTGCTACAACCGCACGACAACGACCGCTGGGTGTGTTGCTGACAGATGTTGGACTCTAGGTCTCAGACCACTAAATACACTAAGTTCGATCCAATCAATGTGCCGCTTATTGTGATTAGCGAAGAAAGTTGAGATGATTTGGGGAATGGAAGTGGGGGTGGGGGTCAGTAATGGCTGTCACAACAGTGGGAATGTGGTCATGACTAAAATTTGACCTGGGCAAATGTGAACATCAGCCTTGATATAGAACTGACTTATTTCCAACCTCAACATTCCACCCATTTTACAGTGCGTTCCTTCTACTCCAACCATGCTCCTGTCGATATGGTGCATAGAATAGATTAATTTCATAAGCAACTCTTCTATAAACCTAACATCATCTACAACAATCACGTATATAACACTTCCTCTAGAGCTCAATTAATGTCTTCTAAAGAGTGACGTATAACAAGTGTAGGGGTTTCATTCTGAACAATATGTAAACATATCTGATGCAATTGACAGCTAACTAATGTGGTCAATGCTTCACTAATTATTAAAATCGTAATCTGATAAACAAACCATTTCTGTACTTCTGAGAACTTTATATGTTGTTCTAATTTCATGTAATAATAATTTTCACTACATATATATCTAGGCCTACGATACAATTGAAGGTTAAAGCAATGTCATTGATATTTTGAATGTTGACCAACATTGTGACCGTTCAGAAAAAATGAGCACACTTGCACATCGTACAAACATGTATATCTATTGAGTAGGGGCGGGACGAGTACTGAAAATTGAACTCGAGTACTTCATAGATAAAACTCGACTCGTACTCGAGTACTCGATCTTTTGATTACTCGCTTACTTTGTTATCATACTTAACTGCGATTTTCAGCTTATTCAAGTGATAATATCATTGTAATCCTATAATCTAGTAACAATGCCCAATCCTGATAACTGTTGACCACGATGTAAACGTGACAGAGAAATGAATGATATGAATGATAAAAGAACAGTTTGCAGTTGTATTTATACCAAAACATTAGGAGATGTAACAGTTCTCACAACAATCTTACCTGCAAAAAATACTCACTTTCAAACAGAATGTAACCTTTGATATAGCCTTCTAAAGCCAAGTACTAATCACTACTACTCAGTTATGTGGCGTCTCACAACATTGATTATTTTAATGCTCTCACAACTCCTCATTTCAGTTCATGCAACCTAGGTGCTTACTTCAAAGGGTCATATTTCCTTTTATCTTGGCTGCTAACATAGGCCATAGCATATAAAACGGACAATATCGTACATTCGAGTACTCGACTGCCAAAAGTGTACTCGAGTAGTGACAGAACTCGACTCGAGATCGAGTACTCGATTACTCGTCCCGCCTCTACTATTGAGGGAGACATGTGCAAAGAAAGGAAATATCAACACAGTGTGAATGGATTTCTCAGCAATAAACAAGTCCTGTGTGGATATTGTAACAAAGATACACGTGTACACAGGTGTTTGCTTTTCAGTAATGAACGATTGTACATACAGAAGTTGTCTGTGAAAGGACGTCTCTACTTGACTTGTGTTGACGCTTCTCATAGACGCTACTTCAAAACGAGGCTGGTTTTCACGCGTGTGCTGTGCTAGATGTTCAATCAACTTGTCACTACGCTATGAAAGCGCCGACGGAGATTTAAAGTGTGCAAACAGAAGTTGAGTTGGATTTCAAATAGTGCAAAATCGAACCAATGTGGTTGAATTGAATTGCCTGTTTATTACCACACGGGCATGTGAAGGATAAGTTCACTACAGCGCGTCGCCAGCTTCTTCTTATTGAATTTTAGAACTCTGGTCATTAATATAGACCAGTGAAGAGCAGTGTTCCAATAGCGAAATTCAACACCATTTAACACAGAACAATTGAATAAACATCTAAAGGCATACATAATTGAAATGTCACAAAACCAAACAGCGAGGTCGAAATGGTCCCAAGTAAAGAGTGTCTGGGTGGCATTCGCCAAGGACACCACTTTCCACGGGGTGTCGCACGTGGTGTCCGCCCGCAGTCTCTGGCTCCGGGTCCTGTGGCTTCTCATGGTGATGGCTGCCACGCTGTACAGCATGGTCCAGGTGGTCAACATGACGTCACGCTTTGCCATGAGGCCAGTTTTGGTTCGCAAGCAGGTAAGTGCTTTTGACAATAGTTAGATTTAGTGTGTTTTTTCTTCCAAAGTTCCAGATACGAATGGATCAGGTGTAAGTTATGCTTGCTTGAAATTTGTTTTAGCATTTATTTATGTTATAGTTTAATGTTGGAAAATATTTTAAGAATGCCGTAAAAACAATTTAGAAATCATGCACATGGATGGTTTTGAGGCATAATGATATTGTAATGCAAGTCTTTTGTCTCGTTGTTATGCAGTAATCAATGATGCTGTGATGCTTTACTAGAGAAAAGCGTTCGTAACTACCCTGTTCTGTTCTATAGTTGTAAATCACTGCTCTTGTGACTTGCATCCAAACCCTACTTTCGAAGGTGCCTCCTTTCGAAGGTTCATTCATGAATGCGAGACACTTCTTAACCGAACACTTCTTTCGAATGTGCCTTCTTTCGAAGGTATATATGTACAAGGCACAAGCGTTTTTTTGGCAGGTAACCTACTGAGCTTGTGACTTGCATCTGAGCATTTCTTTCGGAGGTGCCTCCTTTCGACTCTTTGTCACCTAAAACATGAGAAGATCAAGTGTGTTACAAAATCTAGCCGTGAATTTGAGCCGCACACTGCTTAACTGTCGTATATTGTGTCGTGTATTGTATATTGTGCATGTTCATCATCCACCCTATTTCTTTATTTGATCACACTTCCATAGATGAGTCTTCTAATTCTCGTGTTTACACTTTCTTTTGAGCCGTTTTGATCCCAGAATTTTGATTAGCCAATAATGACTTCGCACCACTATCACGTGTCAAATAGGGAATAGGCGACAGACTGGCGATGGCGTACACATGACTTTAGCAGAGAAATATAAAACAGAGATGAGTGTATGGCATGCAAGCTCACTTCTTGGGATTCTAGCCTTGGGGTCGTGAGTTCGAGTACCGCCAAGGCCACTTGATACAGTCAAATGGAAGCTTAGGGTTGTAAAACCTGTCTTCCAGGATGTCAATATAATGGTAGGAGCTTGCATGCCATAGAGCACAGAGAGTGTAGACGGTAAAATATGCCTGATCTTCCCCGTGCAGACGACGTTCGCGGAGGTGGAGTTTCCGGCGGTCACCGTGTGCAACCTCAACAACATCATGACGTCCAAAGTGGCGCTCGGCGGCGACGCGCTCGCTCAGGTGAGAGGGCGTGTGTGCTTGTGGTATGTGTGTGTGTGTGTGTGTGTGCACAGTCACTGACTCCTAATGTTTGTTTACATCCAGAGACACACACCCAGACCCTAGGTAGGTTGGGTATGTGTCTCTAGATGTAAACAAACATTGGGACTCAGTGATTCTGTGTGTGTGTGTGTGTGTGTGTGTGTGTGTGTCTGTGTTGGTGTGTGCATGCATGTCTCTGTCTCTGTCTCTCGGTGTGTGTATGGGGGTGCGTGTGTGTGTGTGTGTGTGTGTGTGTGTGTGTGTGTGTGTATGTGTGTGCACGTGTGTGTGTGCGTGCACAGTCACTGAATCCAATGTTTGTTTACATCTAGAGACACACACCCCGGCTCTAGGTAGGTCGGGTGTGTGTCTCTGTGTGTGTGTGTGTGTGTGTCTCTAGATGTAAATAAACATTGGGCTCAGTGACTGTGTGTGTGCGTGCATGCTGTGTGTGTGTGTGTGTGGTGTGTGCATGCGTGTCTCTGTTTCTGTCGCTCGGTGTGTGTGCGCCGGCGTGTGTTTGTATCTTTGTTGGTATGTGCGTGCGTGTCTGGCTCTGTCTTTCGTGTGTGTATGTGGGTTGGTGTGTGTGTGGGGGGGGGGTAGGGGGTGTATGTGTGTGTGCGTGTCTGTGTTGGTATGCGCGTGCATGTCTCTGTCTCTGTCTCTCAGTGTGTGTGTGTGTGTGTGTGTGTGTGCGTGCTGAATGCGCGTGCGTGCGTGCGTGCTGCGTGCGTAGGATGCAATACATGTGTGTAGTGGTTTGAAATCAAATGCTCATTTTAGGTGATTGGAGACATTGAAAATGCACAAGCATCGTCTGTGACTGGCGGGGACCCAGACTCACGCCGCAAGCGAGGCCTGCCCAGCGCTGGCCGTGACAAAGACAATGGCAAGGCGAGGGTAAAGAGAGGTACGGTAGAGCCGCACTATTGAGATCACCCGAGAACTGACCTCAGGTTATGTCAGCAGAGAGACGATCTCTTTATGGAGTGTCATAGTGGTCTCTTTGTAAAGTTTTTCGATGCTGAGAAAAGTTTTTAATGCTCTCATTTGTAAGTGTTCTTAATAGAGAGATGGTCGTAATCGTAGTTTGTACGGTATTTAACGACCGCTGCTATGGATGTTTTGAGAGAAAGTTGGAACAGCAATTCACAATGCACGGTGGGTTTAGTGTAGTGCATTGTGGTCCTTTTTCTATAGGCATTGAATTGCGATGTTGGTAAATAAGCTGTGTACATATGCTTGGTGTTGGTTCACTCAAAGGGGCCCTACATTTGAAAAGGACCATTTTGTTTGTGTTGGTACACAAAGAAGGTCAGCTTTTGGGTACATACTTATCTCACCATTTAGAGGACAATAAAATGTTTTTGAGACTTTCAGTAAAAATTCTATTTTCTATTCTATCATTGCTTTAGATTTTACAAATTTGACCCTGCTGTGTAGGTTATAATCAAGGTTAGGTTATAATCATCAAAGGTCACTATTTCTTCCTGTGGCATGGTGTCGGTAAAATGTGCTATGTTATGAAAACTAGTGATGGAGGTTATTCATTTTCAAAACATTCTTCCTTGTTTACAGTATATTAAACATTACCAATTGAAATTAGATCTTCTATGTACTATTAACTTTGTTGTTGACCTGTCGAATCTTCAGGCGCATGAATGATGTGTTTAGAACGACATACAACACCATGCCCATGTATCATCACTACGGTTCTCTTACTTTCGTGTCCCTCAGTGAAATGCCAACCATAAGAGGGCTACACACCCAATGTGAGGGGTATATTAAAACGAGAGTGGGATTTGATTGGGAGGTGTCTTGAAAATCTGTGTGCAGTCCAGAAAACGTTTGCATCCTAGGCAGATTACCAGAAATTGCTAATGGTGGAAGCGTTTCATGTTTGCAGCTGACAAATAGCTTTTTAGATGTATGAACAACTGTATATATTTTTCGGCCTAAGTTTGCTTGTGAATTCAATTCTATTCTCACTGTTCTACCAAGCAGGCTCCTACCACTGTATTGACATAGCTGAAACATAGCTTCCATTTGATTATAGCAATTGGCCCTGGCGGGACGCGACCTCACGACCCCAAGATTGAGATACCAGAATGATACCCGCTACTTGGGATGATGGTATCATTCTGGTTCACAGCCTTGGGGTCGAGAGTTCGAGTCCCGTCAGGGCCATTTGATATAGTCAAATGGAAGCTATGTATTCTGCTATGTCAATACAGTGGTAGGAGCTTGCTTGGAAGAACAGTGATAATAGAATATTTAGATGTAGTTTTATGTTGCTAATTCTAAGGTGTTTGCCCGGCTCTATTTTCAAAAGTTATTCATTCTATAAACGTGTCAAATTCAAAAGGTAACATCAAAACGTTTGAATGCCTTCATCACTCTTAATATGCACATATTCTGAAACTCTGCTTAAATTATTGGTAGTTATTGAATGGGGGCATGACATGTTCGAAAAAATTTATGTGGTGGACCTGAATATCATACCATACTAGTTTCAGTTTTATGTCATAACCTCGGGCTTTACTAAATGTCACCCTCCTAAGAGCTGCGTGTCCATTTGTAGGGACCACGATGATGACGGCACTGAGCGGCTCTGGCAAAACCCCGGGTTGGCTGGCAGACGGCACGGGCCAGTTTGTGGCTCCTCTGGACCATACCATCATCATACAGCTACCAGACAACTACGTACGTACAGGTCGTTTATACCTGGCAGTTAAGCATGTTAAAAAGGCCTTCTTAATTGACCACATCTAATCTGAATAGCAACAGCGATGTGTATATCTACAATGTTGATGTCTGCAGCAGTTCAGCCATTCTACTCCATAGACCTCCATCATCTATCTATGTTAGATGAACAGATGTGATGTGAATGTACTTGCTGAGGACAGAGAGTAGTGGGGACTTGAGTGATGGGTATGGGACTGAGCTTGTGGTTTAAATTGTTCGTATTGGTGTGTGGGTGTGTCTCCAAAATAGGTTACATCTAATCACCAACTGCTATACCATCTGAGTATTTTGGTGGTGGCAAGTTTCGCCTGATAAATATAAAAGCAGCTTTGAAAAGACACATTTTTGATTGCATTAAATGACTTCTGTATGGTATTTTTAGATTGTGCGTGTGACCTTCCATGAAGTGTTTGGTCTTGGGTGTAACACAGACTGGTTGAAAGTGTACGACGGGCCGGATGCCACGGCTCCCCTGTTGGGTACCCACTGCGTGAGACCCGCGGCCATAGTATCTTCCGGGTCGTCGATGACACTTATTGTTCACGGCGAATCTCTGTCTGGCAGCTTTGCTTGCGCTTTAAGTAATGGATGCGACGGATTTAACTTTACTTGGATTGGAAGTAAGAAAGAAAACAATCTTCCTTGAATGAGTTCATTGTGTTGATAATTAAGTAAATTTATTATTTTCATTTTTCACAACACTAAAGAATTTTATTTACGTTTGACAGTTTCGTCTGCTTCTGCAGACATTTTCAAAAACACTACTGTGCATGTCAGATCATAGTTACGGCTGCCGTCCCCGCCTGCAGCAAGCACTGGGTCATAGACTTTTGCAAGCTGGCGGGCCCCCTCATCTCTGTTCATGGTCTAAATAAATATAAATATGTTTATATCAATCCATAGTCAACTGCACGTCTGCAGCCTGCCCCGAGGGAGGTATATGCTACGACAATCCTGCAGGGCTGACGTGCCACTGTGACGTGTGTACAGGTGAGATACCTTCAGTGTCATTCCTTGAGTTTCTAGTTGTAGAGAGACAGTGAAGAAGCAGTAGGCCCTACTGCCGGTTGTGCACTATGCTGTAGGCTTATTATCACGTGTTGATGTCTCTAGACAACGCTGACTTATGGACACTAAAGATGTTTACTAAAATGTTTTGGAAATCATTAAAAGTACATACATACATACATACATACATACATACATACATACATACATACATACATACATACATACATACATACATACATACATACATACATACATACATACATACATACATACATACATACATACATACATACATACATACATACATACATACATACATACATACATACATACATACATACATACTGACATACATACATACTGACATACTGACATACATACTGACATACATACTGACATACTGACATACTGACATACTGACATACTGACATACTGACATACTGACATACTGACATACTGACTCACTGTCATTCTGACATACATACTGACATACTGACAAACACACGAAGGCACACAATCTTTTGGCTTCAGCTGCTGAAGCAATGCAAAAATGCAATCTGCCCAATTGTAATTAGAAGAGATCTCATCGTATGTTGGAAAATCAGCCAAAATAGCACTGTTGCGTGTTGAATGATGCAGCAAAACATTTAAGATAGGTAAGTAGGCTCTTTTGCAAATTGTAAAACTATGGTTTGCCATCTCTTTGAATTACAGATCATGCTTGTGAAGGTGCCGGGGAACTGTTTACTACTCCGTCTGGCAGTGCCAGCACTCCAGGCTGGCTAGCCAGTGGTTCAGGGTATTATCCATCAGGATCATCATGTGCTTGGCACATTCAAGTAGAAGATAACCGCGTACGTAAACATAACTAGAATATATAATAGTGTGTAAGACTTGTACACTGTCACGGCCATTTGGATTTTTCACTGTAAACAGGCTGAAAATCTATCTGTAGCACAATTTCTTTCGTCCATGCACTATAAGAATACCTCTGGCACATACTGATGCGTTTTATCTCCACTTACATGGGTCGGTTTCTGCTGATAAGTCTTCAATACATGACCAACCACCTCTGAGCCACCCACTTTCAAAATTGATGTCATCTGATAGAAAATGACGGATATTGTGGTTGCAAATGCTTAATTCAGGCAACATATGACTGGGAATGTATCTCAAACTTGATAGAAAACAGATTACACTAATCCCATGCTTGTTAAAAACATATAATTGCACAACATTACTAAATTTGTAAAGTTCTTACTAAAGGCAAAATATTGCTCATTTTCTAAGAGTAGACAACCATGTGGAAGGAGGGCCTTCAACGATTGCAGACTTAGCAGCTAAAACCAGACCATGCAAGTCGACGTACACACCATTCGTGGACACTACAGATAGTCCCATTGTGCATAGGCCAAATAGATTGTGCCAAAGACAGATATTTATACTACATACAGTGAAAATCAAAACCTCCTATTTCAAAAGTAACCATTTTCCGCACTAAAGCTGTTGATCACGCACATTAACTGGTGATAGATTGAACACCGTGATTAATGATCACTCTGTATTAACATTACTTTCAGATAATCGCGCTTTCCTTTGACTCTCTGTTCTCCATCTATGGTTCCATGCCAGGATGTGCTGACGGATCTCTTAATGTTTATGATGGACTGAACACTTCTGCAACACTCCTGGGTGCTTATTGTGGTACAACCCCGCCAAACGTTTATTCCACTGGAAACAACGTATTCATTACTTTTCAAGGGTCATATTCAACAACTTCAACTTTGTTTTCAGCATCTTCTTATGATGGGGCAAAATTTTATTGGAATTCCCGTAAGTAGTTTATTTTTCAAAAAAAAAGTTTTATGATGAATTAATTGACTTCAAATCGTACCCACAAGTCTGATTGGTTAAACGGTGTCAAGACGATCCATCGCACCGCTGGCTGCCCACACAAATACAGCAAGCAGCGAAACACTACGACGACATGCAACAGCATGCGATTACACACGCAAAATAGTGCTGGCCCACGTTATCATTGTTATGGTCTAGTAGAAGAATGGGGATTTAAAGTCAATTACTCGTCACATTTTTTTTATTAAAAAATGTTGCAAATATAAGCACGCTTTTCTTCTTCACGAAGTTTGTGCCACACTTGTGCCACAGTGGTAGTGGCCCACGGTCCAAGTCCTTACGAAAGCTTAATGATAAGGTCTAGGCTTGGAAAAAAAGAATCCTCTAATGTCAATGAATAATATTTACGTAAGCTAAATTCAGTATTTGAATGGCAGTAGTTCCTCTCATTATTGTTGTTTCTACGTGTACGTCGTAACTGCTGTTGAAAGGTTTGTCAAAAGAAGGCTAAATTTGAATAAGGTAGAAACAACAAGTATAATATTTACATACAAATAATTACTTTATTACAGTTAGTTGCTCTCCTGACCCGTGCCTAGTAGGAGATGTCTGTTTCAACAACATTGCTGGCTTGACGTGCCCTTGTACTTTACCTTATTGTGCAGGTATCATCTTTACCATAGTTCACCCATGATACTAGTATATATTTTGGCTGTATGCTAGTACATAAAGAGTACCAGCGTGCGTGTGCATTAAAAGTTAAAGAGGCATATAACAATACAAGTAAAACTATGAATATATGAAAACGCCACAATCTAAAATTTTCATATTTCATTTATAAAAGATAAGGTTCTAAATTGGAACCAGGAATGGCGGAGAGATCTTCAGTGAAAAAGAGGGCGTTTTCATAAGGACTGCACCCTCATATAATGGGAACACTCCCTTCATTGAAAAGATGTTAATATATAATCTAAAATGAACATCATTGAAACTGTATAATGTGAACGTGTAAATGAGCGTGTACTGCGTATGCATGCACATTATGCTAAGTAAATTTGTCACATGCCTCTGATAAAACCTTAGCAATGTTTCATCTTGATTTTCAGAGACTTTGGATGTATGTGAAACTGCAGGCGTGCACATTACACGTATGTTTGGCAATGCTATCACTCCAGGCTGGCTAGCCAGTGGTTTAGGATCTTATCCATCAGGATCATCGTGTGATTGGCACATTCAAGTAGCAGTAAACTATGTAAGTAGTGCATAACACGTAATGAACCATTTTGCACAAATAACAACGCAATAATACCAACCACCAATACACTATCTACTGGAATACATAGCAATAGAGTACTAGTAGATGTACACCGAAGACAATATGAACTTGGATATCAGGACTGACAGCCAAAACCACCTATACATTTTGACTGCTTTCAGATAATTGAGCTGTCCTTTGATTCTGTCTTCTACATCTACGGTTCCATGCCAGGATGTACTTCTGGGTCTCTTAGTGTCTATGACGGGGGTGATACCAGTGCTACGTTGCTAGGTGCCTATTGTGGGACAGCAACCCCACCATACGTTTATTCCACTGGAAACAACCTATATGTCACATTTCAAGGATCGTACACTTCAACATTTGTGATATATGACGGTGCAAAATTTTATTGGCTAGCAAGTAAGAAAAAACAAAAATTGATTTCAGAATGTTAACTTCTAGCATCCTGGATTCCTTCTTTCATGATATGACAAGAATTCAAATCTACCAATTGGAACCTAAATTGATTTGTTATTGATGATATGTATTATTTTCTATAACATATACAGGGATATGCGAATTCTTGTCATTGCTCGTAATCTTCAATTCGTTTTTAGTAGCAACAGGAACGACAATGCAAAAGACAGTTGATGGAGAAACAACCATTGCTACAACAGTGGATCAGACGACTTTAGCGCAAGACACAACAGTCGACCCAATGACCACGGGCGTGCCAAGTACAACAGTCCAACGATTGACTTCTGAAGGACAGATATCTACAGTTGCCACTACAGAAGGACAGATATCTACAATTGCCACTAGAGAAGGGCAGAAATCTACAGCTGCCACTACGGAAGACCTGATATCTACAGTTGTCACTACAGAAGGACATTTATCTACAGTTGCCACTACGGAAGGACATTTATCTACAGTTGCCACTACAGAAGGACAGGTATCTACAGTTGCCACTACAGAAGGACAGATATCTACAGTTGCCACTACAAAAGACCAGAATATCTACAGTTGCCACTACAGAAAGATACTACTGTCTCTTATCGCTTGGAGAGAATATTTTAAGATTTTATACACATTCAAGATATACAGGTAGGGTTATCTCAAATTTCAACCCCTGAGGCATTTTTTTTTGCAGGAAAAAAGTTGACGGACACTTACTTTTTTTAGACTAAGGTTGCTGAGTCCATTTTTTGGTGTATGTCGCATGCTACAACCCAGTTTACGCCTCCAAATTCGAAAAACAAACTGGCCACCAATCACGAGAAAATTTTTCGACATTAGTCAAATGCAGGCATAGATGTGCAGAAATCGTGAGATTTACCCAGTTATATCTTCCCAGGGCAAAGCTGACACAGTTTAAAATATACAACCCTGGGCAACATCATCTACAGTAGGACCTCCCAATAAACACTACCTCTCTATTGAGACCATAAGGGAAAGGACTTTATAAAGAAGACGTCCTATACTGGTTGCTCTCAAATTCTCTAACCTGGAGGAACATGGTGGTATTTTTATAATTCGACTCCATTTTTTGATGTATGGTACCAAACCTTCATAAAGCCACCAACAAATGAGCCACTGTTTAGAGACCACCTTAAGACCACCTCTCTCTTGAGACCACCTCTATAACAAGACGTCCTCTCTCTCCAGTGGCGGTTGAGCAGCGGCGGCAGCTGAGCGCGGCACTGAGCAGCGTGTCCACTGAGCAGCGCCAGCTGATGGGCCACACCATGGAGCACATGCTGCAGGGCTGCGTGTGGCGCGGCGCCGCCTGCTCACCCGCGTACGTCAGGGGTTGACAGGGATTTTGTATGCTCCCCAGAGAGTTGAGAAAGGGAGTGTAGTGTGACAAGGATGATGCCAATGACCTGGCGTAGATGTAAACTCACTAGAGCCACACAAACTGTGAATTGCAAATATGAATAAGCACATTTACATTTACATCTTCTAGAGCGGGTTACACAGGCAGATCCATTCATTTTAATTTTCATGTCATGTATGTACCAAAGCCATGAAATCCCTTATGTGTGCCTTCCTTTTTCCCTAAAACCTGGATCTGCCAGTGGGTTCTACCCTCTGGCTTGTGCTTTTGTCCTGTACTATAGTGTGCTTGTGCACCTTAGTGGATTGGGGGTTATAGTCGCAACTTGGAGGTCGTGAGTTCGATTCCTGGTTGGGTGTGTTGGTGGGTGTTGAGCAAACTTACATCTAACAGGTTGAGGTTGCACACTGCCCCGTGGCTCGTGCACGTTAATTTGATTCATATTGCTATACTTCTGTTGAAAGAGTGAGTGAGTGGCTGTATATGTGTGTAGATGCGAGTATGTCAGAAATGATCAATAAGTGTGCTAATAACCTGGTGTAAAATATTATGTCGTCAGAACAAGACTTGAATCACGACTATGAACCACCACATTTACATTTAGTTGTGTCCGTCCGACAAACAAACCCTTTGAATGAAATAAGGCCAACAAAATTAGGGATGTGGGATTTCTTGACACCTTATAACCACCCCCTTACAAAGACATGTGGAATCATTTATATAATACTAGAACTTGACCGTCAAGAATGTTAGTTTAATTCTCAATCCAGAAACTTCACATCATTCGTCAACCACGTTTACGGGAACTGCTACACCTTTAACTCAGGATCAGGAAACGGAACGCTGACAACTAGTAAAGCTGGACCTTTTTTTGGTAAGCACATCATTCTAAGGAACAACGTTTATGACTTCCTCTGTATAATTAGATGTTCTAGTTAAAGGGTCGGCATCTTTTTGTCACAAAAATAAATAGGCATTAAGAATATTTTTGTCAGTCCCAGGGGCGGTTTTAACAGAGAGGTTCCAGTCCCCTTAACAGTGATTCACATTGCCATGTGCAAAATCTTACGCTCAGTGGCCAAACACATGCTTGGAATACAAGAATATGATGTGTTTTGTGCATTCTGGAAGTTTTTTTCACTTAATAAACATAGTTTTAGATGCTCACGGGCAATCTACATACCAGCCTATAAAACCAGGTTATAAATCCTATCAAAACAGTCCATCTCAATAATTTTATATATGACGTCTGCTGTGGGAAACGTTTAGCAAAACTCATACGATAAGCTCACGTCATCTGACCTTGTGTTCTAGTTCACAAGACACCACTATATATCTAATTAAACATGAAAAATATGGATCTAATTTTCCTTTAAATACACTGCAATGGAAAAGGGATCGGTTGTTGATTTATCATGGATTTTACATAGCACAAATCTGTTTGACCGAGCATTCTTGTTATAGTTCGTGTGGGTCCAGGATGTATTATTACTACCAGTGCATTAAAATAATCCAACGTGTTGTGCGAATATAGTCTTTATTAATATATACAATCCATATATAACATGTAACAACTATAACTTGATTGATAACTAACTTGTAACTAACTAACAGCTATGTGGCTGTTACCTTATATACTACCAAAATAAAATAATTTTGATATTACCGAATAATTATGAATTACTAAAACATTCCACAAGATTCTATCTTATTCTATTTAGAATAATCAATTTACAATCTGCTTTTATCTGGAATGATCTACATCATTCTACAACAATTCTGTCCCAGGCCTGGCAGTGAACCTCTTCGTGGACCAGTCCGAGTACATCCCGGCGCTGGGGGGGGCACGGGGACGCGCCCCTTTCTCCACCAAAATACTTCATTTCCATAGGGTTTTTTAAACATCCTCTATCAATCGCACATACAAAACCCATGAAATCCCATGAAAAACCGGGATCTGCCATTGTAGGCCTGGAGCTGACACTGTTCGTGGACCAGTCGGAGTACATCCCGGCGCTGTCGCCCGCGGCCGGCGTGCGCCTGCTCATCCACCGCGCCGACCAGCAACCCTTCCCCGAGGACAGCGGCTGGGACGTGAGCCCCGGCACCGCCACCAACGTCCGCCTCCGCATGGTCAGTGGGGGCTGGGGTCAGTGAAGTACAGTAGGGTTGGTCAGTCGGGTCAGTGAGTTACAGTAGGGGTGGTCAGTCGGGTCAGTGAGTTACAGTAGGGGTGGTCAGTCGGAACAGTGAGTTACAGTAGGGGTGGTCAGTCGGGTCAGTGAGGTTTTACAGGGTGTGGTCAGTGAGGTTCGAGGGTATGTGGTCAGTCGGGTCATTGAGGTCCAGCAGGGTCTGTTCAGTGAGGTCTAAAGGGTTGTGGTCGGTGATGTCTAAAGGGTTGTGGTCAGTGAGGTCTATTGGGTGTGGATAGTCAGGGTCAGCTGGGTGTGGTCAGTGAGTTCCAGTTGGGAGTGGTCAGTTTGCTCAGTGATGTCTAACAGGGTGTGCTCAATGAGGTCAAATATGGTATGGTCAGTCAGGTCTAACTGGGAGTGGTCAGTTACATTAAGAGATGTGTCTGTGATGTCTAATATTAGATAGATATGGTCTGGTCAGTGGCGTCCATGTGGTAGTAATCATTCGGGTCATTGATGTCTAATACGGTGTGGTCAATGAGGTCTATTGGGGTGTAGTCAGTGGACTTTAGCAGGGGGTGTTGAGTGAGGTTCAGCCAGGCTTGTGAGTGACAGTGACATCGAAAATGGTTTGGTCAGTGAGTGGTCAATGAGGCTTTCACTCGAATGAAATTCATGTATTCATTTCCATGGGGTTTCGGCCATATCTGGAAGACTATAATACCCTTCGGGTCCCTCCTTTTCTATTTACAAAACCCCGGATCTGTCAGTGATGTATTCTGTCACATGTCTGTACCATGTTGCAGGTGACCAAGCAGCTGTACGAGCCGTACACCTACTGCAGCAGCACGTCCAAGGACATCCCCGCGCTCAACACCTCGTACTCGCTGAGGGTGAGTCACACAAACAGCGGCAACACACCTCATGGTCTGCGCAGTTTGCATGTTTTGTGTTTAATCTAAACTCATCATCCTGGAAGTGACAGTTTCACAGACGAAAGTTCACCAATAGTTATTCACTTGCAAGCTATATTTTAAAGTGAAAGTTAGGATGCAGCATTCTACCTATATGTGAAATCTAAAGAGACATAATCACAGCAATGGACAATGCAAGATTGGTGCTTTTGAATAACATTTTATTTTATATGGCCCGTTCTACATACAGTTTTACACAATAGTTACTACAATATATTTAATCATTTTTATATTATTGAATGCCTTTCAAGTGAGCGAAGTGAGCTTTTTGTAATTTTAACATGCCGCAGCTTAAGGCTGGGCCAAAAGGTGTTAAGATTTACTGCTTTCCACTAATCACTGGGAAAAACGGCCGCCATCTTGTTCTCCAACTCATTGTGATAAAGGATTTAATTTAATCTACTAAGTTTGCTGCTCAAAAATTAAAATCAAGAACCAGGTCTTATGGCGATAGAACCTTTAAAATAGCAGGTGCTTTTTCTGGACGTTTTGCCGGTGTGGACGTTTTGCCGGTGTGGACGTTTTACCGGTGCTTTTCATTTGGGTTGGTTTACGGCCTTGCCTCCTGTTTAATACAAGAAATTCTTATTGAATGAGTTGGGCACTTGAGGGGGCCACTTGAATCCCCCGAACGTTTAATGTGTGCTGACAATGGAGGATGGTTGAGGGGGTGGGAAATGAGGAGAGGGTAGGAGCTTTTATTGTATTTTATAATTGGGTTGGGGGAGGGATGCATGATGGAAGGGAAAGAGGGGGTGTGCTGTGCAGAGAAGGAGGAGCTTCTGATTTTGTGGCTGAGTGGCTAGTGAGTTGGACTTGTGTACAGAAGGACGATGGTTCGATTCACATTCGGGTTTGGTGGTGAGTGTTGAGCAAACTCATCACTAAACAGTTGGTTGCACACTGCTCCGTGGTACCTACAAGTTTAATAGGTACAGGTGAGGCGAGTGAAAGCTAATGTGAGTGATTAGCATCTGTGCTCAACAACAGCAAATGATGTGATTGCTGTATGCGCCCCAGGGAGTTGAGAGATAAGCAGAAACGTTTCAGTAGTTGATATAATGCACACAAGTAAACAAATAAAATAAAATAAACATATGTGATAACTAACTAACTAACCCGGAGCCCTATATTAATGGGGGGGGGGGCTAACGGGAGATTTAAAGGGTTAACATAACGTCAATTCACTTACGGCAAACCGTCTCACCGGCAAAACGTCCAACCAATAAAAATATGGTCTTCAACGTAAAGGTTGGACGTTTTGCCGCCATAAATCTGGACGTTTTGCCGGTGAAAAATATGTACCGGCAAGAAACGTCCACACCGACAAAACGTCCCGATACCATCTAAATTATGGAGTAAACTTCCACTATCCATTTGACAATCCAAGACTCTTTTCAAATCCCAACTGAAGCATCATTTGTTTAAGGAGGCCTACAAATATACACAAACAGTTAGTGGAATGTGCGCTATAGAAATGGTATTGTATTGTGTTGTATTGTACTGTTTTGTTAACATCTCTATTACTGTGACCCTTGCAGGCGTGTGAGAAGCTGTGCCTGCAGCACGAGAAGGTGCGTGTGTGCGGCTGTGCGGACCCCGCCCTGTACGTGGAGCAGGGCCAGGCCGTGTGCTCCAGCGCAGGTACAGCCTCAAGTAACACCACCTCTCTAAACCCCCCATTTCACATGGCCGATCCTGACTCCAGATCCTCCAAAATACGCCCGATCTGTCATTTCGGGGTGGATCGGCGTAAATAGATCAATATTTGTTACGTAAGAGTCTGAAGACAAAGCATGCCAAAGTTACCAAGTCGCACAAGCCGTCAGGGACGTTGTAGGCGAAGGAAAATTGCCGATATAGAAGACGCATGACGAAGAGGTGCGATGATCCGCTGCCGAAAATAGTGGCGCCGTCCCTCTTCAGGGCTATCAAACCGTGAAATCCCACCAGCTTCGGTCTTTCAACACTTCTTTCTCTTCTAAACAGCAGCATGTCTGACCCAGGGCCGTACACCAAATGTCCTCTGAGTATATGGTCGTCTCTGTGGCAAACATCAACATGAATATCTTCAAGGTCGCCTTCTGAAGCCTCATCATCTTCATCTTCGACAGTCGCTTGTATTATTCTCTCTTCTTTCCTCTTCCTAGTGTTGCTGTTGAGTTACAGCAAGATTATTGCAACGGCTGCCATTGGTGCCATTATTCGTTGCCTTCATCATGGAATACATGTTTGCTAATTCTTCAGAGACTAAACCCCCCAACATTTGCAGCCTTTTTTTTGTATTGCCTCATTTCATATATATGTAGCTTAAGCTTAACATCTGTAATTACAAAAAGGCAAACTATGTTTGGAACTAGCACAACATAAAAACGGGAACATCTTTATGAAGATTGGCAGCAAACCCACTGGTAGCAGAGAAACCTAACGATGAACAAGTTTGTTCTCCAGATGAAGCAGAAAAACCCAAACGTTGATACAGAGCAACAACTCAATGGTCCAAAACAAGCCCACAGGCCGAAAAAAGTCAAAATCTGTCGAGAGAAGTGATAACACCTTCCCCGGAAACTGGCAGCGGTTTCATCTGTCACCATACATCTTCCCAATGCAGCAGACGCCACAGTTCAGCAAAAGACCTAAGGATGTTGCAAAGTAGTAAAGCCCCCAGAGAGGCCCGAAAAGCATGGCGATGGTGTGCTTTGGATCACACAAGCCGAAATAAGAAATATCCATCAGAACCCGCCAAAAACGGCTCATTCCCTGGACGAACCAGAAAAAATCACTCCACATTTGAGGCCAGATCACGCACAATCCACCCGTGACAAAACGGGCGTAATGTAGGATTTGACAATGACTCCAATGAGATTTGAGTGTCAATCGACAAAATTTAGCAATCATGATCAACATGCTAAATTGACACGAATCGAGTGGTCAAATACCATTCTATCATAAAACAAATCCACACTAAACAAGTGTGAGCTTTGTTTTTACTTTTGAACAAATCATATCATAACAGTCTCGTGCTTAGTTTGAAGTGGTGACCTAGTTTAGATTGTGTGGGTCGGAGCGTGCATAATTTAGTGTGCAGTCAATCGTATATTTGAGCACGCTTCTAGACCAATCAGAATACAATATTGGCGATGCTTTGTGCACAGAGTGATAGAATGTAAATTTGAGCCTAATTATATTGACATGTAACTCTTTGCTGTGTATTATTAACCCTTTTCAGCCGAGAAGCAGTGCAGCGACGATGAAGACGTGAAACTCTTCAGTGGCAAAACAAAATGTGATTGTCCACTACTGTGCAGGTAATGTGGATTTAGCAAAAAGTCAATGTCGTTTGTACCAATAAGCTTATCATCATATATTGCAATGTTTAAACATGCAATTACCCTGACTTTTCTCTATTGAGGACAGCTCACAAATTTAATGAGGAAACTTTAGTCCTTATTTTTTTTTTTTCGTGTGCTCTAATAGTTAAAGCTAAGTTAATAATTCACACTTACCAACCGAAATTGCAATGCTAATTTTACCAAATTTCTTTTCAGGGACAGTATTTTTGAACATTCTTATTTCACGTCTGCGTGGCCGGGAGAAATGTCTCTGGTAATAAAAGATATTATCTTACCATTTTGTATCAAACATCTATATGTGTATGCTTTAAGAGTCGTCAGCTTAAGTTATTCTTTTCACTGTTTATATGCATTAAGAGTTGTTAGTTCAATGCATCCTAGTTTATCTTTGCGGCATTGGCTACATCCAGTACTGCAACAGAAATGTCACACATCTGTGGGCGTGCGGACTTACTTGTATGCTATAGACTTATGCTTGGGAGCATTTGAGCACAGTGGGGGATTCAGGATGCAAAAATGCATGATTTGAGTACTCATTGGCAGATCTAGTTTTTCAAAGGGAGGGGGTTAGCGCAATTAGGTGATATCCTGGGTTTTGTACGAGCTTTCCATAGCGGACATACAAAACGGGAAGTCTAAAACTGTATATATACAACGCCATTTCTGTTTTGATTAATAACCTCTTTAATATTTAGAAAATTGTAATATTATATTTTCCACATATGTAAATGAAGTATGCCTTCGGTGAATCTATGGCCGAACGATCGCAGAAGCTGGCAGAATTGCTAAAAGACCCAGCGAACATCAGGTGAAATTGATTCTCACACTTCAAGCTGTATTTTTATTTGAGATAAAGCAACTAATTTTAACCATATAGATTCGTAGACAGAAATTCATATAAAAGACCGTTAACCGGAGCACTGCATTTCTTTTTCAGGAAGAATTTTCTGAAGGTTCTAGTGTACTATGATGAGATTAAATTTGAAGAGCAGTTTGAAATTCCAGCTTATAAGGCAAATGCATTTTACTTTATAATTTTTCACAAAGAAAGATTTTTGTCTTCTGAAAGAAAGAAATCAAAGAAAATGTGAAAGTTCCAATGGACAGTTACATGTACTCATGACACCAAGATTTTAACATAAGCTTTCTGTATCAAATGGGAGTTCATGAACATCAAATTATTTTGCCAGTTAAAACTTTTATCTTTAAAATAATTCTGCAATTCAAGCTTAACTAGCCATGGCTATAGTTTAAGGACTGCTAATGAAAAAAAAGTTTTATTTCCATATTGAACTTGGGTGATACCGGTAACATTTTCAGATGAGCAAGTATTTGAGCGACATCGGTGGCTCCATCGGCATCTTCATCGGCATCTCCGCCATCTCCTTGATGGAGGTCGTCCAGGTCAGTCCTGTGGTCAAACTACAGTACAAACTCGTTAAAATGAAATACAGTAGAACCTCTTCATTAGAGCCACATTTGGACCCAGTGTTCTCAGGTGGTCTCAATAGAGAGATGGTCTCTATACAGAGGTTCATTTTGGTAGCTTTAAGGTTTGGTACCATAAAAAGTGGTCTTGTTATAGAGGTGGTCTCAATAGAGAGGTGATCCTATTTTGGAGGTTCTGCTGTATGTAGGAACACCGTGATAATGTTCGAGATAGCCGCTATTCGAGACAGCCAACTGATATTTGGTCATAGTTCAGTTGAAAGGAAATGAAACTAGCATAGATATAAGAGAAAATTTGTGATAAGCAACATCAAGATAACGAGTTTCTACTGATGAATAGACTGGCAGTAGTCATGAAGAAGAAACTCTTCATGTTATGTATTTTGCTAATGCCAACTATATTTCATATTCTTTTGTCTTGTTTCTATTTCTTTGTAAGGTTTATTATGATTATTATTTTGAATGCTAGCCTACTATGTATAATGGAATATTACTGGTTATTTGATTTCTGATACCAAATAAGATAAACGAATAGCGTTGATTGCTAAATGAAATGTAATTGAAACTTGAAAATCAATTTATGTTTGTAATAATCGTGAGTGTGTGTAACACCTGTATTTGACACTGATCCTAATTCAGGTTCTACTCGACACAATACTGGTTGTGCTCGGCAAGAAGACGGTTGCTGATGAAGATACTGACGAAGCCAAAGCAAATGGAGAGCGTCGCTTGGAGGCAGATGACACATGTGGTGTTAATCAGGTACGCCCGCTGTTCTCAAAATATATACAGATTGCATGATTTACGCTTTTATTAGATCTTTGGTCAAGCAATTAAAAATAATCTACAAAAATCACCAATCCTTATTGATTGAATGTACGAAAAGCTTGACTCTTAAGTTTGCTCTTACCACCAGTGTATTTTTGGGGGGGGGTTTATAAGGAAGTGGGATGTTGGGGGGAAGGACCCAAAACATTAGGGATGTGGGACAAAAGGCAAAAAAATGAGGAATGTGGGAAAAAAGGCCAAAACAATAAGGGATGAGGGATTTCGTAACCTCTTATACCCCCCTCCACCCTCATGCGTAACCCCAATGAATATCACTAGCTAAACGTGGACCAGACCATTATTATATACACGCAATAGGCATTGTGTATTTAGAGTAAAACCATATCAAAGACTTTGACACGATGAAATGATGTTATCTTCCCTCTGCAATAATCTTGATCTTCTTTACAGGTTTCAGCAGCAAACCATGCAAGTGCTGCCACGCCGCACGGACTGAAGACTCACAGGCACGGGCCGCCGGACATGCAGGGGCTCACCCCGGTGGAGATCTGGCTCCACCTGGAGGACGTCAGCAAGAGACAGACTCCACTGGAAAGGTGGCTCGAGGACGAGCAGTTAGCAACCGGCGTCGTTGAATGAGACTGATATCAATTGTTTATTCAAAGTTTTGCTGTTTTTTTTTCTATTGTCTAGTGTTCATGTCATTTGATGTAGGAATCTCAGACAGGTGTTTGACATAGATTTTGTGTCCTCCTACTAGTTTGATATACTAGTTGATACTTGTGTTCTATATTGTGAGGTGCAGACTGATAAAATTACCAATACTCCTAGTGTCAATGTACTAAAATTAATTTAACTTGTGACTCTCAGAATTGAGTGTGTCAATACTTGTACAAAGTTAGCTAGATGTGTTGTTAAGCATGAATTTAGTGGAACAGTGGGTGTTGTGTGTTCATTGTACCGGGAAAAAGAAAATACTTTTGTCCTGTAAATATTGCATATAATGCACATACAGTGGAACCTTCCATTAACACCACCTCTCTAGTGCGACCACTACTCAATAATCAATGTTTTGGTCCCAAACCTTCATAAAACTACAAAAATGAACCTATTTATACAGACCACCTCATTATTGAGACCAGAGCAGACCACCTATCACAGATTCTAAAGGTGGTCCTAATAGAAAGGTTCTACTTCACAAGTACATGTATGTATACTCATGTGTAAAATATTTTTACACGTGTAAACACCATCTTTTTCCATGTACTCAATTCAATATTTGCCATGGCTTTGTGTCCATTGTTGACTGCACCAGCACTACACGCGAATGCTTCACTTCTTGTAGAAAACAAATGTAGAGATAAAAAAATCGGCAATTGTGATCCTAGATCTGCAGTTGTTTATTGACTTTATTTACTCCTGTCTCCAAACGAGAGAAAGATTTTTTTTAATTGTTGTTGTCATACAATATTTGTGGTAAACTAAGAAACAGATACAAAAACAAAAGCACTATGTAAACTAAGAAACAATAACAAAAACACAATCGTTTTGGCTTCTTTGTCACACTTCTATACCAATATTCTAGCTACTGGTAGAATCAGTTGTGAGCATGCTTATGTCTACAGCCTATGTATCTCATGGGTGGCTTTATTAACAACCATTCTTTGCGACTCTATCGAATGTTTGTAATACCACTTGATACACAGATGCTTAACATCTGTATTGTAAATGCATGTATGTGAAATAAATGAAATTATTGCATTGATATTTATGGTTAATATCTACACAATACTTTAAATGTGTACATATAGCAGTTTATGGTATTCTATTGCATCGCTTCAACAGCTGATATGAAGCAAAAGCCTTGTGTTCACTTTGTTTCTAACTATGTATGTATGTATCTATGTATATGTATGGCGCTGGACAAGCTAGAGGATTTACCGATGAATCAATTTTGTTTAAACTTTACACAACTATGAAGTATGAGGCGACACCAAAGTGATTCGATTTTAGGCACTCTGCCAATTAAATTGTGCTTTCCACAAGGACATTTATGACATTTTACTGCTATTCAATCAACTTAAGCCAGGAAGAAAAAAATTATATATCAACCCAGCAGCAAAGTCTACTAGTTGCAATATGCTGTTTGCTGCTATGTTTATGGGAACAAAAAATTCCCTTATTCATTTAGATCAATCTCTTAGATTGATCTTCAAGCACACAAATCATCATAAAATATACTAATTGTACATATGATTCAGGTTTTCCCTCATTAAACACATATGGTTACCCACATCATGGCTTGACATTCAGATAAAGCCACCAGCCTCGGGTAGAAAACAAAATGTTCCTCACAATACTAATTAGGCTGCTTAAATCACACAAACATTTGGATCCATACAAAGAGTATCGAATTTAAACAACACATGATCACTTCTTGTCAGTAACAGTGCCTGCTATAGTATAAAGGATGCAAAAATAATATTTGTGTTGATCGCCAGAATTTTGGATTAGTTCAGTTCATGAGCAGAATAAAGCTGAGGAATGCGCCATGCGCAGATGCGGGTTCTTAGGAACCAGGTGAGCGGGCGAGCGCAGACACGTTCATGCGTTTTGTACGCGCGTTGGCCCGCGAGTATACCAGCCCCCCACACACACACCACCAACAAAAAAATAATATATACTATAGCACAGCAAATGCACTGTACTCACTGTACTTTTTTCAGTCTCTTTTAGGTAAGCAGAAGCTTTTTTCCATGTCCTAATCAAATTCACAATTTAATGTTCCAATTTGAATGAGCCCCATGTAAAGTTTTAGCAGTATCCTCAACATTTTTTCTTTACACAGAGCAAAATTGCAATAATTGTTCAAGGGACTGCAAGAAAGTTTAAAAGGAGATAGCATTGAAACTGGGTGCGACCTATTTCACTACGCAACCCCGCCATGAGAGCCCTTCCAAATACGGAAACACAGGATTGTACATACAATGTACATGTATATGTTGAATATTCATTTGTTCAAAGTTCTGTTAATCATCTTGAGTTATACTTGTACTTTTGAACTATATTTTTGAAAAGCTACCTGAAGCTTTTGGGGATTGTAAATGAGCAGATCCATTGACACTAAACCTCGCCAAACAAGCACGTCTAACCTTTCACTACCACCGCGATACACATTAAGTATGCATGGGCAAAGTGATTTTTCCCCTTGGAGTAGCAAGTCGGCGGGTACAAACCCTGGAATGTCGACTGGTACAAACAACCGCGGCCGCCGTCATGCACTTTGCACCTGGACAGAGCTGGGGTAAGGTGACCCGGAGATCAGTGATAGGGCGAAGCGACGGACAAACTATGGCAACAGTGAGAAACAGTGGACAAAACACAGCGACAGGGTAAAACAATAGACAGAACACACATGACTCGCATGACACCTTATAGTTAGTAATAAGACAATAGGGACATCATTATATCTCACAGCTATATAGTAGTGACGTCAACACGGAAGGGGGGGTATCGGAGAAAAATTATGGATGATGACATGTGGGGGGGTTCCTGAGAAGAATTACGTCATCGCGGACTGTGGGGGTAGGGGTTGGGTGCAGACATAAGAAAGTGCTCTCTTTATTAATTTCCAATGGAATTGTATTAAATGCAAAATATCAATATGTTGTGAATATGGTTTTTGAGGGTTCCGTAGCAATGTACTAGATGGTGTATACTTTTTACATGGGTAGCAGTAGTAGGGACTAGGGGGGGCTGCACGAGTAAGTAAAAAATGATGCATCATAGTGGGGCGGGGGCAAAGAATAATGACGCATGATGACAAGGGGTGAGGTCAGAAATGCCCCAAAATGTGATGATGTCATTTGCGAACGATCCCTTATTGCAACAGTAAATATATGTGGAGTGTAAAAGAAATTCCCGTACACCGATCATGACCTTGGAGAGAGTTCCAGTTCCAACTATGCTCATCAAAGATTCATCATCTTCAACGAGCAAACACCTGCAGCGA
>CM032667.1:38557835-38567835 GCA_019095985.1 Streblospio benedicti | reverse complement strand
GTTTACAACATAGGCAGATTCAGGTTTTTTGGAAAAAAAGGGGGGCACTTTCATCAAAAACCCTGCGAAAATGAAGTATTTTGGTGGGAAAAGGGGGGCGCCCTCGTCCCCCACCCGCCCCCGGATCTGCCTATGTACAAAGAGTGCACATCTTCTTTGTGGTCAAAATCAGTCGTCTTTACACCTAATGTCGGCCCAGTAGAGGCCATATGGGGCGATCGATGTTCAATCGTGCTCACTGGTCTTGACATATCAGCCTGATTGAAGACGATTATAGGATTATAGGTGATTATAGACGCAGGAGGCGAGTTTTGTATATGATATATAGGCGCAGCTAAAATCAAGCAATTACGCACAAGAAGAGGACGATTGAGGAATGAGTGAAAAAACATTTTAGAGATGATTGCCTCTTCAAACAGCTGAGTTCACAGCATGAGATGCAATTGAATCCGCCGTTTTAGGGACGAATCACCCCAAAATGGATCACCAGACGTTCGTTTGGTCTTTTAGAGCACTTGTCCCTCCTTAGAATCGGCCGTAAATTGCACATGTATGCCTGCTCGGTCGTCGGAGGTGAAATCGGGGCATTACATCAGCACACGTCGTGGGTTCACGGGAATCTCTCTTAAACTTAACTGTACGTATCCCCAGTGTTACATAGACCTGCAAATTGATGATACAAATCCCGAAGTGAAATAACGAAATGTATTTGAAAAGTCGCTTGCACTGACGTCCCATAAGTATTTGTCAAGTCCAATTACAACGATTTGGTGTAAATTATTCGTGTACATTTGATCTGTCACAATTATAGTTGTTCCTCTAAAAGTGCACAATTACAACGATTTGGTGTACTGTGACTGCATGGGACATTCACCTAGTGTATTTAGGTGTGACAAACGATGGCAGTGGTGGGATAAGATGAGAATGTCATTGTGGCATGTAATGTGTAATGCATTCATTTGTATAATCGCGATGTGAGTTTGATTGGATGTGGTTCGCGGTCTGGAATAACGCATCGGAAACACATAGATCTACATGTCATATCTGCATGTGATTCCCTTTTTCTACTTATGATAAATCTATATCACAGCAATCTTATTGTTATGTTTTGTCAAGGTGTAGCTGGTCCAAAACAAAGTTGGGGGGATTTCGGCTGCTGTCTGACAGACACCAACCTATTGTGAGTGCAGTCCTCTATTACCTCCTTACAAATGGTGCTCCCCAATAGCAATTTTTAATTTGAGCACCCTGCATTTTGTAATCACTGTTACTTGGCCACCAATATTGCTATGGCTACTTATGCTACACCATTTGATAGCTCTTAGCTTGTGCAATGCCTTTATAACACTCATTATGCATTTGATTGGAGACTTTCTGAATATTACAGCCTTAAACTCTTAACATTTGTTTTCTTCATAGCGGTATTTTGACTACCCTGTGGCACAAATAACGCTAACATACAGGCTTGAAGGCATTCTCTTGTGCATTCCACACCAATCATATTTTGCTTTTTCAACTAACCACTACTAGGAGATGGACATATCTGAAAACAAAGAAGTTCTTACACGAACAAACTTTGTAACAGGCATTTACACATACAGGAAACACTGGGTTGTCATGGAGCTTAATCGCTCATCTACTATTCCAGACCATTGAATTCGATGTCAAATCAAAGCCCATATGCCCCTATTATGACATAGTTATAAAACAATACATTATTACACGCACAACTTCATTTATGTCCCCTTAAGCAATGGCTAATCAGTTACAAATGTTCCTGTGGCTGTACTAACTAATTCATTGGAATCCTTCCGCCTGTCAAGCATCAATGGATAAAAAAGCTTGCCGTTTTATATGATTTTTATGAAGTAGAAACCCTCTCCCGCATGGCAACAATGCATTTATAACATTTGGACACTCTACATCATCATAAACTACTAGTATCTCTTAATCTTTAAAAGCCACATTGTTTACCCAGCCCAAAATGACGTCATCAAAGCACGTGGTCGGCGGAGGAATACAGAACTGCACTCTTAAGCTTTGTATCATTCATTACAGACTGTGCTAGCTCGGCTGTGTGTCTTTTCTACAATTTGTATGTAACATACCAATCTTTACACCAGAATTGTGAAAGAGCATGAACAAAAACATTTGTACAGTCTCCAACCAATTTGAACCCAAGTATTATCACATGTTCTCACTCTTACTGAGTCTATAACATGGTCATTAAATATCACTCTCCGGTGAGTGCATTACCCTGTGCATCTAAATATCATTGCCCATGGCTGGTAAACATCTAAATTATTACTGCAGATAATCCATTGCACAATGAGCTGGCAGAGTCACGCAGTGCCTTCACATGGAGACGGACACAGGAAAACAAACGCTGCCCCAGGAACTTGTATCATGCTGAACAGTAGAACATTGTCCCGCAACCAGGTGTTTGTACCTACACACCCTTTGAAAAGAATGTCACTCATGCAGTGCGAAAGAAGTTCACGTGCCGATTTGTGAATATGGCGACTTGGAATACAGGGGACAAAAACACTGGTCAAAGCATTGGTCAAAATATAACCGATGCAATAATTACATTAAAAAGTCAGTGTATGACTTTCACATCAATAAAAAGAGGTCTAAAAATACGTCCACACGAGTGGCGTTACACAAGGTGAGCTCTAATACAAGGGAAGGGCCCTAACACTAGGGGTGAGTCCTTACAAAGGGAAGCCCGTCGCGCAGGGGGAGTACCATACATATTGGAAGGGCTCTTACACCAGTGTAGTGTACTTACACAAGGGAAAGACATTGACACAAGAATAGTAGACACAAGAGGAGGGCCCTTACACACGGGGTGGGTCATTACACACGAAGAAAGTGTTTACACAATTAAATAGGATAGCACTATTACACAAGATGGGGGACATTGCACGAGAAGTGAGCCCTTACAGGAGGGAGAGATGTCACATGATCATTATAATGATAAACCCAGAGTCACGCTACTATTAGTAATATCCAAGTGAGCCAAAGGAGACAATGCATAATGTAGGGTTCAAGTGACTCTCTTGCCCATGTAGGGCCCACTTGGCATGACGTCATGATGGCCTAGATGTGTCCCTGGCAACAGGTCTTATAAAATCTGAGAGCGGCGAGCCACCGCCACAGTCACTAGGCAGTCTCACCCGGATACTGGTCATGGCGTGCTCACACTACATTCTAGTGGGCCTCTTGATCTCTGTATCCCTTTTATGGATATCAGAAGCCGAAAAAGTTATAAACAATTTCTATCTAAACCAACCAGTCAGTCGCGAACAAAGGAGTAGAATGCTCGAGTGTGCCATAAAGCAAAGAGATTCGAATGACAAGTACTTTGACGTTGAGGCGTGCATGCAGGTAGATGAAATGCATGCTACAAAGCTTACAATGGTAAAAGGTAAGCTGCTCATTCACCGTAATGCACCATTACTGCGTTTCTCGCACGTGGTTAGCACCAGGTAGTTGCTCAATCAAGCGCCAAAGTATCAATTCTATCCTAGTATTAGTAGACTCTGTGCTAGAAATCGCTTGAAATAAAACATTCAAAATATCAATATTTTGCCGAACTGATATGGACTAAAATAAAAAATCAGAATATAATATAATAATATAAGGCCGCATAAAAATAATAAAATGTTTCTGGTCCCCTCCCGCCAGTGTATAGTGCAGCCTCCTGAACATTTTTATTGCCTCCCCAGTGATAAAAAATGAACGGCCCTCCTGCCTGGCTGCAAACGAAACGGCCCAGTGTCAAAGGCGGCTGAGAGGCCTGTCATTTGTTTGCTATGCACGCTAGATATTATACTTCATTGATTATACAAGTTGTTTTTAAGTGATGTTTTATGATTTTGATAATAGAAAAACATTGTTCACATACAATTGTAACACATGTAGTTCATTCATGGCCCAATATTCAAGTTGAAAAATGAAAGATTTTGCGCGGAAGAAAAATAAGAAATTAAAAGTGAAACCCTCCTCATTTTTTTTATAATATAAGGATGGAAAAATCAACAGAATGAAAAATAAAAGATAAAGAATGAAATTGACCTTCCTCCTATGTGTAGGAAAATAAGCAGGACGAGAAACATTTTATTAATTTTATGGAGCCTAATAATATATAATATAAAATTTGTAGAGCGCATTATTCACTAACAGTGTCCTAGTGCGCTTGAACAATTACTAGAAAGTCAATAGAAAGATATATACACATACTGAAAGACTAAAAACATAGACATTCAATTTTAAAACTAAAACACACAAATTACAAATATTACACACATTAAAAACCTTATAAAATGTAAAACATCATTGCTATAGTATAGTTTATCAAAAATATGCTAATTTAAAAAGATGGGTTTTAAGGCATTTTTAAAAGTATTCACTGTAGCACAGTTTTTTATTTTCAGTGGTAGTTTGTTCCACTCATGAGGCCCTCTGATGCTAAATGCCTTTATTCTTGTATTCTTGTATATGAAGGACAAAACAAAAAATGCGTAACATTTATAGACATCTAAACACGGAAATTAGATTTCAGGTGGATGACACATTAAACAAGTTTTTTTTTCTGCTTTAATGTTTTGAGAGCAAAGTAAACATCTTTATTGTCAAGAGTCAATGTTGTCCTAGCAACACTGTGCTCTCTGAGCACTGTGCACTTTGATCTAGATACTAATTGTTGTCCATCAATACAATCAATAATCAATAATTATTCAATGTGCAGCAGACGATATTGAGAAAAAAAGAATCACTCCTGTTGCATGGTGATATTCAAAAGATACAGTACTGTCACCATATAAGGACCACAGTTATTTCCGTAAAAGTATTACCGTATTTTTCGCTTCCTGGAAATAACACATATTACGCATAATTACTGAAATGTCTAACTGCATGTACCGTATTTCCCGAATTTCGCAGCATTTCCCATATTTTCCAAATTTTCCGTACTTCAGCATATTACGCAATTTACGAGAAAATCAAATCGCGTGTTTAAACCCAGTCTTCAATGACTTGTTTCAGGCCCTGTCGGGCACAACTTCACCACCAAGGCATCTGGAGTGAGCTATTTACCCATCATACATGGCCGTCTATATATATAATGCCCAATTTGGACTCCAGAAATTTGTGTGTCTGACCACCTACATAGCACAAACATTTACACCATGCCTGAGCACAATGCACCCCCAGAGCAATGGGGGAAAACTGCATATCTTATGTCTTCACATTGTACAGATTCTGTGTCAATCTACCCATATGCAATCCACACACATGCAGCAGTATTCATCTATATTTTAAACTAGTTTTGTCCATTAGGCTCTCGAGCACATATTGGACAAGACTGGTTTAAATTAGGGAAGTATTGTACTGCATGTATGTGGGTTGTGTAGAAGTAAAATTTGCAGTAAATCTGTATAGTGTGAAGCATTTCTGTATGTAGAGATTCATTTCTGAGTTGAGGTTATGTTGCTCCCAAATGTGGTGTACGTGTTTGGGGTTTATAAGGTGGTCAGACACAAGAATTTATGCAGGCAGCATTCAGCATAGTATATAAGGAGAATGACCTTCTCATCATGTTGTTCTTGCATAGGCAGTAAGAAAATACACATGTACTTTAAAATAGTGTGCTCAGACATGATAAGAACAAAAATTACAGTAATTTCGGGTGTTGTTAGAATTTCTATAGTTGGGTAGCTGAAACTGGTTGAGTTCAATGGAATTTTCTATAATTACTGTGGTCCTTATACAGTGAAAGTAGTGTAAACCTATTATCATCTGCTAGTCTCTGATGGGCAATTAACCATTGCATTATGATACTGTACTTAGTTACTGTACGATTCTTAAATACTTAGTGAGTATTTGATGGCAAAAATGTAGACTATCTACCGTGTTTGTAACAGACCTAGACGAATGCTCCTCTTCCCCCTGTACTACTGGATCCACTTGCGAAGACCAGGTTAACAGCTACCATTGTCATTGTGCTGCTGGCTACACTGGGGTGCTCTGTGAAACGGGTTAGTATTCAATCTATCTTTGTCAAATGGGATTCAGCAATGCATACACTGTAAGCGAGTAATAAATATTTATTTTAAATAAAGATAAATAATCATTTATAATAAAGATTTATTTTATATTACTACTTATGTGTTTTTAAATATTTAGTGTTTTTGTGATTATTGTAAATTGCATGAATTTTATATGATTAATATTTTTGTACATATGGCGGAAAAAAAATTAAAAAATAATAACGATAACAATGATTTTTTTCAGACAAATAGCATAAATCCATATAAAACAGAATTGTATGTACACATGTGCATGAAAAATAATGTCAAACATTATGGTTTGTCTCTTAATTATTTATGCAATAAAGATAGTAAATCTTAAAAGTTTGTTGACTAACAGTCTTTAGACCAGAAGATACATTGGATGTGACGTTATGAACTTTGACCCATTTAGAATACATTACTAAATGATATGCATACGTTATGTAAGTATAACATAACAGTTTTGATGTACTAGTATATACTAGTATATCAGAATTTGCACAACCAAGCTATGACTTCTAACTACCCTTACTAATTATGCACCAAAGGATGTCACTTTTATAGAAATCCATTTTGTCCATAGGAAGTTATGGGGGGAAAGGTGAGCTGGGATGATTAAAGTACAAACTCTAGTCACAATTGATCGATTGGTTAAAAACAACAGCTTAGTCAGGCTAGTAAAACATTCAGATGTAAAGTTTAAATATGAAGAATTTAAATTACATGAGACACATGTTGCATAAATCCTTTGCTGCTTTGTTTTACAAATATTTGATCTCAAGCATCATGGTCTGCAAGGCCTCAAGGCCTAGCAGTTAAATGACTGTCCTTATTGCTACAACGACATGCACAGGTGAATTTCATGTCATATCTTCATTTTATGCCACATAAATAGTGCTTGTTGAGCCATTTAAATATAAGCTTTTTATCTATGTGTTTTATTACTTCATAATTAATCATTTCTGTATACTGGTGTCATGAAATGTACCCTTGAATCATATTTGTCCACATTGACTTCTTATCTGCCTTAGACAATATTTCTGACTAGCTAATTGTGGCTTTCGGCTCACGGTTAACACGTGTCAATTAATTTCATTTGTTCAAGCATGTTTGGGTTTCATTTAGCATCCAATCAGAAGTGACACATTTTCGTTCGCAGGTAGCAGGACTGCAATGTTTTCACAGATAGATTTGGTGATGCATCCTAGTACCTGCTAATCAATAATGAATACTCTCTAATTAAAATTAAATGTAAATATAGACATACAACTATTGTATTAACAGATGTGTGTATGTCGGCCCCTTGCCTCAACTCTGGCACGTGCAACATCAACAGTGATGGAATGCATGTCTGCTTGTGCCAACCCAACTACTATGGAACAAATTGTGAAACTCAAGGTAAGTAAACAACAACATGATTAATCTATTATAATTGCCATATATATCTCTATGTATAGTTTTTGAAGCAAGTGCAAACACATCATTTGTGTTGTTTCCAGTGAGGGGAACATACAACATAGACATAGGAAAGAGGCCATCCCAAATATTTGTCATTCGCCACTGAACTAATATTTAAAGTCCCCACTGAATTTTTAGAATCTTACTTGTTTTCAATGTTTCCTAGAAGGATACTGCATTTTGTCACATTGAAGCTCTACCCTATGTCTTGCTCTCATGGCACATTGAGACTAGGTCCTGCTTTTGAAGAACCTTATCTCCATAAAATTGTATTTTGATACTTCAATCTTTACCGGGTCCTGCTGTAGATGATCTTATGTGATGTGATTGTAGTGTGATGGTTGACTGAATACCAAGCTCTTCAAAGAGAAATGGTCTTTTTAAGGCCATAACTTGTGTATTGGTCTCTCTTCTATGAACATAGAACATACAGTAATAACAAGTCAATAACAAGCTCAATAAGCCAAACATACAGTGAAATAATTCTTAACTAGTTTGTTAATGGTAACCTTTTTATATATAAGAAGAAAATGAAGTTTGTAGGTTTCCTCACTTAAAACATCACATTTGATATTTTTCTGTTACATTTTTGCGATATATTAAAGTTTGCCAGCATATTGACAGCCAAATTTGATAAAATTGAGATTAGATTTAAAAACATAATACATTACAAGGATTGTACATAACATTGAACAAGATGTGTTATCCAATGTTTGGGACACAATATCTTATCATAATTTGTATTGCATTTCTGATAATATTGTGAAGATTTTCTAGGTTTTCTAATAGTTTGAAACAAAGTTGTAGTAGCAGTCGGCCATTTTGGCAGCCATTTTGACTGTTCAAAAAGTAAACACAGTAGGGAAATAATAAGTACCCTCATTTGAAATATAAATAACATTCTAACAGGTTTTTCTCATATTTCATCATATTTTCGGTAATGAATAATTACTGTTTGCCAACATACAAGACCCACTTTCAGCAGCTTGTTTGTGATCAATTTGCTGTTGTATATGACTGAAATTGCATGCTGATATGTTCCATCACATATTTTGGTTCCACAAAAAATAATCCCACACATTTTATGGCAAAAAACTAATTTTTGTTCTATTTCCACTATAGTTTTAATATTGTTTTTAAACATGACTATTAAATTGGCACAGTGGCTATACTAGATTAAAAGTGCTCAGAAGCAGAGTGCCAGCATATTAATGTCGACTCATGGGCAATAGATATTTATTTTAGCCAAGCTTAGAAAGCACCTGCAATTCAATGCCAAAAAATTAGATTTCTGGTGAATGACACATCAAATAAGACTTTTTTGCTGCTTTGATGCTTTGATTGCAAAGGAAACATCTGAATTGCCATGAGTCAATGTCATTGTACTGACGCTGTGCTTTTTGAGCACAATGATCTAGATAATAAATGTTGTCTATCAATACAATCAATAATCAATAATTATTTAATGTGAGGTAGAAGGTATTGAGAAAAAAAAAAGAACCACTCTTGTTGCATGGCGATATTCAAAAGATAAACCAATTATCGTCTGCTTGTCTCTGAATGTGCGATTATGACACTGTACTTAGTTACTATATAATTCTTAAATACTTACTTACTATTGATGGCAAAAATGTAGACTATTTACCGTGTTTGCAACAGACCTAGACGAATGCTCCTCTTCCCCCTGTACTACTGGATCCACTTGCGAAGACCAGGTTAACAGCTACCATTGTCATTGTGCTGCTGGCTACACTGGGGTGCTCTGTGAAACGGGTTAGTATTCAACCTATCTTTGTCAAATGGGATTCAGCAATGCATACACTGTAAGCGAGTAATAAATATTTATTTTAAATAAAGATAAATAAACATTTATAATAAAGATTTATTTTATATTACTACTTATGTGTTTTAAATATTTAGTGTGGTTATGATTATTGTAAATTGCATGAATTTTATATGATTCATATTTTTGTACATATGGCGGAAAAAAAATTAAAAAATAATGACGATAACAATGATTTTTTCAGACAAATAGCATAAATATATATAAAACAGAATTGTATGTACACATGTGCATGAAAAATAATGTCAAACATTATGGTTTGTCTCTTAATTATTTATGCAATAAAGATAGTAAATCTTAAAAGTTTGTTGACTAACAGTCTTTAGACCAGAAGATACATTGGATGTGACGTTATGAACTTTGACCCATTTAGAATACATTACTAAATGATATGCATACGTTATGTAAGTATAACATAACAGTTTTGATGTACTAGTATATACTAGTATATCAGAATTTGCACAACCAAGCTATGACTTCTAACTACCCTTACTAATCATGCACCAAAGGATGTCACTTTTATAGAAATCCATTTTGTCCATAGGAAGTTATGGGGGAAAGGTGAGCTGGGATGATTAAAGTACAAAACTCTAGTCACAATTGATCGATTGGTTAAAAAACAACA
>CM032667.1:38535539-38557735 GCA_019095985.1 Streblospio benedicti | reverse complement strand
ACTATGGAACAAATTGTGAAACTCAAGGTAACTAAACAACAACATGATTAATCTATTATAATTTCCATATATATCTCTATGTATAGTTTTTGAAGCAATTGCAAACACATCATTTGTGTTGTTTCTTGTGAGGGAACATAAAAAATAGACATAGGAAAGAGGCCATCCCAAATATTTGTCATTCGCCACTGAACCAATATTTAAAGTCCCCACTGAATTTTTAGAATATTACTTGTTTTCAATGTTTCCTAGAAAGATACTGCATTTTGTCACATTGAAGCTCCACCCCTATGTCTTGCCCTCATGGCACATTTGAGACTAGGTCCTGCTTTTGAAGAACCTTATCTCCATAAAATTGTATTTTGATACTTCAATCTTTACAGGGTCCTGCTGATCTTATGTGATGTGATTGTAGTGAGATGGTTGACTGAATACCAAGCTCTTCAAAGAGAAATGGTCTTTTGAAGCCCATAACTTCTGTATTGGTCTCTCTTCTATGAATATAGAACATACAGTAATAACAAGTCAATAACAGGCTCAATAAGCCAAACATACAGTGAAATAATTCTTAACTAGTTTGCTAATGGTAACCTTTTTATATATAAGAAAAAAATGAAGTTCGTAGGTTTCCTCACTTAAAACATCACAGTTGATATTATTCTATTACATTTTTGCGATATATTAAAGTTTGTCAGCATATTGACAGCCAGATTTGATAAAATTGAGATTAGATTTAAAACATAATACATGACAAGGATTGTACATAACATTGAACAAGATGTGTTATGCAATGTTTGGGACCCATTATCTTATAATTTGTATCGCTTTTCTGATAATATTGTGAAGATTTTCTAGGTTTTCTAATAGTTTGAAACAAAGTTGTAGTAACAGTCGGCCATCTTGGCAGCCATTTTGACTGTTCGAAAAGTAAACACAGTAGAAAAATAATAGGTACCCTCATTTAAAATATAAATAACATTCTAAAAGGTTTTTCTCATATTTCATCATATTTTCGGTAATGAATAATTACTGTTTGCCAACATACAAGACCCACTTTCAGCAGCCTGTTTGTGATCAATTTGCTGTTGTATATGACTGAAATTGCATGCTGATATGTTCCATCACATATTTCGGTTCCACAAAAAATAATCCCACACATTTTATGGCAAAAAACTCTTCCAGAGAGCCATTTTGATTAATTTTTGTTCTATTTCCACTATAGTTTCAATACTGTTTTTAAACATGACTATCAAATTGGCATAGTGGCTATATTAGATTAAAAGTGCTCAGAAGCAGAGTGCCAGCATATTAATGTCGACTCATGGGCAATAGATATTTATTTTAGCCAAGCTTAGAAAGCACCTGCAATTCAATGCCAAGAAATTAGATTTCTGGTGAATGACACATCAAATAAGACTTTTTTCTGCTTTGATGCTTTGATTGCAAAGTAAACATCTGAATTGCCATGAGTCAATGTCGTTGTACTGACGCTGTGCTCTTTGAGCACAATGATCTAGATAATAAATGTTGTCTATCAATACAATCAATAATCAATAATTATTTAATGTGAGGTAGAAGGTATTGAGAAAAAAAGAACCTCTCTTGTTGCATGGCGATATTCAAAAGATAAACCGATTATCGTCTGCTAGTCTCTGAATGAGCGATTATGACACTGTACTTAGTTACTGTATGATTCTTAAACACTTACTTACTATTGATGGCAAAAATGTAGAATATTTACTCTGTTTGTAACAGACTTTGAAGAATGCTCCTCTTCCCCCTGTGCCACTGGATCAACGTGCGAAGACCTGATCAGCAGCTACCATTGTCATTGTGCTGCCGGCTACACTGGGGTGCTCTGCGAAACGGGTAAATATTCAATCCATCAAATGGGATTCAGCAATGTATCCACTGTAAGCAAGTAATAATGAATAACGGTAACAACGATTTTATTTCAGACATATAACATAAATCCACATGAAACAGAATTGTATTTACACCTGTGCATGAAAAATAATGTCCAACACAAATTTATAGATTGATTAGAAACAACAGCTCAGTCAGGTTAGTAAGACATTCAGATGTCAAGTTCAAATATGAAGAATTTAAATTACATGAGACACATATTGCATAAATCCTTTGCTGCTTTGTTGTACAAATATTTGAGCTCAAGCATCATTGTCTGCTGGTCTGCAAGGCCTCAAGGCCTAGCAGTTAAATGACTGTCCTTATTGCTACAGAGACATGCACAGGTGAATTTCATGTCGTATCTTCATTTTATGCCACATAAATAGTGCTTGTTGAGCCATTTAACTATACGCTTTTTTATCTATGTGTTCCATTACTTCATAATTAATCATTTCTCTATACTGGAGTCATGAAATGTAACCTTAAATCATATTTGTCCACATTGACTTCTTATCTGCCTTAATCAATATTTCTGACTAGCTAATTGTGGCTTTCAGCTCACGGCTAACACGTAGCCATATAGTTATGTGTCAATTAATTTCATTTGTTCAAGCATGTTTGGGTTTCATTTAGCATCCAATCAGAAGTGACACATTTTCGTTCACAGGTAGCAGGACTGCAATGTTTTCACAGACAGATTTGGTGATGCATCCTAGTACCTGCCAATCAATAATGAATACTCTCTAATTAAAATTAAATGTAAATATAGACGTACAACTATTGTATTAACAGACGTGTGTATGTCGGCCCCTTGCCTCAACTCTGGCACGTGCAACATCAACAGCGATGGAACGCATGTCTGCTTGTGCCAACCCAACTACTATGGAACGAATTGTGAAACTCAAGGTAACTAAACAACAACATGATTAATCTATTATAATTTCCATATATATCTCTATGTATAGTTTTTGAAGCAATTGCAAACACATCATTTGTGTTGTTTCTAGTGAGGGGAACATAAAAAATAGACATAGGAAAGAGGCCATCCCAAATATTTGTCATTCGCCACTGAACCAATATTTAAAGTCCCCACTGAATTTTTAGAATCTTACTTGTTTTCAATGTTTCCTAGAAAGATACTGCATTTTGTCACATTGAAGCTCTACCCCTATGTCTTGCCCTCATGGCACATTGAGACTAGGTCCTGCTTTTGAAGAACCTTATCTCCATAAAATTGTATTTTGATACTTCAATCTTTACAGGGTCCTGCTGTAGATGATCTTATGTGATGTGATTGTAGTGAGATGGTTGACTGAATACCAAGCTCTTCAAAGAGAAATGGTCTTTTGAAGGCCATAACTTGTGTATTGGTCTCTCTTCTATGAATATAGAACATACAGTAATAACAAGTCAATAACAGGCTCAATAAGCCAAACATACAGTGAAATAATTCTTAACTAGTTTGCTAATGGTAACCTTTTTATATATAAGAAGAAAATGAAGTTCGTATGTTTCCTCACTTAAAACATCACAGTTGATATTATTCTATTACATTTTTGCGATATATTAAAGTTTGCCAGCATATTGACAGCCAGATTTGATAAAATTGAGATTAGATTTAAAAACATAATACATTACAAGGATTGTACATAACATTGAACAAGATGTGGTATGCCATGTTTGGGACCCAATATCTTATCATAATTTGTATTGCTTTTCTGATAATATTGTGAAGATTTTCTAGGTTTTCTAATAGTTTGAAACAAAGTTGTAGTAGCAGTCGGCCATCTTGGCAGCCATTTTGATTGTTCAAAAAGTAAACACAGTCGAAAAATAATAAGTACCCTCATTTAAAATATACATAACATTCTAAAAGGTTTTTCTCATATTTCATCATATTTTCGGTAATGAATAATTACTGTTTGCCAACATACAAGACCTACTTTCGGCAGCCTGTTTGTGATCAATTTGCTGTTGTATATGACTGAAATTGCATGCTGATGTGTTCTATCACATATTTCGGTTCCACAAAAATAATCCCACACATTTTATGGCAAAACACACTTCCAGAGAGCCATTTTGATTATTTTTTGTTCTATTTCCACTATAGTTTCAATACTGTTTTTAAACATGACTATCAAATTGGCATAGTGGCTATATTAGATTAAACGTGCTCAGAAGCAGAGTGCCAGCATATTAATGTCGACTCATGGGCAATAGATATTTGTTTTTGCCAAGCTTAGAAAGCACCTGCAATTCAATGCCAAGAAATTAGATTTCTGGTGAATGACACATCAAATAAGACTTTTTTCTGCTTTAATGCTTTGATTGAAAAGTAAACATCTGTATTGCCATGAGTCAATGTCGTTGTACTGACGCTGTGCTTTTTGACCACTATGATCTAGATAATAAATGTTGTCTATCAATACAATCAATAATCAATAATTATTCAATGTGAGGTAGAAGGTTTTGAGAAAAAAAGAATCACTCTTGTTGCATGGCGATATTCAAAAGATAAAGCGATTATGGTCTGCTAATCTCTGAGTGAGCGATTATGACACTGTACTTAGTTACTGTATGATTCTTAAATACTTACTTACTATTGGTGGCAAAAATGTAGACTATTTACCGTAAAATAAATGTAGTAATTACTGTGCCGCATCCATTGATTAGAAATTGTTTTTAATAATGATTAAGATTAGATGCAATAATAAAATTTTTAATAAATTTAACAAATTTTCAGCATACAGCCTTTTAACAAATTTTCAGCATGTGCACATGTAAAAAAATAATATTTAATAAAATAATTTAAACCCACTTTAACAAGATTTATTTAAACTCATTATTATGCTTTTTATGCCACAAAATTATACTTGTGAATTTAAATCAGGGTATTATGCAGTTTTTCATTTCTTCATAGAAACCCATTGTTAACAAGATAGATTATCTGTTAATCGATCTTGCTAACTATGGGTTTAAGTTACACAATATGTTTTAAGTTTCACATACATATTTTTACGTAGTTTTTATGCGTTTTTTATGTATTTCTTTACATGTGTACGTGTTACGTTCTACATAGAACGTTGTTTTGTATATTGTTTTCATTTGTAACTTGATAAAGGCAGTACATGCCGAAAATTTGTTAAATTTATTAAAAAATTTATTATTGTATCTAATCTTAATCATTATTAAAAAAGAGACTATTTACTGTGTTTGTAACAGACTTTGAAGAATGCTCCTCTTCCCCCTGTGCCACTGGATCAACGTGCGAAGACCTGATCAGCAGCTACCATTGTCATTGTGCTGACGGCTACACTGGGGTGCTCTGCGAAACAGGTAAATATTCAATCCATCTTTATCAAATGGGATTCAGCAATGAATCCACTGTAAGCAGGTAATAATGAATAACGATAACAATGATTTTATTTCAGACACATAACATGAATCCACATAAAACAGAATTGTATGTACACTTGTGCATGAAAAATAATGTCAAACACAAATTTATAGATTGATTAAAAACAACAGCTTAGTCAGGTTAGTAAGACATTCAGATGTAAAGTTTAAATATGAAGAATATAAGTTGCATGAGACACATGTTGCATAAATCTGTTGCTGTTTTTTTTACAAACATTCAATCTCAAACATGAAGTTCTACAAACGCTTTATTGAGCAATTGTCAGTGACAAACTTGTCTTTTTGTTGTTGTTTTTTTCAATTAGCCAAGTGGCCTCAAGGCCTAACAGCTAAATGGCTGTCCTTTTTGCTACAGAGACATGCACAGTTGAATTTCATATTAAATTTTCCTTTTAAGCCACATAAATAGTACTTGCTTAGCCATCTAAATATAAACATTTTTATCTATGCGCAGTGTTCCATTTCTTCATAATTAATCATTTCACTAAACTGGTGTCATGAAAAATGTACCCTTAAATCATATTTGTCAACATTGACTTCTTATCAGCCTTAATCAATATTTCTGACGAGCTAATTGTGGCTTTTGGCCCACGGGTGAAAGAGGTTGTAATTTCGTGCAGGGTCTTTTTTTCCAGGGGAAATATGGAAGTGACCATCAATATGGCAGTCCACTTCTTTATGGGTATTATAATTTTATCAAAACAGATAGACCCCTGTCCCCTATAAAGAATTGTCAGATATTAGGAGCAACACGTCAAGTGTATGAAAAACAAAATCATTGGTTCAATCTACATACAAAGGCATTTGCTGTGCATGTCCCTTTAAGGTATCATATGATTGATTTATTCGCAGGTTTGTGTGAATATTACTGCAGACTATTCCATTATTCAAAAAGATTTAGGTGAATTCCAAAGATCTATTTCATTATGTGCCAGCTAGCACGTAGCCCTGCAGTTATGTATCATTTAATTTCATTTGTTCAAGCATGTTTGGGTTCCATTTACCGTCCAATCAGTAATGACACATTTTGTTCACACATTGCAGGTCTGCAATGTTTTCACTGACATATTTGGTGATGCATCCTATCACCTACCAATCAATAATGAATACTCACTAATATAAAAAAGCCCTACATTGTACACAATTTTGGAAAATGAAATTCAACATAAACATTGACGTACACCTATTGTATTGACAGACGTGTGCATGTCGACCCCTTGTCTCAACTCTGGCACGTGCAGCATCAACAGCGATGGAACGTATGTCTGCTTGTGCCCACCCAACCACTATGGAACGAATTGTGAAAGTTATGGTCAGTAAACATCAACATGGTTAATCTACTATAAGTTGCATAACTATTGGTATTTCAGAATGTGTAGAAGTGGGAATAACTGAATGTCCAGTAATTAATTGATTTTCATTGCTTGTATATGCTGTTTTGGTAGGTATAGAGGATGGCACAGTTGATACACAAAGCAGCGTTACCTGCCTCAAAAAATCGCGTTACCCTCCTCGCCTACTGACAGCTGATTCGCATACCTCGTATCAGTGGCAAAAAGAGAATCTCTTTAAAAAAGCAATCCAGCAATAAATCACGTTAAAAATGCACCAGGTGTAGTGTATCCACTTCAAAAACATATAATCATGTGTAAAAGATCGATACTACTATCCAAGCTGATAAATCAGTGAAAGAAAAATTGTATGCGAGTGCCTTCCGCCATCTTGAAATACTGAAATGATGCGCTGAACGCGCGATACGTGCCTCGCGTCGACACAGTGTTATGGGCAATTAGGACATGTAATGAAACGGTGTATACTCATTTTAACAAAATTGACTTATGAACAATAAAGTTGTTTACTAAAATGTTTTGGAAATCATGATAGAAATAATAAAAGAACACAATCATTCACAAATTGATTGTATATCATGGTGTACATTATAATAGCATGAGTATAAATACTAAGACAGGCCATATTGTCAACTATTTTTAGAATTAGCCTCTGCATATTTGTTTCCACATTTGTATGTTATTCAACTTACGGCTAATACTTAGCTTTGACATTAGAATTGTCGTTGACAGACCCATGCCTTCCATCACCCTGCCTGAATGATGGCACGTGCTCCACTGTTGGCGATGGAGGATATGAGTGCTCCTGCACGGCGGGTTTCACTGGACCACATTGTGAACACATTATTGAAGGTCAGTACACACAAATGCGAGTACATGGAATACTGTGATTGATGGTATTACATTTGTGTTATATGTTTGCAGATCTTTGGGCTAAGCATGATGGATCTTATTTAACACTGTCACCTTCATACATGCTAAATGTTTAAGTCCGGGTGGGTATCACGTAGTGCAAGTTAATGTAAATGTAATGTTGAACGGTACATTTTTTGTGGCATACAGTTTTGGCCTAGGGTCACTTTTATGGACCATTATCTATAAGGGTTCTTTTGTAGTTGATAACTGCACGCGCGGCGGCTCTCATTTTTTAAAATTCCGTTCTAGTGGTAGATTATACAATGCACCAGTGATGTAATAAATGGAAATCAACCAGTCTTCCACGTACATGCTACATTAACAACCAACCAACTATGTTAGTATCCATGGTTCTCGAATAATATGGTACATGCAGTGTATACTTTGCACTTAAGACAGTTTTTATTATGTTCTGGTTTCAGGCCTCCATGCCTAGTAAAAGTATAGACAATGTTTGCATGAACAACGGAACAATAGTTAAAATATAACTGCTGATAAAGTGGTGAATTATACAACGACGCCCAGCCTTTTTTTCTGGCTTCTGGACAGTAACACACCTATCACACCTTCAATATCATGTCAGACTGTAATGGGGAACAGCCCATTCCTTCACATTTGCAGACTGCCAGTACCTGTACGAGCAAGGCAACACGACCAACGGCGTCTACACCATCCATCCAGTAGGCGGCGTCCTGGTCAGCGTGTACTGTGACATGGACATGGGAGCGTGGACCGTCATCAGTGTCAGTACTCACAGCCACTGGAGCAATTAAGACAGACATGGTTGTTCGACTGATGCGGAGCCTAAACATCATAGATTTAGGCTCCGCATCAGTCAAACAACATAGATATCTGTATAAATTGCTCCTGTGTTCACAGCAAGCAACGCATTATATTGTCACGTGGACTTTTACACTATACTTTTACACTGTTTACAAATGCTCACATCGTCATTCAATACTTCATGCGTTGTTCTTTGTTTTTTTTCAGTCAAAGGCCAATGCTGACTGGGACAAAGTATGGGCTGACTATAGAACTGGTTTTGGAGACCCTACAGGTATTATTGCCCACTTAATACCAGAAGACATTTGATGTATACTTGATCCATATACAATTTACCAATCTGTAAATAAGGGCTTAAACACGTGCCACCATGTGGTAATAATTGCAAGAATAAATTGTTTGTTTTTTCATATATGTCTCAACGCTTACAACAACGTTCGATTCATGAACGTTTTCTCCTAGCATTTATGAATAAGTAGCTGGCCCGAACAAATTTAATTGGCCAGATCTTAGTTATTTAGAATGGGCACTGTAAAAAAATAGCGTGCCATCAAGCTGTGAACGTTTGACTGAAACCAACATACCTTGCTAAAAAGCCAGCATAGGGCCAGTGGGAAGTCCTTATTTTGTATGCTATAATCATATAATTATTATGTTTTAATGTACCGGTTTTCATACTAGATCAGTACTACTTCGGCAATGATAACATCTTCTATTTGACGAGTCAAGCACCCTACAGATTAGACATGGAGTTCATTGCTTGGAATGAGTCTGTAAACACTTTCCACGTTCAATCATTTTCCATTGATGATGAAGCCAACAATTATCGGTAAGATTGGTCATTTTATTCATCCATAAAAAGGTAAATTGTCTACTTTGTAATGGTGTTCGAACAAAAATAGTTTTATGTTGTGTTGAGCTCCAGTAACCGGGTTAATTGCAGAATCACCACAAACGTATTGAGTAGACATACATGTGTAAAGGTTGCACTTGATAGGTAAAACTCGTCCCCAGATACAACACATCTTGATTTGGGCTGAGTTCTTTTTCACGGCTGTTGTAGAATAGGATTCGGATTTGAGAACCACTACTCTCTGGTACTGAGTATGTGGAGAATAGCAGAAGTTCTCTATTAGGCATTAGACGGACGGCAAGTCGCGTCGTCGACCCTGTCTTCCGAATAGGCCCCCAATATGTGTGCCTCCCAGGTTAAGCACCTTGGACCCTTTGCTTGTTTGCTTCCGTGGCAGAGTGGATAGGAAGTTGGTCGTGACCAGAATGTTGTGGGTTCGATTCCCGGTCGGGTCTGGCGGTAAGTGTTGAGCAAACTTACCTCTAACAGGTTGCACACTGCCCGTGGTTCCTAAACGTTAAATAGGTACAGGTACCACGGAGCAGTATGTAACCTGTTAGAGGTAAGTTTGCTCAACACTTACCATGCATCCGAATTACACCGATGCGAATCGCGTGCTCACACCAATCCTATCTAGGGTGCAGCCTTGGTTTGGCATTTAATAGATAGGAAATGGGTGGTCAATACTCTCACACCAGCTCTGAGCGGCGAGAACTGAGGCCCAATGCCCGTTTCCCAACCTTGGAGGGCACTAGGACCTCAATCCTAGAGTGGTCATGATAAAGAGAACACGACAGCATTACCTGATATTTGAAGATGGGACAAGGGGATGCAATAACTTAGTCCATTGGAAATTATATATTAAACCTACTTTTTATTCTGGTGTCATTCTCCAAAGAACCCGTGCACTGGAGACCTACGAGAACTGTGGCGGGGTGAGGGAATGGATGTGGGTGGCTGTTCAGACAAACGATCCCTGTGGTGATGCCATTAGATGCGTTATTGTGATGTCGTTATGAGGTTTATAGCCACATGGGTTTAGTATGTTAGTGTTTGACCATGCTGTTGTGTTGGTGCATTGCAGATTCGTCGTCTGACACTGTGGTCAGCCTGCAGATGATGTCTCAATCGCGTCCGTCACTTCAATAAATTGAACTTGAATACACGCATAGTATATTCAGTACTTTAACATATTAACAGTCTACAGCTAGTCTGAGCATAATCTACATGTTTCAATATTTCAGAGTATGGGTATCTGGATTTTCGAGCACCCCGTCTAATCTGTGGAACATTGTTCCCGAAATTAATGGCCTTCCCTTCACCAGCCGGGATGTTGACAATGACGAGAGGACTTTTGCTAACTGTGCAAAATTAACGGCGGCGGATTCTGGTATGACGACCTAACCGCAGTGAACCCGACAGGTTGGTGATTTGAAATTTATGATTCCTTCTAAAAGTAATAAATACAGAGAGTCAATTCCATTTGAAATTAATGACTAATGATAACTTCACAAACTATTTTTTTTTTTTATAAATTTACGTAATTACATCTGATATTAATGTAACAATGACGTCAACTTCTCTATTCATGGGAATGGATGGCTGCCATCAAATAGTCATTTGATCTCTGCGGGTGAGGCTGCCAATGCTGTGCTGATGACGTAGAGCTGCACTATGCAATAGTGGTTGTTGATTAGTGGTGGGGTGATGGGGATGATCTGGGAGGATGCTATCAGGAAATGGGTGGTTGGTGTCAGAATGGGAATGGACTTTGTTATAACAGTTATAGGTGCTTTACTTTCGGGGTAGGAGAGAGTGGTGGGTGCTTTTTGGAAGAGGTGTGTGGGTACCAGGACTGTGTATATGATGCAGACCCCTGCTATGCAACATGTTGTGTTGAAAGGTGGGGTGGGGGCGGTGTTTACTTCAGAAATAGGACATGTGACTATATTTCCTGCTATTGATTTATCGTCCCCACGGGTATAAGCTAGTAGATATTATCATACAGCCGACATTCATTTAGTCCACATAGTTTCATTATACATTTATGCATTTACACATAGCAGAGATGATTCTTAAGGAATCATTCTTTTAAAATGTGATTTTGTTTGTCAAGATGAGCACACATACATGTATATACCCTATTTTATGTATTATTGTAGCAAAGTACTGCCTGGAGTCTGGCTCGGAGTTATGCCAAACCTGCTTGGGATTCTACACCGACTCCAGGGATGGTTGTGTCAAATCCCAGAAAGCTGTCATGAGGGTCAGGAGGTTGTGAGAATGCAGCCTTTATCTGCTCCTGGTCAACATCACATCTTATAAATTCCATTCGAAAATTTTGATATATTAGACATGCCATAGATAATGAAATGTGGCCTTCGTTTCAGGAATTTTGATAAAAAGGACATATTGATCATGTCCTAATCTCATAGGCAATAAGTTGTTGCCACCTTTATAGGAATATGTGAGAAAATGGCAACTTTTCCCATTTTGCTACTTCGGACAAATATTTCATTCAACAAGTACGTGTATTAGTCATGAGGGGGTATATAGCCTTGATGAAAATCAATTCACTAACATTTTTTTCCTACATCACCAGTCACCAATACATTTCATTGTCTTTCACCAATCACAAGAAATTTTAATTGAATTGGTTTCATCACATTTTATACACTTAAATAAATGTAAATGTAAATGTGGTGGTTTATAGTCCTGATCCCAGTCTGGCTCTCATGACTTTACAATTTACACCAGGTCATTGGCACACTTATTGATCAGCATTTGATCAGTTCTCGTATACTGCGCACAATGCTCATCACTCACACAATCACTCACTCACTCACTCTTTCAACCCAATGCCCTGTACCTATTTAACGTGTAAGTACCACGGAGCAGTGTGCAACCTGCTAGGGGTAGGTTTCCTCAACACCTACCATCAGACCCGACTGGGAATCGAACCCACGACCTTCTGGTCACGAATCCAACTCCCTAACCATTCGGCCACGGGAGCAAATACAGGCAGTTCACAATTCACGCTCAAGATTTTGGGCAAATCACCAATTACGGCCTTTTGATGAGCAGATCACCAGTCACCAATAATAGGTCCCATCACATATCACACACTTAAATACAGGCAATTCACAATTCACGCTCAAGATTTAGGGCAAATCACCAATCACATTTTTGCTATTTGATCCCTCAGGTATGTGCGAGTCAGGGTTCATTTATCCAATCTTATCCTTCTCTGTGCGTGCGTGTGTTTTCTATAGCAAGCAGGCTCCTACCATTGATTTGACATAGCTTTAAACAGCTTTTACAAGCCTAAGCTTCCATTGTACTACATTTATATCAAGTGCCGCTGACGGGATTCGAACTCACGACCCCAAGGTCATGACACCAGAATGATATCAAGCAGCAAGCTGTTAAAAGGTTTCACGGACGAACCGTTGTCTCTGTAACACCAGCCTGCATACTTAGTCAGTTATTATCTCAACCGAGAGGTCGTATAGGGTCCCAATCCCAACTAAGGACCAAAATTTTGGGCGGTCTAATTTCTTAACATTTTCAAGGAGCTTGCTTGCCATAGAAAACAGAGAGAGAGAGACACAAATGAATAAGATTGAATCCGCAAGCAAACTTGGGGTAATACATTAGAATGATCATTTATTAATAACTAAATCAACTGTTATCAAATGATTTTCATTGTTGAAAAGACAATTCATCTAGGATTAGCTATCAATCATATTACATATATTATCGACGTCTCCTAAAGACAATGACTTTCTTTTGGGGAATTGATGCATTAGCAGCTCCCAGGGTCTGATTTGCTTTTATATGTTTATAAACATATTTACACTTAGACAGTATGTAGAAAGCTGAAGGAATTACACAATGAGTGTTCCACTATCATATTGTGACACATCAAACAAAATTCTACATCATAATTCTATGTCATAATTCTATATCATTTTAGAGCAGCAAAAATGCTTTCCACGTCTGTGCTACTGGGAAAGCCTTTAGAAGGTGTTTGATTTTCGTGAATCTATTAATACGATGAGCATGTATGTTGCATTGGACTGAACGTAATCCAAAAAATTACAACTATTATATACGTAGTCATACTTCTGAGACGGGTTTTGAACAAACACATTATACATTATATGATATTTATGATTGTATTTGACTTTGCTGTTTAGAATATATTACTCCAGTTTTCCATAAACATTACTATGGATCAAACATTATCAAAGACTTTCCATTTAAAGAATGTTGACGCAGTTCTAACGTGTGTATTGAACTCAAGACACTGATATTTATGATATGACCGGAACTAATCTGAACTTTTGCTGTGGACAATTTTTTCACTATAATGGACTATTTTAGATTGCATTGTGTTTACAGAGCAGTTACATTTGTGATCAAAATGTCTTTTAGATACTTGAAAATCTACTTAATGATGTGATGCCTACAAAGGAATTTAACATCAAATGCATTCATGTATTCAATTATTTTTAATAATCTTTTTCTATGACCATAAATTCAAATATTGACAATAGATGTGCTGTAAATATAATCGTTTCTAGAATGCATAATAATCTTGATAATCTATTTGTATATTGAAGTGTGGTTATTTTCTCAATTCTTTGAAGAATAACGTATTTATATTTTTGTATGTTTGGACACGGGTACGTATGCAATAGTAATATTGTTTATGCCCTAAGCTCCACTCACGGAGCGAACTGCTGGCCAGGCAGTTATTTGAATATAATAGTATGAGAGGCGGTTGTTGTCAATGGTTTAGTATACTATATAATCTGTTATTAGACAATTATTTTTTGCTATTGTAAAATGTTGATAAATAACTTGTAGGTTTACAATGTTTATATACTTTTTACATTTTATCTTAATTAAGATACGAGTATCCTGTTTATTGTATTTCGAGCCTAACATTTTATTTCAATAATGATAATTTAAAATATAATAGTCCAACGTTTGAACAAATACATCTAGATTTAGTATAGAAATACAGACACATTCTAAAAAAATCATCTGTAGTATACAAAATCAAACTAGATCAAAAGTGCTCAGAGAGCACAGCGTCGCTAGAGCAACATTGACTCATGGGCAATAAAAATGTTTGCTTTGCAATCAAAGCAGGAAAAAAGTCTTACTTGATGTGTGACTTATCCTACATCTATGTTATTGGCATTAGATTGCAGGCGCTTTCTAAATATGGCTAACGTAAATATCTATTGCCCATGAGTCGACATTAATATGGCAATGCTGTGCTCTCTGAGCACTTTTATTCCAATATAACCACTATGCCAATTCGATGGTCATGTTTCGCACAGTTTTGAAACTATAGTGGAAAAATGAAAAGAAAATAATTACAATGGCCCTGTGAAAGGTAACCACTAATTGGCAAAGTGCCAAAATTGAATACAGTTAATGTTCAGTAGGCAGATAATTGTTTGCTGTTATAAACATATTATATCAATGATTAGATTGTAAAAGTTGTCTAAATTTCATAAGCAGTGCCATTGTCAAGCACAGACAAACTATGTTTTGAAATAAACAGATGGCAAAACAATTTGAATTATTGTACAGCAGTTCAAAGTATTACAGACGTAATGTAGTTTCTTGTTCAAGTGCTGAGCCTATGAAACAGAATATGATGCTTCTATTACAGTTTATTTCATATTTATCTATTTATTAGAATTTCGATACCACTAATTGCATTGTAGTCTGAAATTAGAAATGGTGTAGAATGAATACAGTTCATTTACACAGAATTGCCCTTTCGTGAATACACCCACTGCCCTAGCTTTCATTCACAATGTTATTAGTATACAACACACACCCGGCCATCCTCATTGCTAAGTAGATGTTTGGTACAGCCAATGAAGATGTAAAATCATATGCTGTAAGATACAATCACGCAATGTTTATGACCTGAGTGAGCTCTGGCATTTGCATTGATTACAGTAACCTTACAAAGTGACACAGGCCTATCTGTTCTGCCAGAAACTCTTCATATTAGGGGACGATCATAAATAATGATACTTCCAAAAAGGTGGGGGTTCGTCCAACTTTTCTGATTCCTTTGGGGGGGGGGGGTCGCTGAACTTTTTTATCAAGCTACGGTCCTTTTTTTTTCAAATATTTTCTTTTAGCATTGCAATGACTATATATAGGACTTTTTCTTTAGCGGATGGGGGTGGGGGTCACTCAACTTTTTAAAATGTTGATGGGGGGTTCAGCTAACTTTTTCTTCGAGCACCCAAAAATGGACGACCCCCCCCCCGGTATCGTTATTTATGATCTTTCCCTTACAAGACACAGCTATACAAAAATTGTTTACATCTTCATCTTCAGTTAGATCTAGACATTTTTACACTTTACTCGTTGTAGGAGGATATGAATAGGTTTTCAAATTCATTACAAGTTTGAACCGTTACCGTAGTTCCTTGAAAGAGTGCCAAGTCTTCAAAAAAATGCTAGTATTTGGTAAACAGCCAGAGATAACCACTTTATTATTGACATGAATGGCAGTCTTAAAAAAACGTGGGTCTGCGATCTCATGATTTTTTTATTTTCTATACGCAATTAATTCTCATGTAGTGAACTCTTCACAATTAAGGAGAGATCATGCAATACTTTACCATAAGCTGTTGTGGTCATAATCATTCAAGCAAAAGCAAAGGAACCGCATCACTTGACAACCAGCTTACAATTATGAAGATTAAGGTGTGATACCACTCTCAAAAAAGCTATACAATGAATGACATCACTAATTAAAGCTCTCACCTCAATAATATTTTCAAACAAATATGACACCATAAATATAGATAATCCAGAGTAGCTCCAAGCACAAAATAATGTATGTATGAACCTTTCATATGATTATATTATCCATTATAGTCTGTATCCTGACAAAATATTTACGATTGATAAACTATCAGTATTCATATAATGCTGTAGATATTCATATCTACACTGGCTAAACGCAAAATATGGCATCATGGTTTAGATAAAATATGGCAAGTGACGGCAAGGGTTTTTATTTTCCAAGCACTAGTTTTAATTAAGCTCCAAGTCAATGAAATGTTAAAAATTAATAAGCACTAGATCACTTAATCAAGAAACTACCGTAGTTAAACACAAACTATAACTCCTACTGTCAATGACACACCATTACTCCATGCAATTGTTCACAAGAGCCATGCATTTGCATCACCGTTCCTAATTCCCCTTCCCCAGCACCTTGTTTGGCAGTTTGTCCGTTGATGCAGCAAAGCCCACCTTCTTGGGGGTGGCACCTGAGGACTGTGTGCGTGAGACCGGCTTGCGCCGGCGCATCGCCGTCCCCGTGGTCAAGCCTCCGGTGCCGGCGCTGATGGCCTCACGTCTGGAGACATGAGCCGGGGATGAAGGTGGAAATACAGATTTTCGTCCTACAGTAGTTCGTGGAATCTTGGCGCTGCTGGCGCCACCAGTCAACCGTTGACGGCTTGACCTGGACAGGTTCCGGCTCTCCATGACGTGCTGCCGCAGCTTCTCGCGCCGCTTGTCCGTGGTGCCGAGGCTTCCAGCACCGGAACTCTTTGTCTCCTCGTAGGTGTCGGTCACTTCACGCTTGGCAGTGCCGGAGAGGGCGTCGTTGACTGCTTCAGCATCCTCCTGGGCGAGCTTTGTGGTCAGTGAGCGCGTGTACTGTTTGATCTTGTGCTCGTGGCCGGTAGCCGGACGGCGCTGGCTGAGGCGCTGCGGCAGCAGCTTGCCCCGCTTGGGCTCCACCGTCTTGGGGCGGTTGGCGTACACTGAAAACAGAAAACAGAAAGGATTCCTGAGAGCCGCTCTGTCTGACAGTAAAAACTTTGTAATCTCTTTAAATTTAGGAACATCATAAAAATGGCCGAGATATTCACTTTATCGAGATAACCAACTGATATTTGGTCATAGTGTAGTTGAAGGGAAACTGGACGAACATTCAGATAGCAGAAGATTCAAGATGACGAGATTCAATTTGATCAAGTATGTCAGTCTAATGCCGGGTGTGTGAAGTAGTAGATCTAAGGCAAAGTCCTGTCACGGGACGTGGCGTATAAAAGCCCCAAGAATTAAGGATGAGGGAAATCCGTCCCAAAAAGAAGGGTATGGGATTTCTTGACCGTTTATATTTTACAACCCCTCAACCTAAGAGAAAACTCTATATATAACTCTCACTCCCTAACCCACACACCCTCCACCCACATGAATACCAGAGGCGCACCTGAGAAGTCTGTGTTGAGGTGCTGGTCATAGCCATGGCCGCCAGTGCCGGCCAGGCGGGTGTGCGCCGGCGGCTGCGCCACGCCCTGCCACGTCCCCTGTCACCTTGTCAGTGCGCAGCCCGCTCGCGAAGTCTTTAACCTTGTGACGACTCTGGTGGGCCGCCACGATGCCCTCCACCTGTTCCTACAAGCGCAACATTCCTGGTTATTTTGGAGGATGGTGATGATGAGGATGATGACAACGACAAAGACAACAACAAAGCAATACGTTTCATGTATTAATGACAAATTTCAGTTGGCTATATTGGCTATCTCAAACAATTAAATGCTATCGCTGCAGATGCCACATAATGACTTCCTGCTGCTGCAATTTAGAAGGCCCATCATCTTGAAGTTCATCCAAACAATATTGCTATCATAGCCCTATCCTGGACCACCTTGTTTACCACTCATTTTGCATCACCACCTTTTACATATTCTCTGAAAGAGGAATGTTCTAGGGGGGTGGACGCCCTCCATTTTTCACCCCAAACAGTTATTTTTCATGGGATTTATGGCATCTCCGTGAGCCTTTGTAAGAACAAAACCCCAGAAATCCTGCCGGTGTGTTCACCCCCCTTTTCTGAAAACCTGGATCTGCCAGTGCTCAATAAAACACTTTTCAGACTAACTCTCATGAACAGTCGTAAGCCCTATGAGCATATTTCAGATGGTTATTTTGAACCATCTCGAGCACTTCACTGCAATCACTGTGCATTCCAGCTAACGCGTTTCTACTCATCAGATTCTGACCACATCCTCCCCGATATCTCGAAAAGACTGACAGTTTATCGACTCACCCTCTTGAACTGCGTCCAGGCGGTCATGCTGTTGTAGCGCTGGACCAGCTTGCCGTCGCTCGGGTACTCCTTGATCATGGCCCTCAGGTTCTCCAGCGTGTCCGAGTCGGCCAGCTCCAGGAACTTGGTCTTGTGGAGCCCCACCACCACGCACGAGTTGCTGACAAGCGCGTACGGCACGTGCTCGCCCGGTACCTCGAACAGCTCACGTATGCCCTGCGGGGACGGGGAGGGGGAAGGCTGATTAGGGTGTGCGGGATGGGTGGGCCTTGGGGTGCTGTTGCCATTTTACACTGGGTCCAGATGGGTGGAGGGGCATCGTGTTCTCACTTCCCACATAAATGTTATCTAATTATCCATTTCATAGTTAAATTTTAGCTAATTTCCCACTATATACTTAACTTTTAGCCCTTTTCACACTGAAAAGTTAATGCATATTTTGTAAACTTTACATTTTCCACTAAATTTTAGAAATAGAAAAATGTTCTCGGTGGTACTCGTGTGCACATAGCTTTTATATATCTGACAAAATTGTATACTAATTGTGATTTACTTTTAAGGATGAGGTTATGCAGCATTGTAGATTGGATATTTCCTTGATTTTGAGAGTCGATTTCGTGATACTGTGATGAAAATGATAAAAGAGCATCGGCACCCTTGTGACTCAGTGGCACTGGACATGATAGTGGCATGACGGCATTCCACACAAATGAGTAGAACCTCCAGTTATTAATACCATGCACTCTCTACAGTAATACCATCTCTCACACAGTGGTACCGTGGATCCTGCAGGGCATGTGGGCACTACTATCAAAGATGCCAAACTCCAGGGTCTAGTCCTAAATTGATTGGGGATTTTCTGATTGTTCATTGCTGTGTGCAGCTACCAAAATGTACCCGTTTTAAATTTCTCATGTCACATTCGGTTTTTGATAAACATACAGAAGCTATATGTGTTTTTATTCAGAAGGAGACGCAGATTCAATTAAATTCCATGCAAAACATACATTTTTAGTCCACATCACACTCTGTTGCCATGGAAATCTGACTGAAGGTAATTTAATGATCACAAAATTTTCACCCCAAACAACAAAACTGGCCTCATTTCGCCTTGAATCTTTCCTATCTATAGCATTTCAATACACACCTATATTCACAAGGCAGCTAACGACTGTGTCCAACATATATCAAAAGATTGACAGCATTGGGTGTGTGGATTTCTTTTAAATTGATTTGAAACAGAATGTACCTATATTTCGTCACCTGCAGAAAGCCCAACAAACACCATCAGTCAGTTACACCCAACTCTCGAATCTAAAACTCTGATGAATCAGCTTGAAAATTTGCAAGCAGGTACACAAGTGCACCCTCTCTCATATATGTCCCCAATTACAGCTCACGCAACCACCATACACCATATATAGGCAATATTTCTAAGTTTAAGGAACTATGCTGACGATTGTTTACAAACAAAAACACGTGCGACCGCTATTACTTTTAGGACTAGACCCTCCAGCAAGCCTTATAGAAAATGTGTGCTGCAGCACAGCAGCGCCCCTAGTGGCGAGAGTTTTTATTACAGCTACAACTACTATTGAATGACGTCTGTCCTGTGAAAATGCCCATCAGTAACATGAGCAGATGAGTTTTGTAAACAAAGGTATTACCTCTAAGGGAACGATCATAACTAATGGTACTTGGGGGGTCATCCAAAAAGAAAGGGGGGTCGTCCAAATTTTCTGATTCCCTTTGGGGGGTCGCTGAACTTTTTTATCAGCTATGGTATATTTTTATCAAATATTTTCTTTTAGCAATGCAATGACAATATAGAGGACTTTTTCTTTAGCGGGTTGGGGGGGGTCACTCAACTTTTTAAAATGTTGATGGGGAGGGTCGGTTATCTTTTTCTTTGCGGCTCAAAAATGGACGAACCCCCAGTATCGTTATTTATGATCGTTCCCTAAACAAGTATTGAATCAAGTACTTCACTTACATAAATCTCGCCACGCCGCAGCAAATCCACCTTGACATACATTCCTTTGTCCTTGTTCACTTTGGGCTTCCTGTGAAAACATGGTTAAACTATACAAAAGCCTTACAGCATAATAAACATTATCAGCTAGAGTCATTAACAAAACTTCCATGGTGCATTTGAACTACTTGATGAATCATTTTCTCACATTGTTTGCAGGTTTGAATCTTCCCCCAACCCTCACCCAACTCAAACTACGTCATTCACGGTAGTACATGTACATTGAAATGAATTTAGAAAATAAAATCAGCTGCTCATTTCTGGACAGATTTATTGTTTATAACTCCCGATTAATCATCTAGATTTGTAGTTGATGATTAACGTGGAGGGGGTCAAATGACGTTGTTGTATAAGCCTCAAGAGGCAGGCATTGGTAGCTAGCTGGTCCTCATGAGCCTCATGATGACACTACCGTTTTCAAACTATATGTGTAGTCCTTTGCGTGCAGTGGGCTGTGACTGTCAATACTTACGGCGGTTCTGGTGGGGGCTCTGGCAGTATGCCGGCCCCGAGCCCCGGGACTGCCATGCTGGGACGGGGCCCGCCAAATATACTCATCCTGGGGCCGCCGCCGACCGGCGGCACGACGCTGCTGCGGCGCCGCTTGGTCTGCTCCACCAGGTGATACACCTGGGTGTCCATGATGCCGACCTCCTGAAGGAACCAGTACACGGTCAGGACAATATCAACGTAAGTGCTTCTTGTGGTTACTGTAACTAATTGTCCTCAATCAGCTACTCACTTTTGACACCCATATTACCCACAAACAAAGTATTAGGAGCATTAGTTCACTAGAATGTGCTGATTAACTATTGGCCCTGCCTCGAATCTTGCAGGCAAGGATAAACCTTAAATATAGAAACCCTGTGTCACCCATCTACCCCCCTTTTCCCCTTCCCCCACTCACGTCATCGCTGCTCTCGCCGCTGTCGCTGTCGGGCGCCAGCTCCTGGTCCTCCATCAGCGTGGCGGGACGGCCATGGCCCGCGGTGCCCGCCGCCTCCCACCGCCTCTCGTACTGGTTGGCCAGCGACTGCTTGCGGCCGATGGTGCCGCCGATGGAGCTCTGGCTCTGGCTGGTGGAGCGCGCTGCACGCAAAAACACAACGTTCACGGTAAATCAACCACAACGTCCTCCTTCAGATTTATAGCCTCGCTTAATGAAAGTTCCGTTGGATAAATCTTAATGCTTGACCCTAAGTTAATTGTATGCTATGGGAAATAATTGTGAAATGAAAAACCTTTGAATATCATTTGATTTTATCAAAGGCTTGACATATATGATTATCCGTTATTTTGATATATTATAGATTGCTGGGGAAAGTCGGCAATCCTCCAGATATAACTAATTATCTATAGTTTTTACCTTGCAGATTATATACTTCTGATAATGTTTTGCATAAATTGACATAATTTCTCAAATATTGTGTGTTATCATTTCTAACATAGGCTACTTTTTAGATTGCTTGGCATAAAAAGTAGCTTTAGATACTAATTTTATTATTATATCTATATACAAAAACAAATATAAGTGAAAGTGTGATGTCTGGTGGTCATTCTGGAAACTTCTGGCCATCATAGCTTTTGGGTTCATCTAAGCTGTGTAGATTTGTTTGGGGGTTTTTTTTTTGTTTGTTTTTTCGCTGGCACATCCAGGTTTTTAGAAAGGGGAAGGGGCGCACTTAAGGGATTTAATGTGTTTTGTGCGCTCGAACGATGGCGGACATACCAAAAGCCCTATGAAAATGAAGTACTTTGGTGGAGAAAGGGGGTTGGTATGCGCAGGGGGCAATCTGCTCATGATATTTTGCACCCGTGTCTTGC
>CM032667.1:38518377-38530439 GCA_019095985.1 Streblospio benedicti | reverse complement strand
ATTTATTGGTTGTTACACTTGTGGGAAGGTCGTGGGTTTTCGTCGGGGTTTTAGTCCCTGCGGATGTGGGTTCTGGTAATGGAAAACTTTTCCCTAACAAGTTGGAGATCATTCTGATGTGTTTAAGTTATATATCAACATCAAATCGTCAAAATCACATGAAAAAAAATTAAAATGCAGATTTAAAAGGCAAGTTACTAATTTTTATGTTTTCTATCTTGTTTGTTGCTCAAATATCAAATATCAAATTACAATTTTTTTAAGCAGAATAATATTTCGCACACTTCTTAGGTGAGGTGCCTTTTCACACTAACTACTGGTACAATAACATTAAAACTAGATTAGGATTATTACATATATTTTACAGTGCAACCTCTAGCCTGGGAATAAACTGTCAAATGCTATCCTATTTACTGCTGGTTGGTGGTGATCAGTCTTATTATTCATCAGTAAACTACTGCTTGTCTGGTGTTTATTTATTAGTACTCCCTCTGCGACTTGCCTGTCAAAGTTTTTTTATATGCATCTGTAACACATCCATTTTGAATTTGATGTTTTCTCCGGGGTGGAAGTCAGTTGTTTATGGCCGCTAGATGCTGTGTTCCTCGTATATAGGCAGAGGGGCTAGTTTCTACTATGTAGATCTAAATGGCTTTTTTTCCCTTCTTCCTTACATTTCAGACACAGAGGTCCTCGACCCTTGATAACATTTTGTACTTTAACCACATGCGATACTAGAAGATGTAAAATATATATAATTGAAGACCGATTGGTGTATGTTACAGTTAATTAACGAATGTGTACACGTCTTAGATCGTCTACCATTCAAGCAGGGGTGAAACAAATGTGCTGCTGTGTCAGCTTCTAACAACGTACCCAATAATAATGTCGAACGTCAAAACAGTCCGTTGAACGTCACACGTTGAACGTCATTCTAGTTCATGTAAACAAGATTTGGTAAACTACAGAAAACTACATAGAAACTGTATAACATTGCGCACAAACGCAATAATTAATGTTAATAATGAGTAATCAAATACCGCAAAATAGCCTAGTGGATGATCGTCATGGATTTATGACGCATTTAGCTTAAGCGACCAATCTGTTATTTAACAACAGTGTAGATCCACGATGGCGTCTACGAAAGAAATGGAAAAAGAGGCCGACGATGAGGTAGAAGACTTAAACGAAGACGAACAAGTCCAAGAGGATGAGTTTGATGAGATCAGAGACTTCAAGTCACATGTCCGTCGCTATCTGGACGAGGTTGACGACCGAATAAAAACAACTCGTTACTCCATGGCACACATGGGGCAAGCTTTCAGTGTCGCCGCTAAAGCGAAAAATTGGAAAAAGAGGGCATTTTCTGGTGCTGAAGAAAATAAGTCTTCTATTTGGGAATCTATTGATTATGACGATTCAAAAACTTCCCAAGAAAGACGAGCTGAAAATAAGAATATTGAAAAACTAAGTCATCACGCTTCATTTAATGTTGATGAGTTAAACAAACCAATGAAAATAGTGAGCCGTAAGAAATGTCCCTCATTTGGTCATGAAACAAGTCAATCTGAAATCATACCCATCACACCATTGTTCAAATCTCTGAGTGTGACAAAGGAAGGAAAACCGATCATTCAGCAATCCTCTACTACAAGCAATTCAAAAGTAATAAAACAAAGAGAAACATCAACTTCTGAACTAGCGTACTTTGCTCACCAACTTGCTGAGGAAGCTCCCGGAGACCCAGAGCTTAGACAAAAAATACATTCGATATCTTCAGGACAACCAGACACCGCTGCAGCCTCTGAAGCTAAAAGACGTGAGTTAATGCGGAATTTGAATCGCACTTTTAGTGAAGACAACAAATCATCCTCATTTGCAGAAGACCTACGCATGCGCTATAAACAAAGCTCAAATCTTGGTAGTATAAGAGAAAGTGAAGAAAGTATCATTGACAGTGGAAACACATCAGGAATGATGACACCGTTTTCACCATTTTCAAATACTACTAGTAAGTCTGTGTCTCTAACTAATACACCCGAAAGAAAGCGATCACGGTTCCATAATAGAAGAGGCACACTTTATAGTATCTTGGAAAAACACCCGTCACTGTTAGAGCCACGAAGAAGTAGTGTTCAACAAGAGGAGGGTTCACAATCAATGATGCAGAGACGTCATACACAGGAAAACATAAGGAGAAGGGGGTCAATTGCAGAGAGACGAAAAACACTTGATAGTCTGTCAGACTTGAAAAATGCAAATGCAGAAAAGAGAAGATTTACTGTTGGTGATGCAAAATCATCCTCGTTTGCAGAGCAACTTCGCGATCGTTACAAACAACCAAGAAAGCAATCCGTTGCAGAGAGGAGACGAGCATTATTAGACAGACGGTTAGCACTTGCAGGTATACCACCCAGAAGACAATCAATTGATAGCGAACCAGACAATGATAATATAACTGGAACATTAGAGTCTTTAGCACTAGAAGACTCAACAGAAGAAGTCTCAAAGGCACCAGAAAGAAGGGACTCTAAGCTACTAGAAAGAAGGGGCTCTAAGTCACTAATAGAGAGAATAGACTTTAAACTACCAGGAAGAAGAGACTCCACGCTTCTAGAAAGAAGAGACTCCAAGCCGTTAGAAAAAAGAGACTCTATCCCGCTAGAACGAAGAGATTCCAAGGCATTAGAAAGAAAAGATTCCAAGGCATTTGAAAGAAGAGATTCCAAGGCATTAGAAAGAAGAGATTCCAAGTCACAAGAAAGAAGGGACCCTAAGCCTCCAGAAAGACGGGACTCTAAGCCATTAGAAAGGCTAGACTTTAAATCACTAGAAAGACGAGACTCCAAGCCATTAGAAAGACAAGATTCCAAGCTGGTCGAAAGAAGAGACTCAAGGCCACTAGAAAGAAGAAAAACAATTGAAGATGTTATTGAGAAAATCAAAGAGGTTGATGACAGCGATGACTCTCCAGTACAAGGCAAGGCAACAGTGATTGAAGACGCCCTGGATAAAGTTAGAGAGAGTATCTTCGAAGAAGACCTAAAAGTAAGACGTAGGCTTGGGTCTATAACACAGGAACTGCCATCAGTAGCTGAAGAAGAGAGTAGTCATATACGTGATGATTCTGCTGTAGATGAAAGAAAGACATTTGCTAGTGATGTAAAACGGCAAATAGAAGGTGAGCGTAAAGAACCACCAGCTAGAACCGCACCGACCAGTGTTGCTGAGAGTAAAGAGCCACCGTCTAGAGCCACACCGACAAGCGTTGCTGAAGTGCATGTTGACCCCATTAGTAAAGTCACTGACGGACAAATAACACCCAGTAATACAATTCTGGGGAGAAAGTCAGTGGCTAGGTATAGCAGTGAGAGACTAATTGAAATGGAGGATAGCCTACGATTCTTTTCTGTCACAGAAACACGATCCTCTCTTGGATCAATTGGAGAAGACTCAGTTGACAGCAGCAGAGAGGCACTGGGTGATGTAGTGACAACTACGTTTGAAGAGAGAAGGGGCACACTGCAGTCAACAGTGGACGATAGTAGAGAGGTGTTGTCTACAGTGGATGAAGAAGATTCGATCGCCCCAGAGGATGACGAGGATGTGACTGGAGGTTCGGAAGATGGAAGTCGACCCCGCCAGGTGACACAGAAAGCTGCCAGCGCGGCCACAAGCAGAGAAAGACAGCAGAGACCATTGATTACTGAGAAGCAGAAAGCGAGCACGCAAAGTCTGGGATTGACACCTTCTGAGCCCGATTCGTTAATAGTAAAGCAGTCGTCTTCCAGTGCGAAAACCAGTAATGCAAGGCAAGTTTGAGATTTAAATACTATAACACTGTATCACAACTCGTAATTAGTGATAATCATTCTCAGGTTCAATCCCTGACATCTCCACCATTATCACAACTCGTAACTCGCAACTTGTATCTCTAACTTTATCATTGAGTCAACTAACTAGAATACATGCATACAACAATTATCACCCAATCTCATGCCACACAGCTAATTAGACTCCTCTCTAACATACATGGGTCAGTCTGCCTAATGACCTAATAATACCAATGAAATATGTTGAAGGTTAGAATCTTATAATAGCATATGCCAGTTGGCAGATCCATGTGTTTGGAAAAGGGGTGAGGCGCAGTTGGATTTTGTACGAGCGATCGATGGCAGACACGCAAAAAAAACACCCCATGAAAATGAAATATTTGCCACCTCCTAATTCCCATTGAATCTGTCTATGTATAAATAAGTATTTTACAGGATAAACACATCACTCAGAAATGAGCTGTGCAGGATGATTCTTGTAAGAAAGATTGGGAGCGTGTGTGTGTGTGTGTGTGTGTGGGGTGCTAAATTGGACAGCAGGGCAAAGGTTTGGTGAAGAATATTCAAACGGTGTGACTAACCAAAGAGATGGTTGTAAGCAGGAGCTCAATGTGCTTTGATTTATTTTTCAAAAAATTAAACAAATACAAATAACACCTAATAGAAATTGGTCAATTCTGAAGCAATATTATATGAACTAGATTTTCACACGCGCTATATAGTTCATCATGTCTTCAGTCTGTAGTTTCGTGGCATAAAGTTTATTGGCACTTTCCTTATGATTGTTGTACTGACCCATTTTCTCAATTTTACCACAAAAAAGACGTTTCCCACAGCAAAAGATTTCTCAATATCGCATCAGAACTCCTATCATGCTTATACCTCATCTGACTTTATTTTTAACTAATGCCAAGAAAAAAAGGGGGCCTTAGATATTTTTCCTCTCAAAATCGGGGTTATTTTTGCTGACCATGTATACCCAACCTGACGGTGCATAGGTATACGCGCGTGCATCTGCGGGTGTTTATACGTCCAGTTGATTGGTATCTGCGGGCTGTGCGCGGGTTACGTTGTCTATTTGCCACCAGCATCAGTGCGAAGTCCTCCCCATGTGGAGGCCGTCAATCTGACCTGGTGGTATGCAATACTATTATAAGTCAAAAGTTTTCGCGCATTGCTGATAAAGGTTGGTAATCTTGTCATGCTTTGGGAACATGTGAATCCATGTGTCCTCAGAATCTGAACTTGCAAATAAACAATGTTCATTTCTGATGCTAGATTTATGGCCCATTGGAATGTTCTCACAGGACAATTCCATACCCACTTCCTGCTAACATTCCATATACATCCCACATCTTTATCTCAGTTCATACTCACATTGTTAAACATTTCAAGTGCTATGTCCAATCATGTCATGACTTTCTATTGATTGTCAATTTACTTTATCTACATTTTGGATTATGTCATATTTTATTCTTAAAAGGATAAAATAATTTTCACTTTTTCATAGACGAAAAGAGTTTTATCATTGTCAACACTGTATTATTTTTTAACATGAAAAATAAGGTAAAGACTTGTGGACTTTGTAAAAAGACTATAACCCATAATCATTATTCTGTGGCATCACATTCAATACTTAGCGTTTATGATACATATATTCAAGAACTAGGACATAACATTGAAAATTTGAACCACATTTGTGCAAAGTGCATTAACTTTCTGGACAAAAAATCCAAAGTAGACTCGGACTTCAACAAGTTAAGAATAAAAAATCAACATCAACCACCTCGGAGTACACCAGTAAATTCACCAAGAAAAAATAGAAAACGCATTTGTTTGAGATCAATAGCGAAATCCATTAAACGTCAAAAAATTTCATCTCCAACAAAACCCAAACCAAAAGCATGCAGAAGACTAGTACATGATCATCATAAAATTGTGTCTTCTGATGATGAACTAGATTTTCTTGCAACAAAATTAGATACATGTAGCAGAGTCAATAAGTCCACACAAACAAGGAAGGAAAGAGAAATAACAAAAGCAAAGGTAAATATTAGAAATCGTTTATTATGAATTATATATTACAATAATTTAGTTATGTCTTTCACTCATAAAAGCAATACATCGACTATCATTTTAGGAGAAATTTATCTAGAAGTTTTAGATCATAAGCATGGCATTTTTTTATTTTTTAGATTACCATAAAGAATGGGGCTAATGAACGTGTTTATTATGTGAAGAAGTCCGTATATGTGCGCTTATGTTATGCACTTGTAAACCGGCGTAAAGAACATGTCATTGCAAGGTAACAAGCTTGATAATAATCACTTATTTCTTAGAAATTCATTCGGTCCTTGTAGATTTTGACTCATACAAACACTATTATTTTTTTAAGGATTTTGTTTCAAGATGAGTCTTTGAAAAACCATTTTCAAAAGCAGTTCCTAAATGATCTAAAGAGACAATGTAGTCAACTGGGAAGTAAAAAGTATAAATCAGCACTTCTCCATAAAGATGCTGACTCCTTGACAAAGACTGATGCCGCCACCATCATAAATGAATGGCAAGAAAAGGCACCACTATTTGTGAGGTAGGTAGTATTAAAGAATGTTCTTAACATGCACTTTACTTATAAGCTTTTTAATCATGATTCACTATAATTTCAACATAAATGTTATACAGACTGAGGTCATAAGTTAACATGTATTTTACAGTTCTTTGAAAGCAACAATGAGTAACAATGATGACTGCAATGACACCAGGTTATTGGCAGCAGGTGCAATATGTATGTTTACAAGAAACCAAGAAATGTCCAGGTTGCAGACTGCTGTTGGGGTAGTCCTTGATGATGCTGGCACGACAGATGAGGTATATTCTAAACATTTTGAAGTGTTACGCTAATGTATATGTTTGAAGCAAGATAACAATATGAGTGACTTTGTTGAACAAATTCATTAGCTAATGAGTGACTTTGTTTGAATGTATTACATTCACATTTCATTGTACTATTGACCATTTTGATATGGTGCATGTCAATGTTTCTTGGTTGGCTTACGATAAGTCAACTAGCTGTTTTGGAGCAAACGTCTCAAAACCTAATTACCAATACAAGTTGGTCAAGCATTCTTTTACCCCAGTTTTAAAGCATCAGATAATCCTGATATGAATTTTAATGTGCCAGTATATTAAATTTGAATTTTTTTCAGGTCATTTCAATATGCAATGCATATGGATTTTCTGTATCGCCATCACAAGTTCGTTACAGAAGGAAACTATTAGTAGATAAAAATGCAGAGATAAAAGAAGAACACTTTTTTAAGCAAAAGAGAAATGCATCATCACCAATATATCAAGTGTGGCATGAAAACTTAATCCCTATTTATGCTGTTTCTGGAAGCAATAGAGATACTATCATGCTATCATTTCCATCATTGATTAACATACAAAAATCATGGCAAGAAGCTCCAATTAATGCTATATCTTTGCAACATTTGTATAGCCCATTCCAAAATATCCAAAATATCCAAGAGAACAAGAATGCCTCAACTGTCGATTATGAAGTCTTAGGTGACAATTTTGATATTATGATCAGTCCAAACACAATGACACAAGACAGTCAGAGAAAATCCTATCACTGGTTTCTCTTGATCTCGAAGAAGAAAAATATAGTTTTTCCAGATCTTCCTGATCAAAGACCAAAGGCAAGCATTCTAACGATGCCGACAACATCTTGGCTTCCAAATACGGATGAGCAGGCATCTCTCGAAAAGAATCTGGATTTCCACACAGCCAGTGTGATTGTGAAGTATTTAGACTTTTTTAAACCATATGCACAATTTATGCCCAAGTATATTGAACACCCATATATGGAAAAAGCAGCAATGAGGTCAACTATAGTCAATGCAGACTTAATTGATGCAAGTGAGAATAGTAGTGAGGGCATGATTCGGATAATGAACAAAATACACCAGGATTTTGTTCCACGAGATAGAGTCGGTAATTGTGCCAAGAAAATAGTTTTTGGTGGTGATGTCCTAACTAATGAGCGTGCATATAGCGCTCAACTAAATGTTATGAATGGGAGAACCAGCTTCACTCGTACTGCTGGAGTTATTCACAGGCCGGAAGGACTTCACCGTCAAATGAACTTCACTTTGGTACAGTTTTTGTTAATTCAAAATATTGTGTCATTATTTGTAACACCCCAATTATTTACTTACATGTTTAATTAAGTAACCCTAGCTACTATGGAACCACTACAATCAATCCGTGATAGGACAATAAATCTAAAACAAAATTTGACTGTATGTGCTTTGCTTTAAGTAATGTATTAAAGAACCTCAACGACATATTTGTAATATGCATCATTATTTCTTTTCCTTTCTAGCTTATCTACCAGCTTTTGTACAAAGAAAGTGAAAGTGAAGGTACTTTATATCAGCTGAGAAATGTTGTACATAGGAAGGATGTCAAGGGAGCTGATGATGTCATCAAGTCATTCAGGTAACATGGTTTTGCTTTATTCACTGAAGTGCACCATAATACAATGCCACTGATGCATATTATTGGTTCTTTAAGCTAGTTATTCTTTTTTTCCATTTCAGACCTCATCAAAAGTTCCTTGATGACTGCCTTGAAGGCTTCATTGTGGCTGCTGCCCTGCACCATTTTGGCATGGAAACTGTTGAAAGTAAACCAACAAAAAATAACACTCCTGCTGTATTTGATGTATATACCAACTCAAGTAAATTGGAATGGCTATACAAACAATGTAGGCAAATAAGAAATAATATGACACTGAATAATGAAGATAACATAACCAATGACATTACTAGTATTGAGGCCGAAGAAGATTTCCTTAAAACTCACAAAGGTGAAGATGGCAAATACCACTGCCCTAATTGCAGGAAAAAATATGTCTTTGTGAATGGACTGAGAAAACATCTGAAGAAATCACATAATGTCGAGCTAGAAACACATTTATCTTCAAAAATACAACACCGTGATGCTACAGTACCAACTCTTATCAAGCTTCTATTCTTACAATATGACACTCATGATGCATATAAATTTAGTGATGGAGACAGACTTATGAGAAATGCAAAATATGAGTTTCTTTTTTTATTTACATCTGGTCATTCAAAATATCGTCTATGGATGTGGCGTATGCTTTCGTTCGACATGGCACTTCTTTCTGACCGAGAAGCCATGGAATATAGATGGAACCAGGCAGTAAACACGAAAGGAGGAGTGGGACGTTGCATTCCAAATGATAATTATGTTGAGACCCAAGTGAAAAACATAAAGCAGAATTTAGCAAGACAGGGGCCCAATAAAAGTTTTTCCACTGCCCGGAATGCATGTTACACTACTGAAGTAGTTACTTCAGTAAAACAGGGATTGAAAAAGAACTGTGGTCAATATGAAAAATCAGGACATCATACGGATAAAGATGCAGCAAAGGATGTAATTGATATTGCAAAAGCTATACTTAAGTCAGGTCTCATTCAAGACCCCCAAATTCAGCTTGAAGGATTTGAAAAATTTCAAGATCCTATCAAAGCCATTAAACCGCAAGAACTACATGCTTGGATTGTAGAAAAAAAAGAAGAACTTTATGATGACATAGAAATGAATTTTTAATGTGTATTCATGCTATTGCCATTTTATTCTGATGTTAAATTGTTGTTTTTTCTTATTTCTAGGTTGATTACGTTATGCGTTTTACGTTAAATGCTTGCGTAATGTTACGTATTACTTTTAACTTTATACGTTATACATTTGCTGACTTACGTTTTACCCAGTAACACGTTTGATGTACTTAATTGTTTATTTATACCTGAAGAAGCTCTGATGGAGCGAAAATTTGTAGATAATAAATATTTTGTACCCTTTTGACTTTATTTAAACATGTATTGTATTGCCATAAAGTTATAATGTTACATTGCATTGGCATTATGTTACATTGAATAAACTTTAAAAATCTTTGCAACTTAATGTACAGATAAACTGTGTATCTAGTCATCACTGTCCACATAATCATCTAATGTACAAGAAAATTCTAACACAGAGCAGATAATACCAAACATTGCAACTGCAATATCCATAGAATAGATATCTGCATTATCTATTATGTCTGTTGGGGATTTGATTTTATGTAAGTTACTTACAATCTGGTCAATTGATGACATGGGAAATCCATGATGAAGATTTTCTATGGCATTCAAAGAAAGACTATTTTTATAATCAACCAAAAATGATCTAATTGCTTCACATTGATTTTCACTGTGATGAGTTACAGTTGGTTCATGGTCACTTTCATCACTTTCAACAGCACTATCTTCAAAAGCAGGGTGGCTAATAATTTCACATCCACCCTCACACTTGCATAGATCCTTACAAATATCGCAGCATGCATGTAAGCAGGGTGGCGAAGCTTTAGCCTCATAGCAGGATAAAATAATTTGTCTTCTGCATTTGGATGTATTTTTAGCATACAGAACCATGTCAGATGACAAATTTCGTAGTTGCCGGCCATTAAATATTAGTAAATGAGTAGACTGTTTGCCATCACGTCCAGCCCTGCCAATGTGTTGCATAAATGTGTCCATATCTTGTGGTGGACCATAGTTAACAACCAACGTCACACCAACGTAGTTCACACCCATCCCTGCCGCATTTGTTGCAAAAAGTACTTTAATTGTTCCATCTATTTTAGACATATCATTGGCTATTTCAATTTTGACTTCCTCTGGTGTTTGTGAGTGGTACATTTCATAATTGTATTCAAGCCCACGCCGTTCCCGCCTAACCATCTTGTACAATCTGCTGGTATCCGCAATGGTCTTACAAAATACTAAGACACGGCCCTCAGTATCACTGTTCAAAATATCTAATAGCCATTTGAAGATTTCATTCAAAGGTGCATTTGCGGACACCTGTTTTAGAAAAAGTTTTATATTTGCTCTATCTGGATTGTCTAAAATTTCTTTACAGTTTTTTATAATCAACTTCTCTTTAATTCTGCGTCTCAGTTGGCAACTTGCAGTAGCTGTAAGGGCTATGACAGGTGTTTGAGGCAAAAGGCTTCTCAGTTGACCAAGTTGACCATACCAAAAGCGAAAAGGATATTCTTGCTTTTTTGCTTCACCCCTGAAGGAGAAAAAACCCATGTTGAGATAAATATATATGTAGTAATTCATAAATAGTATAGACAGTTACAGAAAAATACAAAACCATGGGCTCCAGCATCATGAGAAGGGGAGACTGAGTGTATGTGTACTACTCATTTACAAACACTATACAATACACATTACTATATGAATGTATAATAGATTATGTGTGGTAGTGTGTGTGGCACATGTATAGTGTTTGTAAACCATAGCAGTATACAACCTACTCTCCCCTCTCATGATCCTGGGATTAAAGTTTTGCATGATGGCAATTATCATTAAATGAAGACAATTGTATTTTAATTGTCATTTAATATGGTATAACTTTATAGATACTTACCACAGCTCTACCAGGTGTGCTTCATCTATCACAATAAGTTTCACGTTCTCTTGAAACACCTGTGATTTTAAGGTTTTTCTCCATTTATCATTGCCAAGAAACACCTCCGGTGATCCATATATGTATTCATAATGACCCTTCATTGCTTCTTCATCCGTTTTAGAATCTGCATTTAACATGACTGCCTTTATTCCTAGCTCATTAAGAAATTTTGTTTGTTCTTCCATAATTGATATCAAGGGACTGACAACTAAAACAATTGCTTTCTCAATATCCATAGCGGTTGTAAAGGCCTGATAGCACAAACTTTTTCCTCTTCCAGTTCTCTGACACACAAAGACACTTTCCCCACCACAAATTATAGCCAAAGCATCCTTTTGATATGGAAATAATCCAGCAATTTTAAATTTCTTGACAATTCTCTTCTCAAACCCTTCCATTTTGTAAACAAACTTGTACAATCAAAACAACTGCTCCATATAGTAGGCTCATTCCCATTGGTTGACCTTGATTTTCAGCCAGACAGTGACCCCGGTGTTTCTTGCTACAAAAGCTATTTTTAGACTCCTGCCTATGAATAATTCATAGAGTCCGTTCTCAAAACAAAAGCGAAAAATGGATCTAGCCAGCAGATTTGTATACTGGACCAGTGCCAAGAATGTTCAAGAATTACCGCCAGCTTCACTATAGCGTTGCGGTTAGAGCATATCACAGAGA
>CM032667.1:38490812-38518277 GCA_019095985.1 Streblospio benedicti | reverse complement strand
TTTTTGTAATGTATGTTTATGTTCTCAAGCTATTGTTCTGGAGTTCAGAATAATTATTCAAAATGTTGAATAGTTTTCGTTCTAGTGATATCTTCTACAGTATTTGCTAAAAACTTACTACCCATAGTTTTTCCATACATTTAGCATTTTAGCTAGTGTGAATTTATCAAAAAGCTGAAGGCTGCTAGTTCTCAGAACACTGTGAGTGAGGAGGAGTGTTGGAAATGGGTCACTCTTGTGTTGTGTAAATATTACCATGTGCGTTTGTATACAACGGAAATAAATCGGGAGCATGCGCATGCGCAGTGCGTAACTTCCAGTTCAGCAAACCATGTGTTTTTCACTCCCAAGTCTATGAAAATCCATAAATTTCAACAAGAAAAATGCCAAAAAGCCTTACGAAAATGAAATATTTTTGTTTAGAAAGGAGGGGTGGTGCGCCCTCCTGGATGTGCCCATGGCGCCATCCCTCAATCTGCTGCAGGTGGTCAGCGTGCACTCGGGCTGGACGATCCTCAGGTCGGGGGTCGTCCTGGGGGTCATTGTCGTCATCGTCGTCGGACTTCACGTGCTGCGAGGTCGCGGCGGGGTCAAGGTCACGTCCTCCGCGTCATTCTGACCTCGTGGCTGTGGTAGTGACCGGCGGACGGCGGCTCTCAATCCGGTGCCACATCCTGTAGGTGCCCGCCAGCCCAGGTCAGTCAGGGAGTCAGCAAGTGATGCTTGTTCGCACTAGTTGCTGGCATCTGATGAACCACTGTCTTCAATGCGAGGTCTCGTCTCTTTGGGTTACATGGCACTTTGCCTCTCTTTGGTTTCAATATGGAATCACGTGAAAATGGGTCCTTGTGTTTCACATGTATTTGTTGTCTCATATGCAAAAGAAATATTGTATTAGAAAAATGTCCTCTCATAAAGCTGCCACTACAAACGATTATCAACAGCCTAGATGCACCTCCAGTCAGCGCTGTAAAATCAATCTGTGGAGACTTAAATCCTTGTAAAAATTGTTGATATCTGAGTTATATCTTGAACCATACACATAGTCACAAAGAATGTAATATAGGTATAACCCCGTGTGTGCTCGCCTTTTTGCCCCTACATCCACACATTCCAATGTTTCAAGACAAAAAATGGGTTATAATTTAGTATAAAAGCATTTGATGGCACACTACTTAAATCATGTTGATATTTTCTCGTGTTGCTATTTGTTTTCAGCACCTTCTTAGTCACAGTTACTTTACAGTTCCCCACATCCTTGTCTAGTTTGTAATGAGAATCATCCAACGGTCAGCTTGCTCGTGGATAACACTTTGTACCTGATAACCTCAACCACTTTATTTTATATCCATCTGATAGTTCTTTTATCACTCAAGTGACAGCAAACACCCCCCTCTCGTCTGTCTCTGTCTCCTGGCAACACGGCCATGAGTCCACCTATACACGCATTTGACTTTCAACCAACAATCTCACGATTTCAATACCTGAGGTGGGTTTTTTCCCTCAAGTTGCAATGCAATTGTGAACACGAACCAATGCAGGCAAGTTGATATCGTGTAGCACTGGTGGGTGTCTCTGCCCACTAGAGTGGCAAGGGCATGAGATGGCCAAGTTTTGTCTTTCTCCATCAAGTGGCTGGTCACTTGAGCAATCATTTTATGGTACACGACATGTAAGTCTCGATATCAAGTCTAGGAGATGAAGCATGAGCGCGCCACAACACGGATCTATCATAACATGACTTGTGCTGATTCCACGTCAGTCAGACTCGTCTTACCCACAACAGCCCATAACTCACGCCGCCACCTGCGATAATCCCCCGATAATATGCACGACGGCGGCCACTTGCTGGTGCCGGCGGAGGTGTAGACTCATCCCGTGGCTGCCATTTAGCATTGACCCATGAAAACTCGGGGGGGGAGGGGGCGGGAAAACTCAATTTGATTTGGGTGCGGTTGTGGAGGTTGAACATCTATGGTGCACTCATAGGGGTGACCTGGACACTTGGTAGTAATTCAAGGGGGTGTGGGGGGGCTTGAATTTTTCAAACAAATTCAGACAGTTGCCTGAAAATCATACCATAGTTGTCTCATTTGTCATAGACTCTCCCTGTGGGATAATAGATGGAAGCCCCTGAAGAACACCGTCCTTATGTGGGCACGTTCCGCTTTTCCCTTTCCATATAATCATAAAGTGAACCTCTCTTATGAGGACACAAACAGTTTATGGAAAATACACTAACACTTCAGTATCTTGCAATGTTTACAACCATTTGAGTTATTTTGCCGTGGGGTTTATTTACCCTCGCCAATTCTGCACCAAATGGTATTAATTTTATAGAAATCCGTTTTGGCTCAAGGAAGTTATGCGACAAAAGGTAGGTTCGGATAATTGAAATCTATACTATAGTGAGAAGGTTTAGGATGCAGTGGACGCCGGGATTGAGTAATGTAGTATGCCAACAAGACCTCATCAATAGCATGAACTCGTAAATAGTATATAATATGTTTGTACGGAAGTGATTAGTAGCAAATGTCAGACTTCACCTCCACGCCCACTCTAAAAGTAGCAAAATAATACAGCCTACTCGATAAGCACTATAAATGTTAAGCGGAAGTGAGAACTAATTATAATAAAACACATCAAATCGTGCATTGTGTCAAGAAGTGAGTTTTTCCATTTGAACACTGAATACGGAGGTCCCAACAATGAGCATTACGCGTGATATTCACATATATAACGGCAGGAAGAGCTATCTCCGCCACGTGATGGGGAATCATCAGCATATGACCATTTGGAAAAGCCACCGTCACCTTTCTCACGCTGCTGTATACTTGTTTCTTTAATGTCCACAGTTTCTTACATAAAACTTTACCTTATTGTGTTGATTATTGTATTGATGTATTCTTACTGTACTGCTGAGTGTACATTAATACATTAACACGATGAGGCCAACTGCTATATTCCACCTTAGACAATTATTTCAATAAAACTTTTACTATTTTGCATAAATTTTCTTAATTTCCAGTTGAGGCGAGTGTGGTGAAAATAATAGAAATCATAAAACATACCAACTCAACCTAATAGATCAAAATGCTGATGATTGCTCACCACGACATCACTGTGTTGGCATCATAACACACAGTGCGCACGTCCTGTCGCCCCTGTCATCGGGTAGTTAATGGCTGCGCAATGACAAATGGGCTCTGGTGTCGGCGGCCGCCACTTGTGGGGTAATATACCTGTCACTGCCCGCCACGCGATACACAGCCTGCTACAGTGCAACCTCTGGTAGGACCACCCGAGCCGGGCCTCAACTGGTTTCAATGGTTCCTGTATGGAGGTCTGCGGTAGTTGTTTCATCATAGGCAGATCCAGTGGGCGCAGGCGACATGTGCACACACCCCTTTTCCCCACCAAAATACTTCATTTTCGTAGGGTTTTTCATGAAATCCATTAAGTGGGCCCCACCCCCACCCCCCCCCCTTTCCAAAAGACATGGAGCTGCCACTGTTCATTGTGATTCTGGACTGTGATAATGGCCTCTTATAGTAGAGTTCGCCGCCCGGAAGAAGCGGTCTCACGAGAGAGGTTGTTCTGTCCTGTGTTTGGCGCAGCACACGACATTGTTATGACCACGCCGTCAGGGTGTGACGTATCACTGCTCGGCGTGATCAGGCTGTAAAGTGACTGTGGAACAATGTCGTTTTACTGGCGCTTGAACTCTCCATCCATTTCTCCACGCCGTTTGTTACTCACTGTCAGTGATTTTCTCGTCCTCTGACCCTGGACGGTGTGTATCATCAGACCGATCCCTTACCACTTCCTCTTAATAATGACATTGCCAGTTTAAGCAACAAAGGCCTCACTTGTCCGGGCCCTAATCACGTGTGATCGTTCAGCGGGCACTGGTTACGCAGCCAGACACCTGTTTACTCCTCCCCGGGTTGCCATCAAGACTCCGTCGTGAGAAAGGCAATAGACTTTGGGCGCGTGCAGTGACATATATGATAAGGCGATATGATGAGCACAGCTCCTCCCCCCCCCCCCCCCGGGATAACACATTTCCCATAGAAACCGGGTCCGCTGGTGTAATGTGCCTAGAGCTTGGAGAGGAAAAGAGGCAACCAAATGACCTGTTATTTCGTCTGCCACTGCCGTGTATAGATCCGCGGAATGATGAGTGGAGAGGGGAGAGATCAAAAGGTTTGACAGACCGAGATCTGTTCAATTCACACGCGGCAAGAGATGTTCTTCTTTCTCACCCTCACTCATTTGTAGGTTTCAAGCATTGCTGTATAGGAGTTGCAATTTCCCCGCTCTGCCTCTCAGTCATATCACACTACACAGCTTTGTTCTCCGCTTGATTTATACGATCTTTTTTCAGCAATTATTCGAGCAGCCTTTTGAGAGCTTTCCATCTTCTCGGATCTCAGTCAGGCTAGCAAAGTTTTAATAGGGTTGCAAGTTATCAAAGATATGCTTGAACAATTGCTCAAAAGACCTTAAAATAACCTGCATAATTGTTTTATTTCCCTCGCAAGCCACCATTATCATGTTGCCTAAAGCCACTATATACGATATATTTGCAGCACTACTTTCTTGTACACACATTCTATTCACCAGGTTTTTATGCCCGCCTGGGAGCGGCTAATATTTCATGCGCTCTGACTGGATTGACGCTAAAGCCGGAAACACTCGGGGGCAGCCTTCATCATCGCAAGTGCTCGGGCGCCGGGATCAGTGCAGAAAACGATTTCCCCGGGGACGAGGCTATTATTAGGGGTTTCCACGATGTAGATAGAACAACAGGTCGCACAACATACGGACAGTCACCGAGTGATAGTGTGCTATGTGAATATGATGTAAGCAGCCCTAAAGAAAGAAAAACATCGATCTAAACAATGTCATCAAACACAAATAACAAGAAATAACCTCATCATAATGTATGCAGTAGAACGGTGACGTCACCGGTGTGTTCATTGCGCATGCGCAAGTTTAGCGTACAATGAACAATCTGACCGCTCCAGGGTCTCGTCTCGAGTGGTCTCGATAGAGAGGTGGCCTCTATATGGAGGTTTACTTTGGTCTTTTTACGAGGGTGTGCATGCGAACTTAAGAAATTGTCTTAATGTAGCGGGTGTCTCTGGGGGTTCTACTGTATTTTCAACCCCAGTCTAAAATGTTACACTTGTCCCCCACCACCCACCACCTGACTGTTGCAGTGCTGGACGCGACTGTAGAATGTCGGTATCGTGTGTATTCCGTCACGTTTTAATCAGACAGCTCGTGACTGTAACCAGACGATGCGCACGTGCTGGATTCCGCCAGGGTCTACTGCAAATGTTAGAGTGGGTGTGTTGTGGATTTTTGTTTGTTTCTCTTTTATATCACTTCAGCTGCTGAAGCAAAGCCTTGTGTGTCATTCGTTTGTAACTTGTACTATATATGTATGTTTGTCTCCGAACAAGCTAGAGCGTGTACTGATGAACCGATTTTATACAAACTTTACACAACTATGAGGTATGGGGTGACACCAAAGTGATTCGGTTCTGGGCACTTTGCCACAGAGCCATCAGGATCATTCTTACTAATATTGAAAGCACAATGAAAATCAATATTATGGCAGCAGTAAAAGTCTGCTGTTTGCCGTGAGCTGCTGCAATGTGTTCGATGACGGAGCCACTATTATTATTAGACAGTGGCACACAGACTAAGTGTGACTGATTACATACATATAGTAACTGTGTACTTTTAATGAAAATTTCCGTAATATTTTAGAAAATATTGCCAATAAGCCGACGTTGTTCTTAGCGACGCTGTGTTCTATGAGCACTTTTGATGTAGTTATAGTTTGTGTTGTGTGTGTGTGTGTTGTGTGTGTGTTGTTGTGTGTGTTTGTGTGTTTTCAGAGGTGTGTGTGGATGGTGTGTGTGTGTGGTGTGTGTGTGTTTGCTTGTTTTTGTTGTTGTTTTTTTTTATTATTTTCAGAATCATGGTATGGTTTTATAGTTTTATAACTCAGTTTGTCACTGATAAATGATAAGGTAAAATAGAGCAGTGATGAAAAAAGGACATTTTTTAATCTGTAACTGAGAATGAGTATGTCGGCCTCATTTTGACTTTTTTTTCTCTCTTTTCATGTCCTATAATGGCCGTCATAACACGGTGAGGACAACACAATGCCGACAGTAACTGGGTGAAATACCGCGAGACAAATTGGGGTGGTCATGAACGTCACCCGGGGCGGCTGATGTCTAAATGCGGCAACAACTGCCAGATGGCATTTGACGGATCAGCAAAGTGCGGCTGAAATTGCCTAATACACGGCGAAGTATTGGCCAGTGCGAAGTCATCAGTCATGTCTTGGCGGGTGTGAGGGTGCTTCAGTGGCTGAGCGGGTAGGGAGCTGGGCTCATATAGGGTCGTCGTGAGTTCGAGACAATGTCTGGTGGTGTGTTGAGCGAACTCATCTCGAACTGGTCGCCCACTACCCTGTATACATAATTGGTACAGGACAGGCGAGTGGACGTTAGTGTGAGTGATGGACATGATAGCGCTCCCCAGTGTGCCAATGACCTGGTGTGAGTGTGAAGTCGCTTGACAACACTAACAGTGAATTGTGGTTCTAGCTAAGCACCGATATATGACATGTGATACGTGACTGACAGGTCACGTGATGCTGATCACGTGCTCTCTTGTGGACACCAGCTGGACGGGCGAAGGTCACTCTTCTAATTTAGTAATTGTTCCTTCTGAGCCCCAGCACAATAATGCAATTAACGCTGAAACCACGCCCAGACTTGTTCATACTTCCTGACACAAATCTCTCCAGGCCATAGTGTATTACAATGGTCTATTCCCTCAATAAATGCACCTACATGCAAAGCTTTGTGCACATCTACAGTATATAACATGTTGACTGTGGCATGTCCAGGCTGGCGAAGACATGACAGATAGATGGACAGACCCGCGAGGGATTCACACAACATACATCATGGTGATGAATGCCAGGGTGTGAAATATGATAAACTTAGAGAGATAGAAAGCAGGGGTTTTTCACGTATACTGACATCGTTTGTAAATAGCCATAGCTCCACACACAAAATCTCCAACAGGAATACATTTCTCATACCCACGGAATTTACATTTTGTTTCCAAACATGATGTTGAGATGGTTATGGACAGTAAAAGGGTGCATTATGTTTACACCCACGCTAACGGCTATAATCAGCTGTGATCGGTGGTTGTGAACAGTGTTTGTTACTGTTTTGGTAGATAAGTTTTTTACTTCCTGTTTTATTTTGTATTGTGAAAACATCTGATATTATACTTAAAATCATGTTTCGTATTCTACTCTGGTTTGATAGATTTTTAGCACCTAAGATATTCAATATCTTTTTTTGAATGGAAGGTAATCTACATCAAATTTATACTGTTTCAAAGGATTTTGATAAGATCTTTCCACATGATATAAAAATATTGCTTTAAAATCATTTTATAGCAGTCATTTTAATGGTAATAGTAAAATCTTGTATTTAACTCGATGTAATTCGTCTGTTCACACATGCCACACATGTCTTGCATTTTGACTCATAAATCTCAAACGAGCGAGGCGACATGAGTTAAAAAAATATTGACAACTATATCCACTTTAAACTTTACTATGGTAATCATTAAATATTAAAAGAAAAACTCTCCAGTCCCAACTTAAGACTCACTACATCTCCATACACTCATAGTGCAGGTTCATGGGAATCTCTTTGAAACCGCACATGTCTGGTGTTAATATGTAATATGTAATATGTGACGATCCATCCCAATATGCAGCGGGAGGAATGCCGTCATAGGGCATGTGGTTTGGGGGCGGGGGCGTGTTGTCACGGGGGGGGGGGGTTTCACTGTTGAGGGGGGACATCAGAGAGCGCGTGTTTTCACATCACACGGCCGATACATCATGCTGACGGCGGGTAAATATTGACACTCACCCAGATCAGCCATAGCAGGAGACAGCGGGGACAGCTTTGTCGCCAGTCTGCTTTCAGTATGAACAGTCGACTGTATTGCATCATTCAAACCAGACCTATTGTATGGGGATATAATGACTCCCTGAACTCTTAACCTGCACATGTACCCCTGGCCTGCAGACACCTGACTGCTTTATTTTCTATCTAAGGTTTCATGTCACAACTACGGCTACATGTATATAGACTGGTAGTTCTTTTATAGATCATTCATGTGGTGTGTGCTTTTTTAACTTGTGTTTTCATCCGCTAATTGTGATGTGATATTGATTCTTCTAAGCAAGTAGGCCTAATTTATTTATATTTATTTGTCTAAGCGCCTTAGAACACTTAGAATAAGGCGCTCTATAAGTCATATTATTATCATAATTATTATAGACTGACTATCAAATCAAACTTTGCTTTCACTTGCGACATTCTATGTTTAAAAGAAATGCCACATGATCATTACGGGAGCTGCACTCTAGCCAATAAGAGCACTGTGGCGGGTGTATAACGATGCTGCTCACGCCCGCATGTTTCCTTCTGCTATTTGTACTTATGAAATCTGCCATTCCACTAATTGGCAAAACAAGTGGCAGCAAAACACGTGACAAAACTGGCAATCTCGTCTGCCAATTTGCCGCAATTGTCCGTGACTTTCCGCGAAATGCCGCCAAGCGTGGCGCGGACGCAGCCTCCCTGTTGAGACCGCCCGCCGGCCGGCAGCGGGTGGTCTCAGTAGACAGGTGGCCTCTTTATGGAGGTGTATTGGTCTTTTGGTGTCATTAGACGTGCTGTCAATATGGGGGTGGTCTATGTATATAGAGGTGGTATTGTTTGCAGGTTGCGCCGTCAGACATAATTACAGGCCGTGACAGTCGCCTCTCCTGATTGATGGCGAGCCTCCCCCAGATTGCCCCTGATCGCTATCGACCTACTCAATTTGCCCGGCCCGCTTCTCAATCGAGGGCGCCGCCGAGAGTCTAACAACAGCAGCAGCAAGCGAGTACGCCGCTCTCATAAAGCCGCTTGCAGTCAGCAGGAGGCGGTGGTAATCCGCGAGGTGTCCTACCGACCGGGATGAATCATTGTCAGTGTCCATGCGAACCCCGTGATGGATTATTGACCGTGACAGCCGGCGACAGATGAGGAGTTTTTGGCGGGTTAGTATCTGGTGGATAGCATGCGGCGGCACACGCCTGGGTGTGTGGCCCCTCTCCGGGGGAGCGGCTGCTAAAGAGAGAGGCGTAGAGCAGGCGTAGGATACAGTGATACGGATACGTGGCTTCATTTGTACAGGGATTATATTGGTGGATACATTCGTGAGTTGTTAAGATTGCAGCTTGTAGGATATTGTTGTCATGATTCTTACAATTTGTATGCATTTTAAGTAGTAATGATTATGAGATAATAGAAAAATTTAAAGAAAACATGTTAACAAAATGCACTGTTCCTATGCATTTTAACGTGATGTAAACTGTATACAGTACGCAGACGATAATGCAATAAGTGTGGCACCTTATGACGTCGGGCAGTGAGAAGACGGATGGCGCCGGCTCATAAAGGACACGTGACCAGACAAAGTGCAAACTAACAATGACTTCAAACCCCGAGCTCGAGCTGCCGGGCTGTGGCAGCCTCTGACCATGTGGGGGCGCAGGAGGGCAGGGTCGGCGGCCGCCGTCCTGTCAGCAGACGCCGACCCCAAACACTACACCAACCACGCCTACGACAACGAGGCTGCCACGCAGGATGACGTCATCACCGGCCAGCCGAGTGGCGACCAATCAGAGAGCAGCGCGTCCGAGGACCCGGATGTGGAGGAACAGACGGGGGTCCATGAGATCCAGGTGAGACTGGAGGGCAAGGCTTCTCTTGGCATTAACATAGACAGGTCCAAGAGCCCTCCCCCTTCCTCTTTCCCCACCAAAATACCTTATTTCACCGTCCTGAAGCTGCCTTTACCAGTAACAAAAATAACGGCCTTTACCAGTAACCACAATGGAGGACCATGTCGTCGGTAAGAAAGTTTATATTTCTAATTATCTCTGATTATAGTCTGGCGTGTTCAGTTTAAATGTTGTATAACAGCAACCCACATGTGAAAGTCTAATGGTCGGGTTTATCATGATTGTATTTTCTGAGTAATTGGCGATCATTGTGACACCTGTTGGAGACGGGTAATGGCCCAACATTGTTACAGGTAATGGCCAGGACCTTGCTAGTAACTTTAAAGCTCAACAATATTCGTGAATTATACTATTTAACTGCTACTTGTGTGTCTTTAGAATCATACCCCAACATCCTCACTAGCATATCTGTTGTTCTGACAACATGATTATTCAGACTATAATTAGAGATTATATGTAACTTTCTTACCGACGATGTGGTCCTCCATTTTGGTTACTGGTAAAGGCCGCTATTTTTGTTACTGATAAATGCATCTTCAGGACGCTGTTATTTTCAAAGGATTTTTGGCATGTTTGCTATGGTTTATCGACAAAACCCATGAGATCCTTTGAGTGCCCCCCACCCCCTTTTCTGAAAAAATGGAACTGCCAGTGAGTATGACGCTTCAAGTTTATCAAAGCCAAAAATTGTCTATTCTAAGTATCACAGGGTTTCATTAATCCAATGATAAACATCAGTTGCGTGTTGAAATTGGTTCGTTTTATACGTTTAAAGTGATACGCAGGGCTGAATTTCATGTCATATGAACATTGGTTAACAGCAAACTGGTGTTTCTAATGCATTTTAATGTATTCTCTTCAGAAAACAGGTGTGACTTCTTTCCAAGTAATCTTATTATAAATGTCTGTGAACATTAAGTACATTAGGATGTTTCCTCGTCCTAGCTGTGTGAAGGGAACACTGTATCACCATACTCTTGTTTGTTAATCAATGTTTCCCGTCATAGATAAATGTAAAAAAAGCTGTAAATAGACTGGAAACTAAGGGTAATGTTATATGGCCAAAAATGACACTAACAAAGCCTAAAACATTTCTATTTTCAGGTCCAGCAGTCAAAGTTTTGACACCATATCTATCGAAAATAAAATGAAACATCAGTTAATATTGTGATGTAAATTCTGGATTGGGGTTTTTAATTCCCCACGTTGAAAACCATACGCAGGTCATTGACTTTAATGTCCTGTAGTTTTGATATTATCATCAATATAATCTCAATTAACAACACCAACTGGTTGTTTATTTTCAGGTGCCTTTATACCTTCAATGTCCTCTCTTCCCCGTCATGATCTTGAAGACTTCTTTTCCAAGTCAATCTTATTTGATGCAGGCCCATTATAAGTCTGTGGCCAATTAAATTTTCTATTTTCGACATTTTTGAGGATGTTTCCTCGTCCACCAGACTGTAATCTCACAATATCAACACTGTATCACCATACTCTTGTTTGTTAATCAATGTTTCCCGTCATAGATAAATGTAAAAAAAGCTGTAAATAGACTGGAAACTAAGGGTAATGTTATATGGCCAAAAATGACACTAACAAAGCCTAAAACATTTATTTTTGTTTCACCACCATTGACACCATCATCTACTCGATAATTAGATGATTTATCCCATATGTAAATGTGATGTAAATGTCTGGATTGGGGTTTTCTTCCCCACTATGCAGAATAAGACGACTCCACACCAGGTCATTGACTTTGGACACCTGTGGATTCGAACTCATGATCTCCTGATACACCAGACCAGTCATTGTTTGTTTTCAGGCGCCTTGGCCAATCGTCCTGCACGTTAAGAAGCGTCACACTTCAGCACTTGATCACCCCCTCATCAGTTCTTCTGTAACATTGACACGTGACCATATAAATGCACTGGAAAGTGGCCGTTTTTGACGTTATATTTCTGTACTTAAATTTGCTATACTTTGTTAGTTGTGAATTATGATATGTTGCATATATATCATTGTATAACACACTGGACAGGTTTTAGAGCAGAGGCTGCTATTGAGGCTGCTATTCACTTCCGGTACGCTACACGTTCCAAACGTTTTCTTGTTTACGTCAATAGGGCACAGGTGTGTTTTTGTTGTCACTGCGTGGACCCGCGTAGACAGGAAAGTGAAGCAAGGTTTTTCTTGAGAATAATCTTACCCCCATTCTGCCCCGAGGTGAAGTGCGCGGCCGACTCGGACTCAGCTTCCGATGACGAGGATGCGAGCGGCGGGGACCTGCACGAGGTGACGGCCCCGTCAATACCGCGCACGTGCTGGCACGCGCGGCACGTGGGTGTGTGCGTGCGCGTGTCTCTGGCGCTGGCGGCGGTACTGGCGGGCGCGGCGCTCGGCGTGGTGCTGGTGCTCGTGGCGGCGCCATACGCGCACGTACGCGGCTTCACACCGGCTACGTGCGTCGTCAGCAGCTCGGACACACAGGTCAGGAAAGTCAGCAGCACAGGCGTGGCTTTGTTCGTTCGTTCGTTCCTTCGTTCAATCCATTTCATTCCTTTCATTCATTCTTTTTTTTTTTTTTGTAGATTTTCTTTCATTCTGTCTTCATTTTCCATCTTTTGTCTATTTTTCTTTGTTCTTTTTTTATTCAGTTTTTGACTTTTTCCATTCATTCATTCTTTCTTTCACTCATTCGTTCGTTTGTTTGTTTGTTCGTTCGTTTATTCATTCATTCCATTTCACTCATTTCATTTACATGTAATTACTCATTCATGATTTCTTGTTTCTAGATTTCCTTTCATTCTTTCTTCATTTTCCTTTTTTTGTCTTTTTTTTTCTTTTGTTCTTTGTTTTTATAGTTTATGATGTTTTTTTCATTCTTTCTTTCCCTCTTTTGTTCTTTCTTTTCTTTTTCTGTATTCTTTAATTCATTCTTTCATTCTACCTTTTGTTTGTTTTTTTTGTTGATTCATTCTCTCACGCTCTCCATTTTTTCATATCTTTTTTGTTGTTCATTTGTTTACCATATTTATATTTATTTAACTGTACCATAAAGCATTTTGACAATACATTTTCTTTTGATGAGCATATATTTTTTATGATTTCTACAAATGTTACTTGATATTTACTTCTAGAAGATTCATTTGTATAATGAGCTATTCAATTAGATGGTCCTGCGGTGCCAGATAAAAAATGCTTTCGTTATATTGGATCATTATCTTACATCTAAACATTTTGACGACTAGCTACCGCAGTAGAACAACCTGTTTATCAACAGATCAAATAAGACCAATTTGGGGGTCCCAAAACCTCATAAAAAGACTACAGCAACCTGCCCAGACAGACCACATGACGTAAGTTCTGCGGGCGGTCCATATAGAGAAGTTGTCTGTCTAACCTTTAACCTCATTGATACTCTCATAGCTCTGTTTAAAACTAAAGATTCTATTAAGTACCAAGAGATTTGACTATTACGTAACGGTGAAGGTTCACTACAACCCAAGTGGGTCAATACCCGAACCAACAGTTTACTAGGTATAATCAATTGTACACTTTTTTATATTTCATATTTTCAATTGTAATACATAGCAAACAATAATTATTATTCAATTTTACTCTTGCAAACAAGCTCCTACCACTGTATTGATATAGCTGAAGACACAGCTTCCATATGACTATATCAAGTGGCCCTGACGGTACTCGAACTCACGACCCCAAGGTTGTGAGATCAGAATGATACCCCCAAGAACAGTGACAGTAAAATTGAATTCACAAGCAAACGTGGAAAAATATGTTTATACAGTAGTTGTTCATAGTAATCATTACCTGAATCCACCTCTGACCCTCCGCCTAGCCCCGGCTGGCGGCATGCACGTGCGGTAACGGCTGCGACTCGCTCTTCCCGTGCGTGCGCGTCACGGTCAGCTTCCGCACGGCGGACGGCGGCATCGTGCAGAACGTCACGCTCCACGAGAACGAGGTCACGCTCGGCAAAAAGGTGTGTCTTTATTTTATTCATACAAAAGATGTGTCTTTATTTCATTCATACTTTTATCTTTCTTTCTACTATTCAATCTTTGTTTTTGTTTTCTTTATTTCTTTCCATCAGTATGCTCTTATTTCTTTCTTACCTTTATGCTTGCTTGTATTGCTTTCTTTGATTCATTCTTTCTTGAATGTGTTCTCTCATCAATTATTCTCTTTTTTATTGAATTTCTTCAATTCTCTCTTTCATTCGTTCATTCTTTCTTTATCTTTCTTTCATTTTGTCAATCTTTTCACCTTTCTATTGCTCTTTATTTTTCATTTGTTTCCTTTGTCTTTTCTTTATTTCATTCTTACTTTAATTTGCTCTTTCTTCCTTTAATTATTTCTTTTTATTAGTTTTATCTCCATTTCTTCTCTTTTTTCTCTGTCTTCTTTATAATGTCTTTTAACTGCTTTAAGTGATTCTGTAATATCATGTAACCAGATCCGGGGATATTCACTGTCACTGTGCAGGAGATGGATGCTTTTCCGATCACTGTGTCTCACCCCTTGACATAGAGAGCCAGTCCTTCAGCACTGAGCGTGGTAACACAGTCACTCACGTCATGGTGTCCTTGGGAAGGACTTGTAGGTTCTATTCTGTCTCCCACCTCTGGTGTTGCTGTTCTTTTAACTCTCAGAAGGACAGACAATTATCTACATGCCTAACCACTGCATATGCGTGTATTAGTAGAAGGGTCTTTGTTGATTACATTACTGATTTGTGCAATAATTTATATTTTTATTCTATATTAATCTATATCAAAGTTTGATAGAATTAAAAAAAAGGTGAAAAATTGATGGCCTTTTTACATTTGAAATAGAAACACACCGCCCATATAGAAAACTCACTGAGATCACTTTGTTGTGACACATTTATGTTTGCACTAAATCATACAACATGATGAATAATATTGATATAACACATACTATACCTTACAACCAGTAATGGAACAATGGCCTAGGACAAATTGGCCAGGAATTTTGTATTACACGTGACATGATGATCTATGTGTGGTGTAGCGACGTGTCTGGGTCCATGTGAAATGAAGGCTTGTAATGTTTAAAACATGAAGTTCAGCCATTTTCTGCTAACTGCTGCTTAATCTGTGTCTGACTTCTCGTGTGTTTGGTGATGCCACATATTAAAGGTTTGCTAATGTATGCTTTTTATAAAAAAAATCTTATAGTTGACATTGGTTCTGTCGTATGTGGACACCCTCAGAAGAAGAGAAGTATCCACATATTTAAATTATTATAGTGAGATATAGAAGTGAAACGTGTTCTCTTAAGACAGCATTGCTTTCTTTCTTTGTTTCATTCTTTCTTAAATATATTGTCTCATTAATTATTTTCATTATCTTTTATTAATTTTCTTCAATTCTCTCTCTCATTCTTTCTTTATCCTCCTTTAATTCTGGAAACCGCTTCGTGTTTCTATTGTTCTTTTTTTTTCATTTGTTTCCTTGTGTTTACTTTATATCATTCTCACTTTACTGGCTCTTTCTTGTTTTAATTTTCTTATTCATTTTCATTTCCATTTTTTCTCTTCTCACTGTGTTTGCAAATTACGTTCTCTTTTAACTATTAGAAGTGATTTTGTAATAGAATGTAACTAGTAATACTGGTTGTGCTTTATTTTCATGGGGTGTTTCGGCCTTCGTTTATATGGCTTTCATTAAATTACATCACTGTCATGTAATGGTTTAGAAACTCACTCAATATTCCCGCCGTCAGTTGAGCACTCAGCTTGTGCACTTGTGCATCCCAATAAGCTACATCAATTCCTTGTGGCAACAATTTTGACGTTTGTCGCAACAACCACAAGCATACTTGATCGTTCACCAAATATATATAGACATCAAGTGACGGATCCCCATAAGTCACACGGAGAAGATGCGTGTGTCAGAGATGGTTTTGCTAGCTCCAGCTTTTTTAGCATAGTGCTGACTTTGAAGTTCATACACATGTCGAACCTGTCCATGTGGAGACCTCCCACGTATATTTGGACACATTTCACTTCTACCTTTCACTATATATAATTTAGAAATGAGCCTCTATTTTAAGACCAACTGTATTGTGGACACTTCACTTCGCCTGAAGGTGTTGTCATAAGACAAGTCCACCTTCAACTATAAGAGGTTTATGAAATGGAAGAAAGCAAACCTCTATTATGTGCCACTGCTAAACTCGTGAGACACAGAAAAGGCTGAACTTTGTGTGTTAAACGTTAAAAGCCTTCATTTCACATGGACTGTAGCCGCCTTTAGACACCGCGCTACACCACACAACACATAGATCACCATATCTCGTGTAATACCAAATTCCTGGCCAATTTGTCCTAGGCCATTGTTCCATTACTGGTTGTAAGGTATGCGTTATATCAATATCACACTTCATGTTGTATGATTTAGTACAAACATAAAAGTGTCACAACTTGATCAAAGTGAGGTTTTTATATGTGCTGTGTGTTTCTATTTCAAACATAAAAAGTTGATCAATTTGTCAGCTTTTTATGATTTTATCACATGTTAAAAATACACCCCAGACTACTGTGTCATTTATCAACGCGACCGTCAAAATCCATAAAGTTACTGGTGTCTGCAGCCAATAAAAGCAGCTCATTTGCCTAAAGGTACCTAAAACCGATGTCATATATTCCATCCCTTTAAAGATATCATAACTGACCATCTTACATGTGGTTGGGTGTACACATATAGATCAAGATAGAATAAAAATATAAATCATTACACAAATCAGTAATGTAAATCAATAAAGACCCTTCTACTAATACACGCATATGCAGTGGTAAACTAGGCCCACGTATATGTAGATAACTGTCAGTCCTTCTGAGAGTTAAAATAACAGCAACACCACATGTGGGAGACCGAATAGAACCTCCAAGTCCTTCCCAAGGACACCATGACGTGAGTGGCTGTGTTACCACGCTCCGTGCTGAAGGGCTGGCTCTCTATGCCCCCACCCCACCCCTCTATGTGTCAGGTGGTGAGACGCAGTGATCGGAAAAGCATCCATCTCCTGCACAGTGACAGCGGCTATCTCAGGCGCATTTATTGATAGCACATAAACAGTGGAACAGTGGGGCCTTTTTGTATTGAATAGTTTTTGTGAATATTGCATTGCTTTTTTTAATATAATTTGTGTAATAATCTAGTTAGCTATACCGTTATCATAACATGTTCTGTTGTTCTTAAGCCCATAACGTTCTGACTGACACGCGCTCAATACAGTAGGTATGAGGTCGTTGTGAAAAAGTTTATTTTTGCTATAAACAAAAACCACAAACCAGCCTCGCCGACCGCTGTGTGAGTGGAAACTGCCTAACGGCGCTTTACGCTTGAATGAATTGTGAGAAGAATCCGTATGTGATCATGGCTGCCTTATAGGATATATCTTTTACCGAGAGTTGGGAGGGAGTTGAGAAAGAAAAACAAAAAGCTCAGTTGCAAATGCTGTGAAGTGGGCTTGAGCAGCGTGGAGGCTGAAAATGGCCTGCAAAAATCACCAACTCTCAATGAAACACACTTTGTTCATCATACGACACCCAAAAATACCGGTGTGGGTGTACAATCCGTTTAGCGCTGAAGGTTATGAGCAAACTCGATAGATGAGGCGGGCGTAATGCGGTTACGTGAGACGCCGGGCACCTGTCATCTGTCAGGGGAAGAGGGGGGTCGTTTGTAGATAAATATACACAGAAATAGCGTTCACAAGAAATGCCGTCAACTATAACGCCTGCGTAAAATCATGACGGGAAGATAGTAAACAACGGGAACGGAACAGCAAGTGAGTGTAAACGCGATTGAAACGCGACTGCAGAAAACCCGTGACCATTATCATTCTCTTCGTGCCTCAATCTACACGATTTGGACATGTATATATATCACCAAAATTCGTGGCAAAAAGTTTAAGCAGTGGGCACATTCCGTCACCCTGTTGATGCAGCACACGTCGCGTGAGACAGTGACGAGGGCGGCGGCTGCGTCCTAAAACCCGCTTTACACTTGAACGATCATGAGCGAACCCGTGCAACGCATCTGCACGTAATATGTCACGTCGTCAACTTGGGCGTATTGTGGCGGCATTGAACGTAGTAAAAATGAATGGTAGGCCTACGACAAGTTGCTGAGGCAAACGAAGTGCTACTTATGTATGCGAATGTTCTGCGATCTGTAGACGCAGCATAACTATTTGAAGCAAACTTTAACCAAACTGAAAAGTTCGTTCAATATTTTTGAACATGCTCAAAATTTCCTGACGAATTTGTATTGCCAGTTCGCCAGCGCACGTAGAGCTACGTAGGTGGATTTCGCTATAGTGTAAAGCGGGTTTCAGTCACCGTCATAGCGCTTTTGGGAGTGTCGCGCCTGAGCTGTATATGTACAGACCTGCAGACAGACCGATAATGTTAGAGACGAACTTTTATATATTTAGCGTGGGTCGTTCAATGTTTGACCAAACACCAAATGACTTATACGTATTGAAATGTTGCCTGTGCTGTTGCAGTTTTTCGTTTGGGGCAGAACGCAATTTTCAAAGTGAAAAGGTTCCACTTGACGTGGCTAAAAGCATTTTGAAAGCCAGATTGGGCTTGAGAGATGCCGCCGCCGCCGCTGCCGCAATTAGTTTAGTGATGTGACTCGCGGCTCTGTATTCTCTTGTGCTGATCAATTTATTGTTTAGTATCGAGGGAGCTATTAAAATAACATATATTGTTGTACTGTAAATTTATTTTCAATTTGTTGACTTCAGCTAAGAAAATCTGTGTAAGATAATAATTTCATCATATGTCCAACAATACTAAGTAGAAGTATTGGAGCAGGAAGCTTACTATGAAGTTGTCGACAGTGGAATAGTTCTGTTCTCTTAATAATGTCCATACAATTGCAGATTATATTAACATCTGTCTTGTGTTAAGTACCACTAATCAGGAAAGATGTTTGTATTCCAATATACTACAGAGTAGGGTAGGTTTTAATCCGAATTCTCAAGAAAACCCTTACTTCCGTTTCCTGTCTGTGCGGGTCTAACAGTGACAACAAACACACACGTGTGCCCTGTTGACGCACACAAGATAACGTCTGGAACGTGTAGCTGGACTCTGTATACATTATTTTGTCAAATGTATTCAATGCATTTTTTGCAATGTTTATTGATGATCACCCTATTGACATTGATGTAATGCAAGGGAATCAATAAACTGGATTGAATTGAATTGAATTGTATTTCTTAACAAAGGAAAAGCTGTGTTTGGCGTACAGCGTTTCACGTGATTGTTTGGCAAGGTACGGCATTTGTACTGTATTAACGTCGGCTATTTCAAAGCCCCAGGAAACTTTCATTAGCAGCCTCGGCTCTAAAAACCCGTCCAGTGTGTTATACAATGAAATATATACAACGCATTTTAATTCACAACTAACAAAATCTAGCAATTTTAAGTGCAGAAATATCACGTCAAAAACGGCCACTTTCCCGTGCATTTATATGGTCACGTGCATGTCAATGCTATCACCTCACGGTGGGATGATCACGTGACGTATGACGCGGGGGGTTTTCCTTGAGAATAGGTAGTGCTATCAAAAGACGTTTTAGTTCAAATTTCCACTGCTGCTCTCCGTTGAAGTGTTCTGACCCACCATACCCTCAGTGACCCCCCTTGCTGCTACCTCTGAGGACACCCCCCCCCCCCTCTTCCCGGCCCCTTCACACGCCTGGCGGCTCGCACCCTCGCCAGCCTGTAATTGTGCCGCTGTGTGAGCTCGGCTGAATACGCCGCCCCCCCCCCCCCCCCGTGTCGCAGGTGGACGGACTGACTCATCCGTCAGCGACAGCGCAGTGTTATTTATGACAACACGTGGCTGCTGCTGTCTGGGGTTACTGACGGTGTGGTGGGGTCAGAACAGGGGGAAGCAATGGACATCTGAATTAAGGGAACAATCATAAATAATGATACCGGGGGGGGGGTCGTCCAAAAAGGTGCGGGGGTCGTCCAACTTTTCTGATTCCTTTTTTTTTGGGGGGGGGGGGGTCGAAGAACTTTTTTTATCATGCTACAGTATATTTTTTCAAATATTTTCTTTTAGCATTGCAATGACTATATAGAGGACTTTTTCTTTAGCGGGTGGGGAGGGGTCACTCAACTTTTTCTTCGAGCCCCAAACAATGGACGACCCCCCGGTATCGTTATTTATGATCGTTCCCTAAAGTCTTTTGCTTTCTAACACTACCTATTCGGATTAAAACTTATCTAGACATCTTATAAGAGCGGGGGGAAACGTGTCCAAGCGGCGTTACCATACACTCCCCCTCCTGCCCGCAGTGCTCGTTCTACCCGCGGTGCCAGGCGTCGCGGCAGGAGAACGCGGGGCTGGTGGCGGCGTGGGCGGGCACGCACGGCGCAGCCGGCGCCGCCACGGGCTGTCTGTACAACCCACGCGACGAGAGCCAGGTACGTGCCGCGGCGGCTGCTTCTGCTGCTGTTACTGCTCAGAAATGCACTTTATATGTGAATGTTCATTATGTGCTAATGTCAGAAGAAATATGTATAATGAAGTTGATTTATCATGTAATGAATTTCTTATCATGAATTTGCAAAACATTGCTGCTGAATTTGTTGCTGCTACTCAGAGTTTTTGTTTGCTTTATGCCTTAAAGATTATTGAGACGTTGACACCATATCTATAATAATTTTGCGCTGTACCAAATCTATAAAAGAAAATCAACATAAAAAGACCGTTGATAAAGAGATTTCGCTGTTTTTTATCCAGCTGTTTCCCCCGCCTGTTTGCAGGTGATCCGCTCGCGGCGCTTCCAGCTGCACCACGTGATCCACGGGGTGGTGTGGACGGGCGGCATGGCGGCCGCAGCCGTGGCCGCGCTCGTAGCAATCACCGTACGACGGCGGCGCGCTGGGGAATGACCCAGAGGCGCGGTGATGGGACAGCGGTAGGAGGGCGTCCATGGGAATCACAGGGTGCCGCCTGGTCAGGGACAGGCGGGCAGAGGAGTGGATGATTGAGCCAATTGGGTAAAAGGCTGGACTTGCACATGCTATGACCCGGGGGCCTCCGACTCCCCACACTGACAGGGACTTTCCTAGAGAAGGGTTTGGGAATCACAAGGTCAGCATTCGCCTACGTGGATCTCAGGAACAGGAACTTGCGCCGTCAATCCTACGCCTGTTGGGAACTTCTGGATCTGCCATCGTTAGCAGAGCGACTGGATACCATGTTAACTCGCTTAGTTCTGGTAGACGGCATCGTAGTACAACAAGCTGCTGCAGCTGGTGACGTGTTGACAGAATACTGGAGTTGGACGTATCCGGAAGCTTCATTGACTGCCGGCACTGACCTAGTGTGTCTGTGGGTGGAGAGCAAACTGATGCATTCTTGCCTCGCTGTTTTACAGGGTGTACAATGTGATTATCTTTAATGCAAGTTCCATGCTATATGTGCATACATATCCGCGCGTAGGCTGGTAGACATGCGGCCGTGCATTGTCTGAAAGTCTTCTTGTCATGTATGTGACCTATACAGTGTACAAACTAAACAGGGCCTTATGTAGAGAATACATTGCTTTTAATATAATGGTGGATTCCAATAATGTTGCACCGTATGGTGGTGTATGAAAATATATACAAATGTAGAGGCAACAGACAATTTACAGGCGATTACATCAGTAAACTGAGTAAGATGAATGTAACTCCAATGTTCAAATAGATCATATATTTGCGTGTTAATTAGTGTAATAATTGATTTTAAAAGGCTTGGTCAGAATAATGTGTGATTAGATGATATACTGTGTTCTACCTTATTGTTGCTTTGTGTGAGAGTGTGTGTAAGTTGTGGGAAGATTGAATGGACTTGACTGAAGCTTCCGTAAATGAGTGATACAGCAGCCGTGTTTGGGTCAGTGTGATACACGCTGTTGGGTGGACACATTGCTAATCCTCTAGGAGTCTAGCATATGTTATGGCCCAGGGGGAGTTATGACAAACTAAAAGCATTACGGTGTGATACCCCTTCTAATTTGCCAGAACCCCCCCCCCCCCCCATGGGCTGTGGATAAATGATAGGCTCATCAGGGGGGACCCAGGATGCGCCCCCCCCCTTTCCCTCCAGAATACTTCATTTTTATAGGGTTTTTCATGAAATACCTCAAGTGTGCCCCTCTTTTCCTTAATTGCCCCCCTTCCAAAAACCTGGATCTGCCTAGTATGCTCACTTATTGTAAATAAGCCAGTGATATGTGTGTTTTCCCGGTGAAAAATGGTTAAACGATGTTATTTGTAACTCCCATATAGATCTGTGTTTGTGTCAGCGTTATTCTACATGTATTTTGTGTTGGATTTGTTAAGACTTATCGTATTAACATCAGAAAATAAATGAATCAAAATGAATAAAACTTAAACATTTTGCTGTGTCACGAATTTCACATTATATCATTATATCATAAGACTATACCATACAGACAGACTCTGATGAGATTCGAATCCATGACCAAGTGACCATACGGCTCCCAACCTGCTGGCAGAACTTCAGGTCACTACTAGTATACTCTGTCAGGGGGGAAGCAATACATTGACAATATCCAATCGAGGTTGGTACCAATCTTTTCTTTTTAAAATCTCTATAACGTGTATGGTGATTTAAAGAACCTCGCCAACAGACTGGGCTATGACGTCGCTGATCCTGTCAACAGTTAGCGGCAATCGAGCATGACATCACGTGACCGAGCATGACATCACCTGACCGAGCATGACATCACGTGACCGAGCATGACATCACGTGACCGAGCTTGACATCACGTGACGGGGCTGGGCGAGGTGACGAGCAAATGTGCCGCGGTAACACGTAACGGCCACTGTCACGGCAGCTAACGCAAGCTCAGGGGGACAGGCTGGTGGCCAGGTCACTGTTAGGAATAAAACAGGGGGGGGGGACAATAATAATATAATAATAACACTAGATCAAAAGTGTTCAAAGAACACTGCGTCGCTAGACCGACGTTGACTTATGGGCAATTAAGATATATACTGAAATAATGTATACTTTACAATCAAGAAATTTATGAATTTGAGGAGAAAACATCAGAATGAATCAGAATCAATATATCCAGCAAAAAGATATTTGTGTTGTCATACAATAGTACTGAATAACAAGATGATAGTCAATAATGACTGAATTATAAAGAGATTACAATATTGATTTGACAGTAGAAACTTTCAAAGCTATTTGTTTTGCTAAGTAAAGTTAAGCATATGAATATTGTGATAAATCTCAATCTTTTTAGCTCAGTAAGGATGGAGAAAAGCATCCAAAATTCATATTCGTGGTTATAACCTATCAATGAATATTATTTTTCAAAGATTATGCATATTAGATCATTAATAACATACCTATTAACAAAGCAGGTCATTTTGACTCACAGGTAACTCTGTGCCCATATACTATTCTACTCCAGTATATTTTCAGACTTCTACATTAGTTCTCAATTATGGCATCTAGATCTAGACCACAATCAGGTGAATATATACATATGTGCTTGGTAGTTGATTAAGTCAATCTGCTCTATACTTAGTAAATCTGATCCTTCACAACATCTTCTGATGTCTGATTCAGCCTATATCAATTATTCAGCATTCAGATATATTGTGATTTGATTTAAATTACATAGATATATCATCTAATTATTGTTGATCAGGAGAACATCCACATTGTCTCTGATCTTCATGAGACTCTGGCACCCACAGTCTTCTAGCAACCTTTACTCTACAAATCCAGCTGACCATGGTCAATCAATTCTATACAAACAATTTCATTATATACTGAAATTATATAGATACCTATAAGAACCAGTCATTTTTGTCTTTGGCAAGACTTTCGCTCTTGTCGCAAGAGCTTTGTCAGGCCTAATGAAAAGATCCTCTCACTGGGTCACATGACCACCACGGGTTTGGCGATCATGTGACAGCAGTGCTGTGTACAGGGGGGGGGGGCAGGTCATAGCCGGTGTCGCGGTTTATCCTTGGTCGGCGCTCTCGGATTTCGATGGCCTCACGGATCTTCCTGTGCAGGTCCATTTCATCGCGTGCTACCACTTTAAAGTCACTGGGGCTGATCATGTGCCCTGTATCTTTGATATGCTACCTTCTCCCAAGGACAAGTCTCCAGACAGTGCCAAGTGTGGCATCATCTATAAGGTCAACTGCCCTCAGTGTCAGGATACGTATATTGGTGAGACAGGCAGGACCCTGAACACCAGAGTCAAGGAACACTTAAACCCGAAACGTGTTCCTACGGCAATTGGGGACCATATCAAAGATACAGGGCACATGATCAGCCCCAGTGACTTTAAAGTGGTAGCATGCGAGGAAATGGAGCTGCGCAGGAAGATCCGTGAGGCCATCGAAATCCGAGAGCGGCGACCCCGGATGAACCGCGACACCGGCTATGACCTGCCCCCCGTGTACACAGCTCTGCTGTCACATGATCGCCAAATCCGTGGTCGTCATGTGACCCAGTGAGAGGATCTTTTCATTACGACAAGAGCGAAAGTCTTGCCAAAGACAAAAATGACTGGTTCTTATAGGTATCTATATAATTTCAGTATGTTTATATAATGGAACCCAATAGAAGCTTACATTCTGTGACTTTCATTATAATTTTATGTTTCAACACATCACAAAATGATAAGTTTCTCACGTCAACTCGATATTATAGTCTCTTTTCATAATTGAATTGTTTCCATGCATGTTATGTATGTGTGTTATATCTAATGAATCATAATAATTGTAACTCTATCAACACAATAGGTCTATGAACACATTCAAACTTTGTCATAATCTCCTTAAAATACCCATGCTATCACAATGTGTCACACCTAAGAGGTAGACCATGTCATAAACTAAAAAAATGAAAGTCTACTGCACTGTACGTGGTTCACAGTGGTCCATGAAGAGGCATTTTTAAGGTATATCCTTCTGAGGCATAATGTTCAATAGGCCATTAGACAATGAAGTATTAGTTATTTTATAAACATTGATCTGTGAATCACTATCTATCATTTCAATCAAAAATAAACATTGTAGAACAATTTTTGAATTTTTTATACATGGGACGTTCGAAGGGTCCCAAGTTTGAAAATTCAATCAAAAAAATGGCGGTTTAAACGAGTGCAAAATATTCTAAAAAAAATCAGCATGATCTATGACCATGGGGTCAACTTTTGTGAAGTGCCGTAAAAGGTGCTACGAAAAAACATTATTATGGAACACCCTATATGTGGTGTTTGCAATCGGGGAGACGTTTTACGGTAGTCACAACTACATCTTGTGAAATTCCCATAATTTGAGCAATATTTCGTACGTCGAACCTGTACAGGTGGAAACGATCATCAAAACATTTTTTTAAAATATAATACTTGGACGAATTTAGTACTGAATTATGGATAAAAGATAAATTATGAACTATACTTTAATTATCTGTTAAAATATCATTTATGTATTCATTATTTATGAAAGAAATTACATAGTAAGTGGGACATTTTGGAAAACTGCCCATAGCGTGAGCAGTTTCTCTACTAATTTATATAATATAATCGTGGCAAAAAAACACATTTGATAATGGGGGGGGGGGGGGTCACCTATTTTGTACATGAAAAAATAGGGGGGTTGCCTTTTTTATAAATAAAGATAAGGGGGGTCATGAATTTTGTACATAAACATCTGACCAAATCCTCACACTCCCCCCAGGAATAAATAATGGGCAGTCCCTTACAAAACCAGCAGTAATAGTCAAAATGTATTTATTTTATTAATCACTACATAATTTATTCTTTAATGACTCGGTGTATATTAATTTGTCAAAATCTATTAAATGTATTTTTGCAATGTTTATTGATGACATTGATATACTGTATACAAATGACTGGATTGAATTGTGTGGACTGTCCAGATGGATATGTAAATAGGAATTAGACCGTTATGTTTTTGTGCGACATCTAGTGGACGTATTTGTCACCATCACTTTGTGTCTGAATTCACAATGCGACATTCTGATAACAGGAAGTCGAAGATTTGAACGAGTGGAGGGAAGGTTTAAAAACATGTACTTGATATTTTAGCATATATGCTCTCAAATGAATAGGAAAGGTAGTATAATTTATTGTAATTCATTAAACTCATATTGGAGAATACGTTTGTAAATCAAGCAAGATGGATCAAGTGAGGAAAAAAGTCAGAACGAGAGCTAAGTTATAAACTTAAATCGTCAACTGTTGACAAACGGGCTTTGAGGGCTCATCGAAGATCATTAGAATGGAAGCAAATGAGAGATGTCAATCGCAGCGTGCATAGGAAAATTGATAGCAAAAGAGTTGTCACCTTTGAAAGAAAAAGGCGCCCTCAAATGCAAAAGAAAGACCCCGTGCGCGAAAGGCTACAGAAATGGCGTGAAGAAAAAGAGTTAAAGAAGAAGCTAGAAGCGAAAGAAAAAAGCTAAGCACAAACCTTTCAAAGTGACCCATTTAAAAAGAGGAAACAGTTGCATTTAGTCGACCGTTTGTTGAAGTACCAAAGCCAAAGGTGGGTTGAGTTTGCTGGCACAGTGTTAATTTACTGTCTGTCCTACTCTTCCATGGCCAACGTTATCATCTCCCCTATTTTGCATAAGGTTCTTTCAAACATGATTGCATAGGAAGCACTGGGGCCTCTCCCCACCTTTTTACATAGGAATGCCATCGTATGACTGCATGCAGTATGCACCCCAAGGTTTTTCTTCTCCGCATGGCATTGTATCATTTTAAAGATTATTTTTAATTTATCAAGAAATGTTATCAATGTCAGTAATGCATAATCAGTAGAGTTTATGCATTATAATAATGTGTGATGCAACATTTCTAATCTGAATGCAATATTTTGCTGGGGATACATAAATCTGTTAAAAAGGGGTAGCATCCAATACTTAGGGTTTTTAATATATGCTTTTTTCTGTGTAGGTCAAACCTGTGGCAAACAAGAAGCAACCTGAGCCAGTGCCTAAAAGAAAACTTACTGTTCCTAAAACTCCCAGCGTAGCGAGAAAGGTGACTGTTGCGGCTGCGGGAGAAAAGCGGGTTGTTAATAAAATCAACAACACACAGATATGGAAAGTAAAAAAGCAGCCCCTAGCAAGAAACTTAAAGGCAACAGTGCCAAGTAAAAAGCAGGAGAAAGTTGAGGTAAAGCCACCTGCAAGCACCAGCGAATAACTCGGTCTGAGTAACGTTGTTTATTATAAAAAGATTGCATGTAAATTACTATTGATTTGCTCTGTATAAGAAAAACTGTCTACTTTAAAAGTTATGCTCAGTGGTCAGACAAGTATGCTTGTAAAAGAAGCATTATGATGTGTTCTGTGCATTCTGAAAGTGTCTTTCATTTGAACATCATATCAAAGTATGTAAAAACAATTTAAATACCACGCAATAAGAGGCCGGTATATACTCAACAAAACACG
>CM032667.1:38441690-38490712 GCA_019095985.1 Streblospio benedicti | reverse complement strand
GACATGAATAAATTTATTTTTCCTTGAAAGTACACGTATCAATCATTCCATTTCAATAATTAGACCTTTGCCAATAATTTTGAACAACCTCATCACTTTATTCACTGGACAAAAATTTGAATTGCCAAATTGTGAAATATATTGAAGAGGGGACATGTTTGAAGTGCGATAATACACCAAAAGCTACTCGATATGCATTGCTATCACGGAATTTGGTGATCTATAGATATCAAATTAAACAAAAAACAAACAAACATATGAGCCCCCCCCAAGTGGTACCGGCCGGTGACCATATCTGGCTCATACACTATATAGTTATGTCAGATGGTTGACAAGCAGTGTAGGGTGATACACATAAGAATATGCGTCACTGTACAATTGGAGTTGGTCTCTTTACGGAAGTTCATGATAGTCTATAACTCTACTTATTATAGGGGTGGACTCACCAATGCCTGCCAGACAGCCTGGGGTGCTCATACACATGATATTAGGTTTGTAACGTGAAAATGGCCATCATTCAAAGCCTATTTCATATGTTCATTATGGCCATCATCTTCTTTCCGTCATGTCACTCCTCTAGACTAAAAACCTCAAAGAAGTTTGTAAGTTGGAAAAAGTTGTCGAATCCATATGGATCGCAAGGGTGCGTTACAGCTATTGGTATCAGGTGTTCGAAATAGAGGGGGGTATATAGGCTTGATGGAAATCCATTCACCAACATTTTTTCCCCAAAGAACCAGTCACCGATACATATCATTGTCTTTCACCAATGCCCAGGAATTGTAATTGATTAGGTTCCATCACATTTCACACACTTAAATACAGGCAATTCACAATTCCCTCTCGAGATTTAAGGCAAATCACCAATCACAGCCTTTGTAATGAGCAGAGCACCAGTCACCAACAATAGGTTCCATCACATTCCACACACTTAAATATAGCTTATTCACATTTCACGCTCAAGATTTAGGGCAAATCACCAATCACATTTTTGCTATATGACCCCCTCGAAATACTGATCGATCGGCACCGAATCCCTAGCACAACCTATACTACATAAGGGAACGATCATGAATAACGATACCGGGAGGTCGTCCATTTTGGGGGCTCGAAGAAAAAAGTTAAGCGACCCCCTCATCAACGTTTTAAAAAGTTGAGTGACCCCCCCCCCACCCACTAAAGAAAAAGTCCTTTTTATAGTCATTGCATTGCTAAAAGAAAATATTTGAAAAAATATACCGTAGCATGATAAAAAAAATTCAGAGACCCCCTCCAAAAGGAATCAGAAAAGTTGGACGACCCCCACCTTTTTGGACGACACCCCCCCCCCGGTATCATTATTTGTTATCGTTCCTTAATGAAGGGGGTAGAGGGGTAGGTGCAGAGGGTATATGTGGGATGGGGGTGGGGAGGTGGGATTTTCTGTTGTTTTTTTTCTTTTTTTTTTGAGGGGAGGGAGATTCAAGGGGTATTAGTGTGTATATTGACTCAGTGGTCTACTATTTCGCAAAAGGTAGGGCGCGAGAAGAATCAAATCAAATCGAGCAAAATACGTGCGCCCTGAAACCCAGGGGGTGTATGATATAGTGAAACTTAAGGTGGAGGCGGACAATTGGACCCTTCCCCGCTAGACGTAGGTATCTGCCACCGCAATAGGCTTTACTAGAGTAACATCTTGTGTCCAAATTCATGGACATACACCATGCTGAAACAAAAACCTAGTAGACACAAGACAGCTAATCGTTACTAAATCTATGGATGTACGAAAATTGCTGCAAGTGTAATCAATGCTGACAATTGGAACCTGACCCGGTAGACGTCGGTATCAATAGCCTTTACTAGAGTAACATCTTGTGCCCAAATACATTGATATATAATATGCCGAAACAAAAAACCAGTAGACAGATAATCGTTACTAAATCTATGGATGTACGAAAATACCTGCAAGTGCAATGCTGTATATCATATGGTGCATGCAAGAATCATTAGCCAATGTTTGTTTTAATGAATAAATGAAGTGGCAACATCCTCGGAAATACGAAAGTAATATGTTCATAACTTAAACCTTTCCTTTTCCTTTTTTTTTCTCTTCCGTGTAGTAGTGTTCGGTCTTTGGGTATTTGATTGTGTTGAAATAAATACATATTACTAATTAAAGATCAGTAAAGATGACATATAATAATTAATTCATCTCGACACTAACTATTACCTAAGATTATTAATTGATAATTAATTGTCAATAAATGATCCTAGCTATTACAGACGTCATTTGCCCCATTTATCACACAGGGGCTTAACGATGTTGAACAAGATTCACTTTCACCTTGTATTATGTCAATACATCAATTTTCTAATCGCTGTCTCAATGAAATATTTATGTACGATCGTAGTCTATGTGTTACTTGGTGTAGTCAATTTGAACGGGATAATTAACTGCCCATACAAAACATTGATCCCCTAATTAGACCCCAATTAAGCTCATTAATATGTAACAGAGAGCCATATATGGAGAATAATTTCGTACACTGATTTTGGATATTCACAAGTGCAATGGAGTTTCGTGATTTTCCGTCAATCATATCTGAATTTAATGTGAGCAAACCAGTGTAAACAGAGTCACAATCAGTAAAGGAAATTATTGCTTATTTAATACAATGTTGACATTTTATTCTTTCATTAAAACACCATAGTTCATATTTTTTTCACGGACTTACCCGATTACCGTTAAACGTTTGTGTCGTGGAGATGGCAGGTCCCTGTTAGACCGCAATATATAACCAACGCAAAATATAACCAGTTATGATTTGCGTTAACGCAAAATATAACCACAGCCCTAAAAAAGAATCTGGTGACGCAAAATATAACCACTGACACAAAATATAACCAAGGCGTAGCCAGTCACGATTCTAAAACGCGTTTTACATATAAGCGATCTTATGCGACCCCTTGCAACGCATCTACACTTGTTATGTCAAGTTGTGAACTCGGGCGTATTGAGGCGACATTGGACGTAGTAACAATGCATGGTGCGACGAGTTACTGGGCCAAACTAAGTGTTACTTATATGTGCGAATGTTCTACGGCCCCTAGACGTAGCATAACTATTTGCAACGAACATTAACCAAGCTGTGTTCTCGTCAACATGTTCAAAATTTCCCGACGAATTTGCCAGTTCGCCAGTGCACGTAAAGCTACGTAATGTAATTTCGATAATGTGTAAAGCAGGTTTAATCTCGTCAAGAAGTGAGTTCATTCATTCTTTGAGTTAACTGTTTTCACATGATCAATATCGACATGTTAAATCCGCCCCCCCCATCCAGAGCTATCAAAATGTAAATGTTAACATCTGTCATCTGGTCTTCCTCACTAAGGGATCAGGCGACTCTATATCTACACCAGGTCATTGATATCCTTGTCACACTATATCTTTCTTAACTCCCCAGGGCGCATATGTGCTAATCACTCACATGGGCGCCACCAACTTACGAAAACGAGCCTTCAGACATGCTAGGTACATCACAACCTCGCGGTTGTGGCCACCCCTGCATATATCTTGAAGCTCGGGTCTGTGTTTTTGGAGTTCCTCCAGCATTAGCCGTTGCACTGTGTGTACAGGCAGCACCCAAGCTAGAGGACCCTGGTGTCCCACCTCGACGTGTGGCAGTTCGTCCAGCCTCCCAGGCTTGATCCCAGAGACATTACCATAGTGTCGTGCAGTGGGGCAGGGGGTATCTGATTAGAGCTTGAGTGTTCTACTCTACCCATCGTAGAAACCTCACCTCCGCATCCCCCGTACTACTCGGCATGAAGGGGTTCTCCCGAGTACCAGACGCAGCCACACCATTAAGGTGCCCATTACTAGTGGTTCTCATTTCCGGCCCAGAATCAATGACAGAACCACCCGGGGGTGACTCACATGGCAGAGGTTCACGAGCCAAGGTGGTACCCGTTTCCACTGTACTCGGCCGAGGGCAGTGCCTATCAGAGGGACCATGACAGCCACATTGCCAGCACCACACCTCAGGTTGAGTCCTGGTGGAAGGGGTCTCATCATCATTCCTGTTGGAATTTGCCTGCAACTCGGTAGTACCAGCAGCTGGGAACCCCGTGGTTGCCATGTGAAGGCTATCCCGGAGAAGGTAGGCTCCAGAATTGCGAGGTTGTCCATGGAATTCAATGGCTGGAGAGCGAGTTCGAGATCTCATATCCCCGTCCCGGAGCACAGAAACTCCAGGAGGCATGTACACACTACTGTCCCGGATTCGCGGGTATCCTGACACAGCTGGGGAAATCATGCTACCCAGGAACATTGCTGTTCTAGAGTTTGCTGGTCCCCAGCAGTCTTGGTTATCACGGTCGGTGCATACACTTGGTGTACCAGCATCACCTGCATTCGTGACGGCCCCGGAGGACAGTCTTCTGTGTCGTGCCCTATGGTTGTCTCTCAGGGGAGGCCGGATGACTAGAGTCATCAGCTTCATTGCCCGTATCAAACAAGTCCACTAAGTGCATTCCACGGTAGTCCAGTGTCTCTGGATTCATCATCCGGCCACTCGAGATGGATATCACATCATGGACCCCAGACACATCAGGTCTTAGACCTTAACGTAACATCCTAGAACGAGTTGGTGGCCCAGGCAGGCGTTCGGATCTCCAAGGTACACCAGTTCGGACTGCCCACAGACTCGATGTTTCACGAATCTGGGTTTCCATTGGGGTCAATGGATGTGTACCTCAGTTTGGAGCAGGTCTGTATACCTCAGTCGAACGGCCCAGAGGTCCCCTCGAAGGGGACACGTAAGTACCTTTTCCGACTGAGTTCACCAGATCCAGCTCAGCGGTTGCCACGTTCATACCACGGCGCTCCCCCTTCTCACCCGGTGGTGAGCCTGAGAGCACCCGTGGTCCGTTCACATTGGTTTCGCCATGGATTTCCATTCCCTCACCCGGCGGTGAGCCTAGGAGAATCGGTTAAGGTCTACGATCATCCATGCTTTGTCCAGTCGGTTTTTCCAATCAAATGACCGGGTGTGTTGCCACACGCCAATCAAATCCTGGTCAAACTGTAAGCTTTTAGACTTGTACAGGGCTCCTGGTACACCGCCTGGGTTTTCGTTGTGTTTGTCTGGCAATACGTAGGCCCACACTACGGTCGGACAGGGGCGTCTCACAGACCAGATTGATGGCCCCACACAGGGGGACTTCGCACTGGTGCTGGTAACGACGGCTTCAGACCGTGGCAAACGCCAAGCTGAATGTGTATCAAAGAGGGTACTAGACGGATCTGTACCTATTTTACATGTAGGTACCACGGAACAGTGTGCAACCTGTTAGAGGTGAGTTTGCTCTACACTTACCCCCAGACCGGAGTCCAACTCCCTATCCACTCGGCCACGGAAGTACATAATTAATGTCTGGTTGTCTTTTAACATCAAGTGAAGTAAATTGGGTGTCATTTACGTGTGCACAAAACGCACCAAATGACAATAAGTTGTGTACACATATCTTTGCGCTATAAGACGGACACTTGATTCCAAAAGTCACTCTCTTGCCACCAATCGCGCCAATAGACGGCTGGTTTATGCGGAAAAATAATCAAATTGCCGACTACTCATTTTTACAGATTACACGGCACATACTCATACATGTGATGGGTAGACTCGAGTGCTTAATGTCTAAAACTGGTTTAAAATAGGTAAGTTTACTGCTGCATTTGTGTGGGTTGTGTATGAGTAAAATATCGGCAACACATCTGTAGAATGTGAAGCCTTTACATATGCAGACATATCTTTTGTTGTCAGGGTGTATTTTGGTCAAACGTGGTGTGCGCATTTGTCGTTTACAATGTGATGAAACACAGGAATATCTGTAACCCTCATTGAGCTTAGTATATGAAGACTGTAACCACCTTAACCTCCATCTATGGTTTAGGAAGCCCCACCTCTCTGGCCCTGTCCTTTTCCTCTCTCCACAGTATAAATTGGAACTCCATTTATGGTAGCACATGACATAACGGGAGCCCACAGGCTGCAGAGGTAAGTTCGCTTTACACTTACCCCCAGACCGCGAATCGAACCCACGACCATCTGGTCTCTCGAGGAGTGAAAACAAGTTTTGGGCTAGATCCAGGCAGAAATGATCATTTACGAGTCACAAAGGTTGAAACAGTATCTTTAAAAACATGTCTAATCCATATTTAGCTAGCATTTTTTGCTAGTGGATATTTTGTCCAAGACGCATAGACTGGTCCAGTTTGAATTCTATGACGGTTGAGTTTGGCTAAAATATAATAACTTGCACTTTGATGGGTGCCCACCATGGCACAAGATTGATGTGCTCAGAACACATGGGCACTAGGTAGCGTCAATCCCTGAATTTAGACCCTTTAGACTTTCTTTCAGCGTCTGACAGAAAAATAATGTTTAAAACAAATAGTACAGCTCAGTGACATTCAATGTTTGACCTAAAAAAAACAAACAAACAATCACCCCCAAAATATAGATGGCAGTTGCCTCCCATGGCTCATATGTAGTTACGGCCCTGAAAAGTCACTGATAATTGTGCCTTTATGTTAACAGAATAAAAATGGGTTAGTATATCGATCTAGTCAGTCAAATGTAGGAATTGACCACGAGATTGGAGTGTCAATCGCAAAATTGAGCATGCTGATTTACCCGAACGAAGTGAGGGTAAATCAGACGTCAGCATGCTCAATTTTGCGATTGACATGACAATCGGGTGGTCAATCACCATTCTATCATGACTAAAATCCATTTTATTTTAAAATAAATCATATTAGAACATTCTCATTGCAAGTCAATTTTGTTTGTTTTGAGCGCACGGAGACCACTACTATGGCGCTAGTCTAAACTTTTGCTCTCCACTACACGGAACACGCCTTGCAACGTCAGCGGCTGTATTGAAAATGTCCCGCGTTTAGACTAGCGCCGTAGTAGTGGTCTCCGCGCGCTCTGGAGCGTGTTTTCCATTCGCGATACTTACTTGCCACGACCGCGGTAGCCGTGTCTGCCTTCGGCGTCCCCGGCTCCGCGCATGGCGCTGGTCGCGATACTTACTTGCCACGACCGCGGTAGACATGTCCGCCTTCGGCGTGCCTGGCTCCGCGCGTGGCGCTGGTCGCGATACTTACTTGCCCGACCGCGGTAGCCGTGTCCGCCTTTGGCGTCCCGGCTCCGCGTGGCGCTGGTCGCGATACTTCCTTACAACGACCGCGGTTGCTGTGTCTGCCTTCGGCGTCCCCGGCTCCGCATGTGGCACTGGTTGCGATACTTACTTGCCACGACCGCGGTAGCTGTGTCCGCCTTCGGCGTCCCCGGCTCCGCGTCTGGCGCTGGTCACGATACTTACTTGCCACAACTGTGGTAGACATGTCCGCCTTTGGCGTCCCCGGCTCCGCGCGTGGCGCTGGTCGCGATACTCACTTGCCACGACCGCGGTAGCCGTGTCCGCCTTCTGGTATGAACTTGTATGCAGACCGCACTACGCAACTTCATGCTGAACTAGACAATCGTACTGCTGAGTTACAGAAAGTCACAGCTACAGCCCTGCACGAGGAGCAATCCAATCACATCGTACGTTGTCAGCAGATCAATCAACTGAACGCCGGTGATGTACATCTATATCTCAATCCGGCAGCCATGGAAGTCTGCCTTCGCCATCCACCAGCTGCAAGAGGATCCTACTGTCTCCCTTTTTAGGGCGATGCAGGAATGCTATCATCAGGCCGTCTACCAGCTAAAGCAGCTGTATGACACCATCATCGCTCCACATCAGCTTGGTGACCGTGCTCACCACAGCAGGACAGATGAAATCCACACTTGTCAACGATGAAACACAAATGGAGTGTGAGCGCCTGGTTCCCTATTTCATCAGATGGGAACCAAGACCAACCTACTGTAGCGACGGCTTAAGCTTGAAGCCAGGGATCATAACTGACCCCAACGAATGTCTGGTGTGGCGTCCGCCGTGCAAGAGTACATCATGATAATAACTGTCCTATAGCGAGGTGCTGTCATCAACAATGGACGATAGTGTGTTTGTGTGGACATTTCTCACGTAACTGACGGGTAACACCACCCCATTAAAAACCAACGTCCTCCCTCAAATGGACAATGGTGAGGGCCCTGGTGCCGTCCCGATGATAGTGCGTGCATTAGAGATCTATACCGTCGGGTTGATCAAATTGGAAATATTAAGTGTCACAGATATCAAGTTCTCAGTTTCTAATGGGGCTGTGTAATAAAATCACATATGGGTGGACGCAACACAATTATGGTAACCCCTGCAGGACCGAGCATTTTTCTCAATCATTTCAAGTGTTCTATCAAAAGGCATGATGCGCTGTCCACAAAACAGTTTCTGCTAAGGCCATGTTGGCCAGCCCCTTCTTTAACCTAATAGAGAACTGGATCTACACCCGTCTAACACCACATGTCTACTCCGAGCGGCAAAGTTTGAACTAAGAGTAGTTCTCCACAAGAAAATGCCAGGGGACCGGGACCCAAGTTGTCCGGGTCAGCGGACGTCAACAGTGACCTTCACCAAAGAAACCTATACTGTCTGTCGATGGGTGCGCCAGTTCCACGCGAATCTCAGCCCAGGTTTAATTCACCTGGCCTGTTGCTTGGGGCAGTTGCGCCAGCCTATAGGGCCTGCGGTGAGTCTGCATGGGCCAGTGAACATAGCATAACGTGGATCAAATGTCCCGCAGCAACTGCTAGGTCAGTGGCTGTGGAATATCAAGACCCGAGCTCCCAGAGTTCCGCGCATGTGATCTTCCATCACCCGTGGGGGCGCCTCCTAGTTCATATGGTAGTCCGGACGAAAGACTGGACAGTTGTGATTGCTCTATAATTTCTAACTGACTCTAACTTCCGCGTTCCACAACTTTCTGAGGAGTTGCAATGTTCAAACAGACCCCTAGCACTGTCGCTCCCATTACTTCAGGATCTTCAGGTACTGCCGCAGTGATGCGTAGTCGTACCTCCGAGCTTGCTGCATTAGCCGGGAGCTATGCTCCAGTACCGCCCCATCGACCCTTTGCCCCAACATAGTTTCCTCTGTAGCAAAGCATTTCCCAAAATCAGTTTTAGCCAGCACTGAAGGGTTTTCACCTTATGGGCTTCATCCATCCCCATTCTCATCCCCTTCATCTGCTTCGAGTGCCCAACCCATCTTCTCATCAACCAGCACACCTATAGATCTATAGTAGCGTCCCTGGAAGCTCTCTCCAGGGTGGGGGCTAACAAGCTGACTTGTTTAACTCAAACTACAAGTACGACTGCAAAAGAGATCCTTCCTTTTTCTTTCCATTTTGAAACAACATGAGTTTTTTCCCCCTACTCAGCATCCTGAGTGCGCAATAGCTAGATCAATAGCTAGACCGGCGACCACCCCCGCTAGTCCCTTAGAAATGTGATGCTCGAGTGCCCGACTGGGAGGATTCAGCACAATTGCTACCACGGCGCAGACGTGCCAATCACTCACTTTTGCGTTCACTCGGCTGATCTGTACCTATTTAACATGTAGGTACCACGGAACAGTGTGCAACCCATTAGAGGTAAGTTTGTTCAACATTTACCACCAGACTAGACCGCAAATCGAACCCACGACCTTCTGGTCACGAGTCCAGCTCCCTATCCACTCGGCCACGGAAGCACATGATTAATGTCTGGTTGTCTTCTATCATCAAGTGAATTAAATTGGGTGTCATTTAGGTGTGCACAAAACGCACCAAATAAAATTAATTGTGTACCAAAGCGATGTGCATACGTTACTCTGTCCTACAAGACCGACAAAAGTCAGCACATTGCCACCAATCACGCCAATAGACGGCTGGTTTACGCTTTGTGGCGGTTAGTTTATGCAGAAAATCACCAAAGTGCCGACTTCTCACCTTTACAGTTTACACGGCACATAAGAGTGCAAAATGTCTAAAACTGGTATAAAATAGGTAAGTTTACTGCTGCATTTGTGTGCGGTGTGTATGATTAAAATATTGGCAACACATCTGTAGAATGTGAAGCCTTTACATATGCAGACATCTTTAATGATCTCAGGGTGTCTTGTGGTCAAACGTGGTGTGTACATTTGTGTTTTACAGTGTGATGAGACACAGGAATATCCGTAGCCCTAATTGAGCTTAGTATATAAAGACTGTAACCACAATAGCTCCCATCTATGGTTTAGGAAGCTGCACCTTTTTGGCCTTGGGCTTGTCCCCTCTCAACAGCGTACATTGTATCTCCCATTTATGGTAGCACTGACATAATGGGAGCCCACAGGCTAAAGAGAATAAAAATAACGTCTCCTGAGAAGTGATAACAATTTTTGGGCTAGAACAAAGGCAGAAGTGTGTCATTTTCTTCAGGAAGACAGCATTTAATCATGGAGTATCGTGAACAACCCCACTGTTGGAACAGATGCTTATCTTTCATGGTCCCATTGCTTCCGATTGTAACCGCAATGGCCACACTTAGGCAAAAGACAGAACCATCCAGAGGTGATCCATTACCAAGTGAACCACCCAGACCACTCAATAATTGAGACTTCAACACCCACGACTCATCTCGAAATGACACTAAGCACTTAACATTGGATGACTCGAGTAAACATATCTGATACCGTCGTAGGTTCAAAAATACTCTCTACTGCGTACATTTGCCCTGGTTATATTTTGCGACAGAGGTTATATTTTGCGTCACCAGGTCCATTTTCTGGGGTGTGGTTACGTTTTGCGTTAACGCAAAATATAACTGGTTATGTTTTGCGGTCTAACAGGTCCCTAATAGATTTTTTTTCATTATTTGTATATATGTGTAGTTTGCAGATATTTAGCAAATATTTACTATTATTTAGTTAACAAGTGCTGTTATTTGATTAGTGTTATTTGAATTCCCAAACTCGATATCCCAGCAGAAATCTGTATAATCATATGGCAACGCTAAACTCTTCTAAACCATTAGCGGGTTTGCTTTATTAGCAGAGAAACATTAATTCTGCTATGAAGTTAAACATGAAGTTCGGCACATATTCTGTCGTTCATTCATAAAATAATAGTTAAAATATGTTTACTCAGGAAACATGATCAATTGATTTATCTGAGGTTGTTGTCATAAAGAGATCCTCTGTGCGTTTTTATGTACTTGTATAGCAAGAATTTCATTGATTTTGTATGCGTGATCGATGGCGGACGTGTAAAAAAACCCTATGAAAATGAAGTATTTTGATGGGAAAAAAGGTTGGCGAGCGACCCCTTCCCCCTGGATCTGCCTATGGGGCCTACTCCAAAACACCGAACGAGCGCCTGGTGTATTCATTCAGAGGGTTTTCGTCCCTCAATCGGCAGGTTCAATCATATCTCATGGTGTGAAAGTTTCAAACCGGCTGATTGAGAGGCAATCGTCTCGGCTAGTCTTCACTCGTCCCTCAATCATGCCTTATCGCCTTTTCTCATTTCTAATTGGTCGATTTTAGCTGCGCCTATACATAATATACAAAACTTCAACTAGTCTCATGTTGGCCAGATTCTTGTCCTCAGTCATTTCTCTATCAGGCAATATGTTAAGATGAGTGAGAACCATTGCACGTTAATCGCCACCTCTCACCTCTAGTCGGACGACCTTAAGTGCAAAGATTTTTACCACGCTAGGAAACAATCCTCTTTGTATCTTGTGGAAGCTTGATGAATGTATCTAAGAGGAACTCAAAATATTGCTGCTAACCAACCCAGTGAGGACTCGAACTCGCAAACTTCTTGTCATGAGAAGTCAGTGCCCAATCCACTCGGCCACCAAACGGTCGTGGGTTTGATTACCATATGAAGACAGAATGTTGGGAGGTCTATAAACATTTTCAAGCTATGGAATCTCTCTTACACACGCGCGTGTGCGCGATCGCGCACTGGTGCACGCACACGCACACCACTTCTTTTTTACTGCATCATTCACTGGACACACATATGTACAAAACAAATATCAGTTGTATAGTTTAGTAATAAAAATCTGGCAGCTTGGGATAACGGTATGAGACTGGTGTTAGAGCCATGAGGTTGTGAGTCCAGCCCCACGAGGCCCTTGGTTATTCTATAATGAAAGGGCTCATAGTCAACTTTCAGTCCATACTTTGCATACCAGACATGTAATATTGGATTGGCAGCGATGATTGAGTGCATAGATAGATGGGGTTCATGATAAGGAAATTAGACACAATGGTCTTCACACTTCCCACAATCAGGGCGCCATCAGAAGCGCCTATACATCCTATACAAAACTTTCACTAACCCGATCAGGCACAAGTAGAGAAGAGTACAGTCAAGTACAGACAATGTGTCGATTTTGTTTTCGTGGGAATTCGTAATCGCCCACAAATGGGGCAGTGTTGGTGAGCAGTGTGCATTTAAGGGATCTCATGGGTTTCATATGGGTCATTGATGGTGGATATAATCTATTATGCAAAAAAAACATGAAATTGAAATATGTTTATGGGAAAGGAGGTAGCTTCCCACCTCACTTCCATCCTCACCCCTGAATCTGCCTATGTGTCCTGATAATCACTCCAACATCTGTTTCGCGCCCGCTCAGTGAGTTTTGATCCATGACGTAGTGTAAATCATATCACAAGAATTTCTTCGAATCATGCAACAGGACCGGTTATTTATTTACAAAGTTCATCATCACACAACAAAATAATCTTACATTTATTGACAGTTTCGGCAACTGCTGTTGCCATTTTCAAAATCTCTCTGCGCATGACAGGTCAATCTCAGAGAGATTTTGAAAATGGCAACAGCAATCGCCGAAACTGTCAATAAATGCGAGATTATAGTCTTGTGTGATGATGAACTTTGTAAATAAATATAGATTCCAACACGATGAACACATTTAAGGGATATGTTTGTATTACCATAGAGACTATGTCAGACTTTGGTTAGCATCTGTAGAGGTGACTGATAGGGCATGTATATCATCTACTAATATGCTATTTCTATTGTTTGTTATACCACATCACAGTAATGAAACCAATCAAATTAAATCGCCTAAAATGATCCACTGTGCAAACGCATCTTAATCTAACCAATCAAAAACAACTTCCTGATTGAATTAGTGCAGATAGAAGCTATAAAATATTGGTGGAAATATCTAAATTGTAATTGCATGCATGTAGGACTCTGTCAGCTTATTTCAATATAATAATGTGCTGTGATAAAGTATATTCTAGAGTTTGAATCAAACCTAAAATGGATGCCCTGAGTCCCATGGTATCTGTGTCTGTTGGTTACCTTTCTATATAAAACGAGTAATATGTATGGCATAGTGTTTGTAAATCATAGCAGCATACACACCACACACACCCTCCCATGATGCTGGATCCATGTCTGTACACATTCGCGGCCGTATAACTTTTCTTAAAACTTGACACATTATTATTCTCATTATTCCCCTGACGTTTGAAACAGTCAGATTCAACTTAAGTGCATCCCCCCTTTTCTAAAAACCTGGATCCAGCATTGGGCCCTACTTGTCCTTAATCGCACGGCCTCTCGTCTCTTGTCATCTCTACTCGTCTCTACAGAAAGTCGCCTGAAACGCGCATAAAAATATAGGACAAGAGTGGCTAGGTTTAGGGCGAATTACACCCACTGGAAAGTAGGCCAGTTCTCGGGTGATTTGGTGTGGTCTGGGGGCACCGATTGCCCACACTAGAATCGGCCGTAATTTGCACAACTCTGCCGTGCTCGACTGGCGGTGAAATGGGGGTATGATCAGTCATATAAGATAGCAAATTAGGCTGAAGTCAAGCCAAGCGCATCGAAACAGACTAGTCCATTTTTCATAATGATGTGACGGTGTAAAAAGGAAAACTGAAACATGCCAAAGTGACACTGACATCGTAACTTATTTTATAAAGAATATTGACGTTTGTGTGGATTATAACTGATTGTCAACGTAGCATTGAATTAGCATCTGCATTGTTTTTAGCGCTATAAGCTGTGAAATATGCATATTGGTTTGATGCTTTCAGAATAACTGTGGCAATATGTAGACAAAAACAGTACGTCAAAATTATTTTACAAAAGCTACAAGGTTAAAAGATAGGCCTATATGTCTAAAAGTACCATGTGACACGACCGACTAACAAATCTTCATCAGATAAAATCGAAAATGAATAGTGTCTGCTAAACCGCACACGAGAGAGTTGTGCAAATACCGTGCAGAAGGGCTGGCACGCATTTGTCAATCTTGTGGAAGAAAAGTGAACAAACATAAAACTGATCGGCATAAAATGAAAGGATCTATCCATGTGTACCATTGTGCTATTATTATATATCCACCAGCATGTTAAGAAAGCGACAACTTTGTAAAATTGTGTTACTGAACTTTTGTGCAATTGCTATAATTCGAATTGTTATGCAATTCACATTAGAATCCACACATCTCGAAGGAGTGATCCCCAAAGTTTGGAGAAATGGATTGCAAACTGAATTGTTATTACATGATGAGCTTACCCAAGGAAACTCAAGTATCCTGGATGATAACAGCATTAGTAAAGCACAAATGCAATTAAGTTCTTTAGTTCTGAAACAAAATGACACCCTGGATATGAATGTTGTGTCCAAAGATGACAACAATACGGATTTAATAGTAGATAAAACCTCAAAAGTACGTAGGTTGACCGACGACCGTAGTATTGGTTCTGTTCAGTCATTGCAGACGAACTCTCGTCACAACGCGAGCCATGGAGCGGATCCAGGGGACGCCGGAGACGGGAAGCCTACTCAGTGCCCCCTCTTAGCAGCCCCTGGTCATGTGGATGAAGATGACCGATGGAGAGTAGTAGAGGACAATTCCCAGTAAGACCTACATAGTTACTTAGTTAGTTAGTTATTTGTTTATTGAAGTGTCGTAAAGATATTCAAACATAGTATAATTGTACAATTGATCAAATTAAAAGAAATATCTTCCAGCCATTTTGACACATTGTTCTAAAATTGGACTAGTATATTAGGTTTTAAAATATCAGTTCATATTTCGTGACAGTCTTTGTCCTTCCTGGTATGAGGGTGTATAAACCGGCAATGCTTTGCATAGCTACTTATTGTTACAAATTGTTATTTGAATGGTAGTTTTTGTTTTATCGTTTTTGGATGATGTGATTAGAACCCAATGCCACTCCATCAGTGGACATGGTCATCTTATCATGTATTTTGAATCGGGCTTTGCAAAATTACTTACTAATTTGTATGAAAGAAAAGGGAAAAAATCAAGGGGTTAAAAGTAAGGCCACCACAAAAGCTCCTATTTCATATTAGTTAGTTAGTTAGTTAGTTAGTTATTTGTTTATTAAAGTGTCGTAAAGATATTCAAACATAGTATAATTGTACAATTGATCAAATTAAAAGAATATCTTCCAGTAAATGTAATGGCTTATTTTGACACATTGTTCTAAAATTTGACTAGTATATTAGGTTTTAAAATATCAGTTCATATTTCGTGAGAGTCTTTGTCCTTCCTGGTATGAGGGTGTATAAACCGGCAATGCTTTGCATAGCTAAAAGTCACTTATCTAGGAATATACAATTTCCTACGGCTAAACATTTTATGACGGCGTTCAAATGTTACACGGCTTTCGAGTCGAAAACAAGTGTTCGTGTGTAATTCCCGTAATGTCCGTGCATGAATGAGGGAGAAAAGATGACAGCTCCTCAATGTTTTGTACTAAAAGGTAATTAATGTGCTCCACAGAGACTTACTGACTAGTCGATGCACTACAAGAACATGTCCTCTTCCAGATTTAGTCACTTGAAGTTGTTACCCCGACCTAATTCATTCAGGTTTCTTGATTATCTCTTTATCGCTGGATAAGTTGACAAGGATCTATCTTTCAATTGTTAACATGCTAGAGAGAAAAGTGATGTTTATGTTGTATATAAGTGATATATTCCGCATTTGTTAGTTCTCAAATGTGAACTGGTATCCTCTCCTATTATTCACATTTTAAGGTAGTCCGTGTATAAATCCCGAAACCAGCTGGTTCCATCAGTGGAAATGGTCTTCTTTTCATGTATTATTAATCAGGATTTTGAAAAGTTACTTACTCATTTGTATGAAAGAAAGGAAAACATCAAGGGGTTAAAAGTAATGCCACCATAAAACCTTCTATTTCATATTCACGGCGTTCAAATGTTACACGGCTGTCATGTCGAAAACAAGCCACAACTGATTCCGGCATCCCTAACTAGTTCAGCTTTTTCTGTGCATAGTTTACACTGAAGGTCATACGAGGTCATCTAAGGTTCAAACAGTTTAGCTTAGTTAAATGGTGTATCAAAAGCAATACTTTTTTTAATGATCAGCTGATTTTCACCGTATCAGATTGCACATACGTAAACTTTCATATATTTTCTCTCTATATATACCAATATAGATTATGGTGAAACATGGTAGAACTCTCTTAATAATCACAACACATTAAACTTACAATAAACCATTGACAGTTTCGTCAGCTGCCATCTTTAAAATGATCGACTGTGCATGACAGGCAGTCACCCATGATTAAATTGTTAGCCCCCCCCCCTTCTCTCTGAAGTTCTAAATAGGTTTTCCGTGGGAAATGTTTCACGCTAATGACCTTTTCATTATAGCTAAATGATCTGCATGGGAGCCAAGGGGCTGCGAGTAAACATTGGTGAAATTAAATTCCTGGTCTCTTGGTAACACTTCACATGCTACGCAACTGTGCGAAATGCCCAACAGCTCTGTGCCTGAAGGGAGTGGCAAGAAATTAATATAAAGAAAGAATTTGCACGTATGGATATGGGTCAAATAGAAGCAAATGACAGAATAGCTTGGAGGGATGGTTGTGGGGTAGACTGAGCAGCCAGGCCACTCCCTAAAATTGAGGAATAATTAGGGCTTGTCCAAATAAATTTAGGATTTGATTGATCGACGATTGTTTGACTATACTACCAATGAATAATGTTTTGTTTGAAGTGTTACATTCTACTTCTTTGCTGCTATCTACTCCTATGTAAAGTCAGCAGCAGACCTAATTGACAATTGATTTCATTGATTGATCCTAAAAGATAGTGAGTGTATGGTGTATCAAAATAGATTCTTCTATTCAGTCAATTATGTTTCTTCATTTCTTCTGATGATGTCGACATCTTGACATTGTTGCTGCGAGCAAAACAAGCGATTATGTTTTAATTAGGTTTTGTTCCACGTTTGACTATGATGTTGTCCCCACAGATGAAGACTTTTTTTCTTTTTTTCCCCTGAGATTTAACAATGTCATTATTTTTAAAGGTGATCTGTAATTGCTTTTTTCATCAAATTTGAGGATTGAAATATTTTGTTTGATTATTACATCCCTCCCCCCCATGAGTTCAAATGTTACGTGCCTAATTGTAGATTGGTGTGACACCAATTTGGTTGAATAGGGCTAAAGCATAACAGCAGTTTCCACCCCAAAACCTTCTAATTCTTTTATTTTAAAGAACTACACCCAAATGAGTTACATCAACTGGCGCAATTGCCTTTGATCAGAGAGGAGTAAAATACCCAATGCTGGTAAAATAGTGTGGGTTATAACATACTTCTACCAGAACCCACGTATCTACATTAGAACATTACTGACTGTTGTTTTGACAATCTTGAAACTGTATGATTCAATGAACAGTTTTTTTCTTTTCTTTTCAGATATGCTTATTCGGCTTACTATGACAACCGCACAGGTTCCCCGAGAGTGATTGTACTAGGAGTGGAAAACCTCAAGAGGCACAAATTTAAACACGTATGGTGTCAACTTTGGTACTCACAATCTGTTCTGATCACAACGCAGCCTGATGTCAAAGAACTAGCGTTTGACTCGTCTGGAAGAGAGTATGTGTATCTAGAATACGCATTAAACATATTAAGGAAATGGGTCATTATTGGAGGTGAAGTGGTATAACTCCTGATTATTTTGTCAGGCCCGTAGGAAGCAAAATGATATTAATAAGGCCTTTTGAAAATTGTAATGTAATATAACAACGCGATGCGAGTGCCAAATTCAGATTGGTGGTGGTGGTGGAGTGGGTGGGGGCCCGGGGGGGGGGGGTGCACTTAATACATTTTGCGAACTAAACGGGGAGCCGCCACCGGAATGGGTCACAATTTCACCCCTAAAAATCAGCATATCATGACCCAAGTAGCTAAAATCAGCACTTGATAGGTCTAATTTAGCTCTTGATCAGCACACTAAATCCACCCACTTGCCTATGCACCCCTTCAGATTGGAAAATCAGCACTTAAAGCCTTATGATTTGCAAAATGTTAGCACATTTCACCCATTATATCAAATGTCCGGTGGAGCCCGCCGCACACTATCTAGGTTAGTGCTCCCCGGGGTATGTTGTCCAAGAATTTTCCTATTAATGAGATATTTGTGAAATTAAAGTAAGATTACAGTTTTTTTTGGCATTTTTTACTTTTTACTATTTAGTTTAAAGAACAAAGTGTAAACCACAATCAAAATCGGAATTGCAGTGATGCCGGAAATTTCTTCTAATACTTGTTCTGCACACTACGGGCATTTCTGATCTCAGATAACTAGTTATTTCTCGAAATTGTGTATGTAGTGAAAAATATATTGATAAACTCCAGTCCGCAGAAAATTCCGCTCATGTGATATTACATTCTGTACAGGTAGTCCGGTAGTACACACAACATATAATATGGCATACAATATGAAAAGCATCACCCAAGGTGACAAACCACTGTTTTCAGTAAGTCGATATAATACTTGCCAATTATTCACCATAACATATATAGTGATATATAGAACTCTGGCTCCTAGCTCAAACAATGTGACTTGTAGAGAGGTAATAGTAAGACAATGACCATATAATGACCCGAAATGTGGACCGTTTGGGCCCATGTGGTGAAATGTATCAAAGCTTTCAAGATTGCAAATATTATGTCATATCTTTTAATGCGTACAAATAAGTGACAAAAAATCGGAATAGATGAACTCTATTGTCAAAGGATGTATGCACATATATATAGGTATTAATTATTTACAATCCTGAAGGCATAAAATCGTCTGGTGCTGATAACGCCCGTGCCTCGGTTGATGGGAATCTCTTTCACATTGTGCATACAGGAGAATCACCGTATCAAGACCACCTAGGACAGGCTTCAACACAGAGGTGGTCTCTTAAAATTCTTTCCTCATAGATTTTTGGTGGTCTTATGGCCCTGGCCCTTCCTACGGGCCTGCTTATAACATGGACCACTTGATTATATTCTAATAAACATGAAAGCGTTTTGTAGGGTTGAGTTTACCAATTATAGCAAATATTCACACCACTTATAATGTATTTTACCTTTTCAGATACAACGCGATCATGACAAAGTGCAAGTTAAGTGCCCAATATGGTTTCCCAGTGGCCGTATCTCTCGTTTTGGGCGAACCCTGTAATAAACCAAGTGACATACTGAAGATTCACTACACCACTGACAAAGATGACAATCGTAAAGCAACTGGAAGTCAACATAAATACAATTTCACGGTATGCATGTCCTCTTTAAATGGTAACTTCAGCCGTGTGAATCAACTGCTTGATACAATTGAATCAAATCGACATTTCGGAGCTGAGCATTTTGTTTTTTACAACCACAGCTACAGCAGCATCTTGCAACCATATTTGGATTATTACACGTCTAATGGCCTTGTGTCTATGCATGCTTGGGACATTCCATTAGTTGTTGACAGCCCTCCAAAAGCACCACAGATACATTATTTTGGTCAAGCTGTAGCAGTGAACGATTGTTTGTACAGACACATGTACACGTCCGAGTACATTGTGTTCACGGACTTGGACGAACTTATCGTTCCTCATGTCAATGGCACGTGGCAGGAAATAATGTCATCTAGTCCTTCAGATACCGCCTCTTGGATGTTCAGAAATGTATTTTTCTTCCAGGATTGGGAAAGTGATAATACTACCATAAAGGAAGCATTCGATTTGGGTCTAAACACGCTGTTGAAAACGAGAAGGGAGCTGAAAACGTTTATGCCTAGACAAAGGTCAAAGGTTATTGTGAAACCTGAATCAGTGTCAGTTATGGGTTGCCATGTCGTCACCAGTTATATACAAAACGCTGGGGGAAATTATGTAGTTCCCGAGCAACATGGATTGTTGCACCATTACAGGGTGAAATTTGATGACACAGAGACGCATTCAGCAGTGGATAGAACCATGCATAAATTTGGTGCAGATATTGTGAACAGAGTGAAATATGTACATTCTAAAGTATGATACATATGCTATCTGTGATGTTTAAATCAGTCATACGGTGAATGCATTGATATTTTTGTTTTTATATATGGACTGGTACTTTTACTATGCCCGAAATGAAGTCTTCTTATATATTATACCCGGTTGTGGCAGGTGGTGAATTTTAAACACAACAATAAAAGTGCATCAATGCCCTGGCTCTCAGTATTTTGTAATCAAAATTTTATACTTTGAAATTCAATCATGACAGTTGACAATTGCGTTCATTTTTTTCCTTGAAAATGTGTTTGAAAAATTATGAGCAACAAACATACAGTTCATAGCTACATTCGAAAATGTCACTTCAGGATGGGGCCCATTGATTTTGAATTTAGTATAATTAAATTCATAACTTATGATGAAAACCTTAAGTCTCAATATACACTTGTATTTTCCTATTACAGATGTATATTTGTACGGGTTTATTTTTTCATCAATGTTTATCTGTGGTGTTTGTTTGTGGTAACGTGGGAAGCACCTGGTTTTCCGGGGCCAGCCCCGGAGGATGTAAGTCCCAACACCTCACTAAGGCCACAAACATCCAAATTAAAAACCAAAATTAGCTTTATAACAATCAAAATATATTTTTGAGAAAACTTTTCAATGATTTCAGAATGTATGTTACTTCAGTAGTTAGACCAGCTTATATTATGAGACCAATATTATTTCAGAATAATATTAATATAAATTTATTTTTATGTTTACACTATAAATGTGACATATATACATTATTTATTTAGTTCATCTATACACAACACAAAACAAACTTTACTGTTGACAGTTTCGGCAACTTCTGTCACCATTTTCAAAACGTCTCTGCGCATGTCCAGGTCACTCAGCACGACTTCCGATGCCGAAAATCGGGTCATACACGTGAGAGAGTTGAAAGGCCCCCTCGTCTCGGTTCATGACCTGCTTCTGACCTCGTATCTTTATCGCCTCCCTGATGGTTCTTGTTCTCCAATCCCCCTCCCTATCCAGTACACTCACTTCCTCCCAGTCTATCTCATGATTGTTTTGTTTCACATGGTCTGTGATCGCACTCTTGTTGATCTGGGTGAGAGATTCTTTCCTCGCTGCTCTGGTGAAAGACCCCCCACTGTTCTGCTCCACATCCTTCATGTGTTCTTTTACACGGGTGCCCAGTTTTCTGCCAGTTTCCCCAACATACACACTCTTGCAAGACTTACGGGGAATTTTGTACACCACTTCACATTTCTCTAGCTTATCCTGTTTGTCCTTAGGGTGAACGAGAATGTTCCTGATGGTCTGTAGGGGCTTCACCGCTGTAGACACTCGGTGCTTATTAAGGATACGTGAAATACCCTCTATTACCCCTTTCACGTAAGGTAAGATGACTAAACCTTTGGAGCCTGCTGAGTCCTTATTCTTTTTCTTTCTCTTGTCCTTTCCTCCTTCCTTCTTCTTTTCTATCTGTGCTTTCACTTTTTCAAATGACCATCTTGGGTAACCACATTGAACCGAGACGAGGGGGCCTTTCAACTCTCTCACGTGTATGACCCGATTTTCGGCATCGGAAGTCGTGCTGAGTGACCTGGACATGCGCAGAGACGTTTTGAAAATGGTGACAGAAGTTGCCGAAACTGTCAACAGTAAAGTTTGTTTTGTGTTGTGTATAGATGAACTAAATAAATAATGTATATATGTGTATTCCAACACGATGAACTCGTTCAAGGATATAAATGTGACATTCTTAAAACATATTGTGAAATTTATTTAGATTAAAACGTTAACAAAAATTTTGTTTAAAAGAAAATGTTTATACATGTATTCGCCTAGTAACCAACGCACCTGCCGACGCTATCTTCCATATCAACACTCGGAATTTGTTATTTAGTTTTATATCTATCCGTCCAAGAATAATATAAAGTGGCGTCATTATCACTTATTCTTATTCCTTATATAAGCTTTTTGGACTAGTACACGGCTCCTGGTACTGGTCGAGGCGCTCACACCGCCTGGGTTCTCGTTGTGTTTTTCCCAATGATACGTAGGCCCACACTACGGTCGTACAGGGCCTCTCCCAAGACCAGATTGACGGCCCCACACGGCCCCACACTGGTGCTGGTAGCGACGGCTTCAGACCGTGGCACACGCCAAGCTGAATATGTATCAAAGAGGGTACTAGATCCAAGACACGTATGCACGTGGGTCTAGTAACCTTATTAATACGTGAGTATAGTTTGAAAAGGCCCCGAATCTACGAGATTCGGGGGTGTTGGTTCCTACGATGTGGTCGTTATATTATCTACATTTCAAACCAAATAAAATGGTTTTAATTATAAAAACAAAGTAAAACGATTTTTTTAGAAATGTTCGTCATACTGCTTACAGCGCCATGTTTTTTTCAAACGTACGTTGAAGTCACAGTACAGTCACCAATATTGTGGAGGGTTGCAGAAAGGCTGTGTGTGTTCATGTTGGGCTGAGGTGGTGGGGGTTTGAGGGGTGGGGGGTGGGGGTTATGGTTGGTTGTGATGAAATGAGGTGAAGGGCGGAGCATTTAATCTGCTCCAGATCTAATCAGTTGCCACCCGAGCAGTAGTAGGGGGGGGGGGTAGTAGACAGATAAATCATTGTCATATACTAGTACATGTAGTGTGTATGGCTGTCACATATGACGATAGAAGGAAGGTGATGGAGGTGTATTTAATCAGTCCCAGACATGTATACTGACGGGAGCTGTTATGAGGGATGGGGGACAGAGAGATGTCTGTTCCAGCCCAGATTTGTTGAGAGGTGGTGGAAGATGATATGTTGTTGAGGAAGGTAGGGTAAGGGAGGAGCATTTAATCTGTCTGTTCCAGATTTCATGTTTCAACCTGAGCCGTTGGAAAAAGGTGATGGAGATGCATTTAGACTGATCTGGACCTGTTTATATGGGGATGACGTGGAGAGGGTTGGGGAGAGAAGAGAGGGGTGGCGGCCAAAGGAAGGGTAGAGGAGGGTGGAACATTTAATCTGTTCCACACATGTTTACCAGGAGTAGCAGAAGCTGTTGGGAGGGATATTAGAGGGATCAATCATTGTCATATACATTTAGTGTGTATATGGCTATGACTAATGCCGATGGGAGGAAGGCGATGGAGGTGTATTCTATCCGTCACAGACCTGTATTCTGACGGGAGCTCGTGTGAGGAAGGGGTACACAGCAACGGATGGGGAGGGAGGAGGATTTAATGTGTTCCGGATCTCTTCTGTTTCAACCCGAGCAGCACCGGGTAGACAGCTAGTGATTTATATAAAAGTCTATCATTTATATGACCAAGTTATTTAATATAGCTATTGTGTGCTTTTGTAATCATAGTGTGAGAAAAGGGTTATCATATATTTGTGATATGGTATCATATATCCCACATCTTTCGAGATCCACTCATTAGTTCTGTTCGTTGGTGATTATCTAGAGATGAGGGATATCTCTCACACCCCTAGCCATATGATAACCCTTAATTCTCTATTCTTGATATTTTTTCAAACTACATAAGATAATGTTTTTACCACCCAACCAAAGATGAGTTAGACACATCAGTTTGTTGTGTACTAAAACATCGACATATGGCACAGACTGGGGTGGTGTTTACACATTTCTTTTTAAAATTACCAACGTTTCCATGGAACCGGGCATACCAACATATCTGGTCACCATAGAATGCTGCAAGAGCAACGCCATGGTTATTCACAAACTAGGGTTCGGACCACTTTGATAAACGTTGCAAAATGTGGTATCACCGAGGCGGCGGAATTATATTTTTTCTCTGTTATCCTCTGCAGTATATGTAGGCTACACCTTTTTATTAAACAAACCTACACAGTTCTCAATCGCACCTGTGAATACAACTGGGAATGGAGGACGCCGCATAGATACAGCACGGAATGAATGTTTATTCGATTTATTTAAAGAAAAAAATGTACTAATTTCATTCAACATAAAAAATACAGTGATATTTGAAAATAAAGCAGAAAATAAAACAAACACAAACAAAAAAATTAAGAAAAATAAACAAATATACAGCATCACATTTGTACATTGGCACATGCATCGTACTATAGGATATAAAAAATGAAGTGGAAAAAGAAAGAATGGACATTCAATATAGTCTTATTTCGTTTTTGCAACCTCGTTGCATGTGGCCACACAGAAAATGATAACACTCATTTCATATAGTGATTGAGGTATAAAATACTGGTACTTTTAACATTGAAAAAGAAAGAAAAACTAAAAGTGCATTAGGAATAAAATAAATAATTTTCTGACTATTTTTAACAAAAAAATTGTAGAATATCTATTAACGGAGGTAATAGTATGTGGATGTTTCATACACCGACTGTGTACCTTCTGATAGAGAACTGTCCCTCTTAGACGGTGGACGGCAGCACACTTGACACTTGGCCATCAACATTCCACGACTTCTGATCATCTTGACTCTGATAACGAGTTTACTACAGTCACAGTATATGTACACAAAGTAATGAAGAACGAAAGGCAATAAAATGAACACAACAAGAGGCCGGATTTAGCCGAACGGAAAAGGGTGGGCCCCAGAGTTTGCAAGCAGGTTGCTTGTTTTTAAAGGATAAAAGACTAAAGGCGTGTGGGTTCTTTCTTCTCGTGCGAGTAGCAGGATAGACACAGTCCCAGAACAGCCGTGCCCTGGTGATTCTAGTGTCACATGATACAGGCCTTGGCGTTGGAGGATTAGTTCCACAGGGACACACAGGTATGGATAGTCGTATTAGGATTACTAGGGTGCAGGTAGCCTATGTGTGGAAGTCGTTTGGTACCTGCTGGACCACACATGCGTGCTTTGGTCTGAGATGTATACATCTGTGCATTGAGTATGATATATGGGGGCATAGGTGTCAGAAGCCCACGTGGACTATACTGTATGTACGCAAACCAAGATTCAGATCTCCCGTAGAATAAAACAAAGAATACAACACACACACACACACACACACACACACACACACACACACACACACACACACACACACACACACACACACACACACACACACACACACACACACACACACACACACACACACACACACACACACACACACACACACACACACACACACACACACACACACACACACACACACACACACACACAAAACAACAAAAAAAACACAAAAAATGTTTGTGTGAAAAACAAATTTTTGAGAATTCTATGAACTACGTACACGACAACCCCTGCATTGGCCTGTCAATTTCATAGATGATGACTCGGTAAAAGTGTTTGTTGCAGAGGTCTTTCCTTTGTAGGTGAAAGCTGATTCTGCAATAAATATCCCATAACTGGACTTTCCCCCTTCACAATTCCTTACAGCTTATGAAGGATCTTGTAAACCAGCCAATAAAGAGAACGTAAATGCTACGAATGAACCTGCAATGCAGAGTTTATTAGTTAGTCGCTGTATACAAAGAGCGTTACCTACCTCTGCTGTATATCCGATCCATGATCCATTTCCTAATCAATGATTAAACAAAGTTTGTGACATATAAAACATGTTAAGGGTGAACCGGTCCGTAAAAATGGAAGAGAGACAGAGAGTTCGCATTCTCTAAGGCCCTTCTTTAATGTTTCTTTTTTCCCTTTCTAGTCTTTCTTATTTGTTCCTTTTTATTTTGTAATGTTCATTTTTTGTGGGATATGGTGTGTGGAGATCATGCAGTATCATTTGGCTATAGTACTCGTAGGTAACAAGACTTTTCAGTATGCTCAAAATTGCGTACAAAAACCCAGTGCACATCGAAAGGACATTCGCGACACGGTGACATACTTCATAGTACACCTATATCATACATATATGATTTTCGTTACTAAATTGTTGATGATAATTGTACATATTTCTATAAAAAGTAGCCGCCTCCTCTTCAGTTTTTTTTTTCAAAATGGCACGCACTATGTACTATGTCAGGCGCCACCGCTCTGTCTTGCTGTCGCTCAGTTAATTAGGGTGCTACCATCTACGGGCATGATGAAATAGATTAAACCATAATACTGCCCCCGCCCCCCACCCCCCGCCTAAATTTGTTTGAAAATCGACCCCACTCTCTATTAAAATCAGTTTTTCAGCCCCCTACCCCATAGTCTCTCCCCCATTCCGCCATGATACATGGTGTAGTAGGTAACTTACATCAAATGTTCATCTCTTCCAGCTGTTCCTGCGATCACGTCTGTGACGTCATCACTTCCTGCCACCGTGACGTCATTTCGGACGTAACGATGACGTCAGACGTGGACCTGGAGTGCGTGTTCCTGCTGGTGCCGCTGCTGCTCGTGTGGCTCATCCACCGCTACTGTGAGTGCGCGAGTGGTGCACGTGTGCGTGTGAGTGCACCATGTGCGTGTGAGTACGCACGTGTTGTGCTGCAAGTGTTCTGTGTGCGTGTGTGTGTATGTGTGCGTGCATGTGTGTGCACGTGTTTGGTGTGGTGTACATGTATGTGTATGTGCACGTGTGCATGTGCGTGCTGCACGTGTGTGTGCAAGTGTGTGCATGTATGGTGCATGTGATGTATGTGCGTGTGTGCGTCAGTGACTGTGTAAGAGTATGCGCTTGCTGAATGTGTTCTGTGTGTGCGTGTGTGCCTGTGTTTTCGTGTATGTGCGTGAGGGTCATATGCAGTCGGGTCCCCCTTGTTCCACCAAAATATTTAATTTCCATGGGGTTTTTGGTATGTGGGCTATCGATCGTGCATACTAAACCCATGTGATGCAGGAAAACTTGGATCTGCCAGTAGTGCATGAGAGTTATAGACAGATCCAGAGGCGTGCATGGGGAGCCCCTCCCCTTGTTCAACCAAAATATTAAAAGTTCACGTTTTTTGTTTGTCAGCTATTGCGCATCGAAATCCATGAGACCCCTTATTGTGCGCCCCCTTAAAAACCTGGATCTGCCAGTGATGATGTGTTTGAGCGTTGGAGTCCATGGATGTCTGTTGGTTATCTGAACTCGATCACCCAGAACGAAAATAACCATTGTAAATCGAGGCTACCTTGCAAATAGAGTCTGATTGAATGAGGCTATGTGGTGCTAAGCACACGTGCGTGTGCGTGTGTGCATGCGCGTCAGCAGACGCACATGCAGATGTTTCACTTCCGGCACTGTAGGAGGATGTCGTAAGTCTGAGGGTGCCAGTACTTATCCAAATAAAAGGTGTGAATGTACGCTTCTGTGGTTTTGTTGAAACGGAGTTGGACGCGTGACCAGAAGGTCGTTAGTTCACTTCCCGATTGAGTCTGATGATGGGTGTTAAGCAGTCTTATCCCTAAATAGATTGAGATTGCTATTACGGTGTTTTTTATGTTAGATTATTTTCAAACAAAACACATGCATCTATTTCTGTTGTTTTTATTTCTCAGTTTTCTAAGCAATACAGTTTACAGACACAACTTCCCACACAAGCAAAATAGAGGAGACAAAGCGCCAGCCATTCTCTGGAATATGCTTGAAGAGAAGTCAAATGGTGAAATAACTTTTGAACGCTGATCTGTTGATTTCTTCAGGCCCCACCATAGATAAGGACCTGAGCAAATGGGCCGAGCGGATGAAGACGCCGAGATCAGAGCCAGCAAGGCGGAGAACGCAGGTGAGAAACGTGGTCAGTTCCAGCGTCAGTCTACGGCAATCTCTTTCACACTGTAAATTATTTGCGAGTGCTACAATATTTTCCAACTTCCAATTTTTCAATAGCTTGTGAGTTGTCAAATAAGGCCGAAATTGAGATGAATTGGTCATTTTTGGGAGTAGGAGCATGTAATTACCATGCGTAATATGAGTGTTTGCTTGTTCATTTACTTTATATCTCAAATTTATTACATGAATAAATTCCATTACAACGTTCTCATGCTTAGTGAGTTGTGCAAAAAGCATGCCTCAATTTACACAATATATCAAATTATATGTAATCAAGCCATTATACTTATGACTCCTACTGAGGTTAGGACTATATCACATAGTCTTCATCGGGATTCGAACCCATAACCATACGGCATCAAATCACCTAGCAGTTCAGGCTAACTGACTAGTCCAGTCTGCCACCGGAACTTGAATTAGCCTGACCTGCTAGGCGATTTGGTGCCATATAGTCATCGGTTTGAATCCCACCAGAGACTATGTGATATAGTCCTATCCTGACATGGAGTCGTAAGTCTAAGGGTTTAATTACATACCGGTATAAAGATAATGATATTCCCAAGTCCAATAAATCAGAGCCATTTCTAAATATGTAAAATATCAAAAGAAGACCAGATCGATAATGTTGAGGGTTTAGTGGCAAGCTGTTGTAAGCCTTATGTTCTAAGAGGCCATTCAGTGTATAGTGGCTCTTGTCCCCGTAGAGTTCAATTCCTGATAAAGCGTTTTCAGTTTGTCGCGCGTCAAAATGTCGCACGGATCGTTCTGATGTTCATTTGGTCCAACTGGAGAAGAACCTCAACTGGAGGCTTTGAACATTTAACATGCTCTAGTCACCAAATGCACGTTTTGTGTCAGTAGCCGAGCCAGTTTTCTAGGAAGGTTTGAGCTACTAGTATATTAGCTCGCACTGGCACCAACTGTTGAGTCAAACTCAACTCAATTCAATATTTTTTGTGTAAATATCACTAAAACACATAACATTATAGCATAAATTAAAAAAAACCTGTTAGCTCGGGTTTAATGAATAAAAAATAGGATTTTATTAAAACGATTTACACATATGCAAAATCTTTTTCGCATAGCCCAAGCTTTGATGAAAATTTAGAGAAAGAAAATACAATACATATTGTCATTATGGCCTAATAAAAGCGCCACAGCACAATTTCTCCTCTGAAAATAATTTCAAATACTCATTTAATCACAATGACACCAAAATGATTGTATGATGACATTCTATATTCCTCAAATGAACACATACCTTTTGTTGGTGGTGCAGGCTAGAAATATACGGGCTGTCGGATTATATGAAAGAGATGATATAGTAATTAAACAACAGTTCAGTGTTGATAGTTGTCAGTGACGTCACCAGATACAGTAAAAACTCCGAATTAGGTCACCACGTCATAACTAATTCGTGGCTCACAAACTAGTAACATCAACCCTAATCCAGTTTACCTCCCTCTCAATAGATGTGTACTAGATTTATAGAGGTGCTCTTCTATAACAGGGGTTGTGATGATAATCGGGCCTAAAACCCCGCTCACCCTCATCACCCATGGAAATTCCAACCGTAATCCATTCTTGCAAAATGCATACGAACTACCCCAGTAACTTAATTTTGTTATAATAGTATCAAGCTTTTTGTATTTGTAGTTTGTGAATCTGATTAGGTCTGCAAACTGATGTATGTGTAGGAAAGATCTTATTTGAGAGATGCCCATACGCATTTGTCCAAAAGGTCAAAAGTGGCCGTTTCTCTGTACGTATCAGACGTGATAAGCTTTGATTGACAGCAGCCAAGGGGCGGATTAATGGATTACAAGGTCATGATTTTCGTATTAGTCGGTGTCATCACAAATTGACTACTTATTTGGTGCTGTTGCATAACGCGAAGGGACCATACACTACCGTGGAAACATTTGGAGGATAGGACAGAGAGGTAATCCGTGGATATGTACAAAATAAACTGGATATCATGTTCATTCAGCTTCTTCAAAAGATAATTTGAGTGCACTCGTAACTGTTGATTTTCAAGGCACGTAATGTTTACACTACAATTGCATTTTCTGTGTGAAAGAGGTTTGAATTAGCTAACAACTGCATTTGGTTTCATTGGTAATTATGTGTAATATTTGAGAACATAACAAAACATTTGCAGCTTGAAATAAGTTTTTTCTAACAGATGATATGAACTTTCTTATCAACACGTGCAGTATTTAACATGTTAGTTTGTCCAACCGGGAAGTAACATATACTTTTTATGCTAACGCGACATCGTCGGTTCACGCGGACTTTCTCCTACACCGCCATCATACGTTATCTACCCGTGGGTCTAACGTCTTATTTTCTATGGAACGTTTTCAAAACGTTGATGATGCCAGACCGCCGGACGACAAATTATAAGTTTAAATCTATTTTCAAATATAAGCCCCTGTTACCACGAACTTACATGTGATGATGCATGTAGTTGAGACCATCAGGTAGAATGTAACAGACGTTTGTGAATATATCTTTAACAAATACATACTCATGCGAAGGCTCGCAGATACCAAAGGGCCCATGAAAATGATATTTTGGGGGTGAAAATAGTGAGGTACACGTCCTCTGCGCCGCCCCCCGGCTCTGCTTATGCTCGTTGCAAACCGACCCCTCTGTATCAGCCACTGGCACGTGGGCATCATATGTATCAATTCAAAAAAGAAATCTTATTCTATTCCATGTTCTGCATATGCTGCATACCAAATTTCAAGAATCCTCTGTAAAAAATGTTAAAAATTAAAAGACTTTGACCATATCTTGAATGCATGTTTTTGCCCGTCCCTGTAGCCTGTGTCACCGCCTGCTCCTGTCGCCGCCGCCGCCGCCGCCTCGCCGGTCGTCCAGCAGACACAAACCCCACTGGTCGAGGCCACCGCCGCCGCCGCGCCGCCAGAACCCGCAGCCTTTGTCACCGAGGCCGCGCTCAGCCTCATACACAGGTTTTAGTCATCCAAATGACATTAGGAGGCTACTGTTTATCATGACCCCTCGGGGGGTATGAACATATAGGGTATGGGGGTGAGAGGGGAGCTGGGGTGTACTTTATAGAGGCACTACAAAATTGGTGTGGCGAGGGTATGATGAAATCATACACTGGTTTCAATTTTTATAGCACGGGGCCATTATGAATAGTAGCTCACTTATATTTACAAACATTCTCATTCGTGCCCTGTGTCAGTGATCATAACTAAGTGTGTAGCTGACGAGACAGTGAAGGCATCTTGTTTTAATAGATCTGACAGATGTAGCTGAATTCCAGATCATGTCATTACATGTTCACCAGGGTAACAGAGGAGTTACCGCAACCCAGCGAAAATAGATGTGTTAATTCAAATGTTGGTTTTGTCCTCTCTGTTGATTATCTAAATGCCTGGTAGTTGACATGTACTAAAATTCATTGTTCCAACACTAGGCGTGTACAATTAGATTGCACTTATTGAACACAAGTCAATCTTTCAATGAGTTCACAAATCAGGTTAATGCTGACCTGTTAATTGAGTCTCTTAATACGGCGAGCAATACTCTTATGCTACAGAGGTGATATATACAGTAGAACCATGTATTAGGGCCACCATTGGGACCAGTGTTAGGTGGTCTCAATAGAGAGGTCGTCTCTAGTTCATTTTGGTAGCTTTATATATTTCCTGAGCAATATCCCATGTAGAGTTTGCAGAATAATATACAGATACAGACAAATATGAAGGTTGGGAGTGTGAAAAGTGGTCTTAGTGTAGCAGAGAGGCGGTTTCACTGTATATAGAGGTGGTTGTGCTTCCCAGCGGGTCCCTGCGTGGCCGCGAGACTCACTTCCGGCTGACCGCGCCGAGCGCCGAGGAGCAGGAGGAGATCCGGGGCCGGCTCCCGGCACAGGTACCGATGCACGCACGCACGTGCACAGTCACATGCGCACAGTCACGTGCACACCATCATGCACATGGGCACACTCACATACCATTGCATATGAAGCACGTTTCCTCGGATTCATGCCACTGCACTTGAAATAACAGGTTTTTGAGAGTGTGGGAATTTAGATTGGATTTTGGAACTCTTCCCACTACACCCCAAGTAAATATTTTGTATGAAAAGTGTATTTTTTGTAACAAAAAGGGATGCACAGCTCCTTTAATGAATCCAACACGGGGGCTCCCTGCACAGCCCACCCAGCCACCCAAGTCTATGTCTTCTTTGGCATATTCGCTATTGATCGCGCGTGTAAAACCCATAAGATCCCTTAAGTGCGTGCCCCCCCCCTATTTCTGAAAGTCTTAATCTGCCAATTACAACTCTGTCTCCGTTCCTGCTACCAGCGGCGCGACTCCACCTCCTCGGTCGACTCGCTGGTGGTGGTGCGGGGCGAGGAGGACCTGGTCCTGCGGGGCAGTGAGGCGGCCGCGGCCGTGCTGGGGCAGGGCTGGGCGCACCCCGTCAGCCCCGTCACCGAGGCCACCACAGACTTCACGCGACGTCGACGGCGGCAACTCGCTGCCGAGGGGGAGGACGACACCACGGACTGGGCGGACATTGACGGACGGGTGGGTGCTGCCCATTCATGCTTTTTAAAGTGTATTATTGTCATTAGTCTGATTTCTACCATGTTTGCTGAAAATGCTCGATTCTGGTTGGCTCAGGGGAAGATTTTCTGATCTTTCACACCACATCCACTGAGGGGAATGACACCACCGACTGGTATTGATGGAAGGAGGGGTGCTTTTGAGCGTATTAGTCTGACTTGAGGGTGCAGATGATCTTTTAGTGTTTAGTGCAAAATGGCTATGAAATTAAGTGTGAAGTGGGAACAGGACCCCCCCCCCACCACCACACACACACACCCATCCCATCTAGATACTCTCACTTCTCCCACTTTTGCTGTAAATGTTCATCATTCTAATTGACTGAGAGACGGACTTTCTTATCTCTCACCTCGCCCCCCTCCCGTCTGTATAATAATATGCAAGTACCTTTCATCCCGCATATAGCAAGAGGGAGCTTATGAACGTTTGAATCCTACACTCACATGAAAGCGTTACTGTCTAATCCGGATTCTGGTGACATGAAGCATGTCTGAGTGTAAGCAGTGATATGTTGACGCATCACTTAGTCATAGACTAAGAGAACAATGAATTTCTAACTGCAATCTAGGTTGTGATGGAGTCGCGACTGCAGTCCTCTGTTACTTCTCACACTAGTTTTGGGATGGACGGAGCGGAGAAGCCGCATAGGCGGACGAATGCAACACACAGCGGGATGGGCAGAAGAGAAGAATCAGCAGCACGAATGAATGGAAGGTGAGACTAGTCGGTAATTTAGGCAGCTGTTTGTGATAGTTAGATGACAAATAACGCTATGGATTTCTGAAAAAAAAATCTCATTTCTTATTATGTTATATTATTTGTACTCCAGTATTACAGCTCATCAAACATTGAGTTCAATCTTTTATCTATACCAAATTTAGCCATCTTTTATAGATCTTATTTTCTAACACTAGAATTTGCAAAACATTTTTTTTGCAAAACACATTTATTTGCCCCACCTTGTACTGTGGCCTCCTTTCACCACCACGTGGCTAATGTTACTAAAAATGACTTTGTGCAACAGTGCCATAACGTATGAAGTGAAGCCCACAATCACCATCCTCATATGTTTTGGTTTATTATTATTATTACTATCAACATCGACAATTAGTTACAGCTAATTGCTTTTTTACCATACATTTTACAGAGTCTCGCCCCCGGCCTCCGCTGACCCCGTGACCTCAACTGGGGTGAGAGGGCTGAGCTCTGTGAACAGACCAGGCGGCAGCAGCTACAGAGACACAGCTCCAGCACGCGTAGGTTACCGCACCATACTTTTTCTACATCTCTTAATTGGTATTAATCACAACGTTGCCCCTCATTTTCGATTCTCATTGGTTAACAGCCGTACAAGCGCTCACTCGTGCATGCAGACAACACACGTGCATAGATAGGGTGATATCTTCACTTAAGAAACATACCATTGCCCTTAATATCCACACGGAAAATATAACTCACTGCTTTCGTGGCCTAAAGCGTTACAGAATGCTGCAATTCCAACATAGAATGAAGTCTAAAATAAGCTCAAGTTTATCACAATGTACCTTCTGATCTTACTCGATCTTTTGTGATATACTGCAATGTACTGCAATGAGGGTGTTGACGCCCTTTTAGTGTGGAATGGTAAACGGCTATCAAATTAAGTGTTTAGTGGGAAATTTGCAAAAGTGTGATACGTGTTCAGTGGGAAAAGAGCTAAATTTAAGTGTAAAGTGGGAAATTAGCTAAAATTAAAGTGTGACGTAGGAACAGCACCCCATCTAGACCCTCTGTTATAAGTAAGCATCACTGATTAGCCCTAAAATCCTTGTTGCCGCGCGGCCGTGCAGCCCGCCACGGCTGCGCTGTCACCGTCTACCCACGTGCCGAGCGAGGAGGAGGCCCGAATCCGGCGCGACATCGCTGCCATGTTCGCCAGCCGCAACGCACACAACGCGCGACTGGTAGACGCTTTCGCCATGCAGGAAATCAGCAAGCAGCAACAGCAGCAGCAGCAGGAGCAGCTCAGACAAGAGCAACAGCAAAAGCAGCAGCAGCAACAACAGCAGTGGCAGCAGCAGGAGATTAGCAGACAACAGCAAAAGGTAAACAGTGCCTTCGTAAAATGACGATAATACAAAACTGCTTCATTAAAAAACAACATTTAAGAATACAGTGAGTAATGAAAAGTCCACAAAATACCTACCTGCTTAGTAACCCCCCACCCCTGAACAATGATACACATGTAAGTCTTGGTGTGTTGAGGCTGACGTGGCCGCGCTCGGCCGCCTGCTGGATCCTCCTCCCGCCGCCACCGCCCGCCCTGCCGGTCTCCGCGCCAACGGCCATGTGCAGGTGGGTGTCAGCGAGGCGGTGTGGGGAAGGAACACATACACATGCCACGTTAAACCCAGAGCAAGGCTTGCTGCAGCATGATTGTTTTAATGAAATCCATGCACGTGTGTGGTGTCTCATCATATAAGAATCTCATTAGGAGATCCTGGTTTTCAGAAAAGAGGGGGGTCGTGAATGTTGGATTCCCTGTGAGTAAAAGTTTGTGTATGTGCAAACATGCCCTTGAAAATGAAACTTTGGGACTGCACCTCTTCACTCCTTGATTTTGCCTATGAATCAAGATTTTTCTTGCTGTAGTTCATATTGTTGCTTTATATTGAACCACATGCCAAGGCTTATGAAGTATATAACCTGGCATTGTATCTAGTTATTATCAGTGACTTCAATCGCGCATGTTGTTTCAGGATTCAAGTAAAGACATAGTAAGATAGGTATATGACACTGACGGATGTTTCATCACTTTCACTGTGATTTCATCAGCAGTAATGACATGGACCTATGATCTTCTGGATATCAGTGCTGCTGATGAAATCACTGTGAACAGTGATGAAACAGTCTGTGTAGTGGTGAATATGTTTCAACCAATTCAAGCATTGATTCAGTATCATAAAACTATTTTACTATGTCTTTACTTCAATCCTGAAACAGCATACGAGATTGAAATCATTTGACAGTTTCTAACTTGGGCGTGAATTGTGAATTGTCTGTATTTTAGTGTGTGATAAGCGATGGAACCTATAATTGGTGACTGGTGATCTGCTCATTACAAAGGCTGTAATTGGTGATTTGCTCTAAACCTTGGTGAATGGATTGTCATCAAGGCTATACCCCCTCTAAATATCATTTAAATTACAATCTTACCTTTCAGTAATTGCTTGTCTGTTTTTACACACCACAGGGTCCACCACAGTCCCGGGAGGTTGAGGTCCGGAAGACGGCGTCTCGTCGGTCACGCCAACAGCAGCAGCCCAGGGCCGGCGTCTCGACCAGACAGGGCTCTGTCAAGGTAAGGTTGCCAGTGTGCTCTAATACAATGACGGTTTGTCCAGAACCTGTATGGTTGGTTGGACAACACGTCATTTTGTGGGTCTTCAAACGGGTTTGAGTAGAGTTCAGAGTATATGATGGGTTTAATCTAGCTATGTATTGAACCAAGCTAATCCCCTATGGGTTGAAAATAGAGTGTCTCTGCCTTTGAAAGATATTTTTTCAATGCCATAGAATTATGACACATTATGACGGGTTATTTTAGACCTGTAATTAAAGTCCCTTGAATTCAATTAAAAATATCTTGTAGAGCAGCAAATGAATGGCCACCATAAAACAATGCCTTGCATGTGAACAAAGTAAGCAAGAAGTCTCTAACAAAATTAACACACCATTTTTCAATACTCAGGGCCAAGTATTCTCCTACACGACCGGAAGTGACGACGAGGAGGAAACGTCAAAAATCACGGCACAAGAAGAGTTCACAGAGGTCACAACTGTCAACAGAGCACCAATCACAGAGTCTGTTTTAGTCACAGCAACCAATCAACAAAGCTCTAGTATGGAAGCCTCCAAACCAACCACAGATCGTGAAACAGACGTAACCAATCACGTCCAACTTTCTGAATCAAACTCTGCGAATCAGCAGAGTTCTTCCAGCAAAACATCCGATAGTTCTGGGTCCGTGTCGGATTCGTTCACGCGGCGTTTCTCAGGGTTCAGTGGAGCGGACATCTACTCCTCTCTGAAGGTATGCTCATGTTATGAATGTCTAGTTGAGGATTTCATGAATTAGTACTCAAGATTGTTGGTTAGATGAAAAAATTAAAAGCTAAGGGAGAATTTAAGACATGCCATGAACCACATTCTTGTGATAATATTAACAGTAAAACCTCGATCAAGAGCACCTTTTAATGAAGAGCACACCAGATTAGTAATAATTACAATGACAATGACAACGACAACGACGACATAAAAAATGCCACGGACCTGTAAAAGGTCAATCCGTGTAGGTGGTCTCAAGAGAGAGAGAGAGTTGATTTGTTGTGTTGGCTGTGACAGGAGGGCCTGGAGCGGGTGTCTGACGGCCTGTCGCCCGCCGCGCTGCGTGAGGGCGTGGACCGCGTGACGCGCACCATGCCCTGGACAGACAGCAGCCAGCACGTAAGTGGTATGTCGGGGTCTATAGAGCCCAGCGGGGTACCATGGGGTAAGGCATCCTGCTGGGGCCTATAGACAGCCAACACGCGAGACTTTTCATTGCGGTAGTTTTAATTGCATAAGCAGAAATCCAGGGAGATCCAGGAGGAGTGTAGAGTGCGCACATATACACCCTTTTGCTCAACTTAATTCACCCTAGATATTGGACCGGTGACAAGAAGGCCGTGGGTTCGAATCGTCGTTGAGTCTGCTGGGGTGTTGAGCAAACCCGCATGTAAAGAGCTACATACTGCTCCATGGTACCTACACATTAAATACGTAACGATCAGATGAGTGAACTTACAGATAAATAGATACGTGAGAGTTGTATGCTCCCCAGGGAGTTGAGAAAAGGAAGCTATAGTGTGAAAAGGATGCCAATGAATTGGTGTGAATTTAGAGTCGTATGTCTTTACATTAGATGACACATGTATTGAACCTAATCATGCTTGGATAGATTAATCTAGAGCCTACAATGCACTTACATTAACATGTTGATGTCTTTTTGTAGCACTCTATGAACGGGACGCGCAGTGCCGGCAGCAGCAGTGGCGAGGGGTCCACGGAGTCAGTCCGGCGGCACGGCACCGCGCGCCGCAGCACCACACGCCGCCCGCCCAGCGACAGACTAGACTACTAAATAACAGACACCTCACAAATTAGTTAACTAATCTGTGGGCACATGTTGAAACGGATACGGGAGTTCATATAGCCACCCCCTTGCCCCCTGCCTCCCTTTTAGAATTGAAGTTAGAATTGTATATAAATGATGTAGCAGGTTAAGTATTGAATGGAACAATCATGTATTTTCAACAGACACAAGTTGCTGCCTGTGAATGATAATTTTCGTATTGTGATATTATTTGATCAATCACTACAGCAGATCCAGTGAAAAGTCCCGCCACCCCCTCAAATAAGAAAATAAAGTGTAGACATTGACAGAAAAAGAAAGAAAGAAAAGAACAAAAAAGAAAAGAAAAGGACAAAATTGTCAGCATTCCTCCTCGTATTCGTGTTGTATGTATGTAACGAAAGTCTTAATTGCTTCATAAGTTGCCATGTCGCCACCACCCCCTTTAAGAAATCTGGATCTGTTGAAGTTAAATGATACACACTATATTGTAGCATTGATGTAGCATGCAGTAGTGTTATGCAATGTCGTGCTTATTTGTCACCATCTTGGATGTTTCCAACGATCTGAAAATAAAGATCACACAACGAGACTATATTTTGTTACAGGGGCCTACCCGAGTGGCCACAAAATTGGTAGTAGAATGTACTTTTAGAGGTGGGCTGGAACTTTCACATAGATTAAGGCAGGGGGCCAGAGAATTATAAATAAATAGTGTCAATCTTTTATACTTCCATTGGCCATAATAAAGAGTAGCGCCCTGACCCATTTGGTGATCAACACCTTATATACGCTTGATGTCACATAACAAAACACTGTTATTTTGTACTTCACAGCGGTATATTTGTATTACCCTGACAGCCATATAATGAATGAATGCACCACGTTGCATACATATAAAACGCCTACATAATGCAATATAATCAACCAAAATTCCAACAGGTGGCAACAGTTTTCAAGTTGCCCCCCCCGACGATCAAGAAAAGCAAAAGGAAAGGGCTTGGGGTAAAGACTAAAGCTTTAGTTCAAGAATGTGCCAAACAAAAAGATAGAATATAGCATAGGAAATGTATCTGTGATAACGTATATGTTTAATATGCAAAGTACATTTTATTATTTGTTTACTGTTACCTAAGCCACTTGTATGTTACAATTTATTCATGAGAAGTCAGATTCCCGGGGTCACTTGGATGAAAAAATCTATTTTGTAAATAATTGAATAGTGATATGCAAGTAGATAACTGTAGCACAAAGCAGCTGTTATTGCAAAAGTGCGCAGGTTGAAGTATATATTTTGTTAGTCTGTTCAATGATAATAACCTCTTTCTGTTACTTCTTTATAGCAATTATTTTGTTACCACTATATTGGTAGTTTACTGCTTGTGGTGATGCCATTGCTACTTTATGTAGTCAAGTGAATAAATATATCTATCTAGCCATGTCAATATATTGGCAGGAACTTGCCTGTTATGGATAAGATAAGAGAAACGAGAGAGGACGATGATGATAATTCAACACACACTCTCATATAACAAGATTAGGAAACAAATGAATATATGTAGTTTATGTATTAGTTTTCACCTTTGATATGAGTTTCTAGCAAATGTTTGTTTTGTACTGTGTTCCTGTCGTTGTTCTTGTTGTCGTCATTGTCCATTGCATTGTGTGATTTCGATAAAAGCCTTGTGTATTCTAAAGTTAGACTTTTATATTTATGAACTGTAAATGGAGAAAATAAAGCATTGAGAAATTCCTAAATTTCGAGTTATCAGATGGATGTTGAATGCATCTATAAAATAGCCTGAAAGGAAATATTTATCATGTATCACATAAATCAGAATCCAGGTTAGAAGGAAAGTCAAAGAAATCCGTATTTATAGTTACTAGTCATCCAAATCATATGTATGAAGCCTAGAAAGGGATATTATCTTAGGCACATTTAAAGGCTATAGCAGTTCTATCACTGGTGCAAAGTCCAGATTGTATTTTGCTTTGATTATACACTTTAACATCTCTTTACGATATTTACAAAGAGAGTTCCTGTTTTGATCCAGATAGAATGACAGTGATAAATAAATACACACATACATTTATATTCAAATCTGATAAGGATTTTCATACAGTAGAAACTGGCTCTCGCGAATCCTTGGGGATTACAGTAGAATGTTCTAGATAGCCAATTTTTAAGAGTAACAACTGGTAAATCTTCTTGAAGGGAAATGCCACTAACTTCGAGGTAACACAACATTCCAGATATTAAAGCAATATTGAGATAATAAGGTTCTTCTGTATAATTTGTTGGTCAATGAATGTCAAACAGCAACACTGAAGGGACATTCCGTTTAACATTAACAATGTTAATACAAGATTCTATAATCTATTGCCATAGTGGGTTGTAGACTTTTCCCTGCAAGTCAAGAAAGAATTGACAATGAAAATAAAGTGGATATAACCGTAATTGGTGAACTTATAGATACATGTGCATGATTTTTCAAGAATGAGATTCAGTTATTGTTTAAAAAAAAAAAAAAAAAGAAAGAAAAAAAGGTGATTGTCTATATGCAGTGTACCTGAAGTCAACGGTAAAACCTCTCCATGTGGATACCTCTCATTTACGGACACCTGTATTCAGTGGACAAATTTTATTTGTCCCTTTAATTTTCCCTGCATTTCACGTATAGATCTATATGTAAACATGCGTTCATGATGAATAGAAAATATATAGTTCCGATGGCAGAGTGGACTAGTGAGTTAGCTGAACTGCTAGGCGATTTGGTGCCGTATGGTCGTAAGTTCGAATCACACCAGAGACTAAGTGATATAGTCCTAACCTGACTTGGATTCATAATTCTAATCACTTTATTTATTACATATAATAATTTAAAAACATATAGTTTAATTTGGACTCTAACACAGCATGCAGATAAACAATACAAATACAAGACATAATAGTATTGTGACGTTTTAGAAAGATGCATATCTGGTAGCCCCTTTCAGAAAAACTATGTAAAATGAACCTCTCTTTTAAGGACACCTGTCTTATGTGGACGCTCTTCACTTCTTGTGGAAATATCCAAACAAAACAAGTACCACCGTACGACAATACAATTGTTCTTATGTACAGTGTCAACAGTTAACCATCATGTATCAGAAATGGGGTCACACATTGCCTAATCTGTTTACATTGTTGACAAAGCCACTTCATGGTGATAAACCAATCAGCTCCTTATGGCAGTGATAATAAAATAGATGAAATGGGACAGATACCCAGGAGAACCATGATTCTGATTCATGTGGCGTGTGAAGGTCATTTAAAAATCATTTTTACCATGCGTCGCACCAGCTAGATTGTGTGCATGGGCAGCTCCAGGTTTTTTGGGAGGGCGGCGTGGTGGACCCGGAGGATTTAATGGATTCCGTATGCACAAAGGATTGTGCCGATGCCAAAAACAAACAAACATGAAAATGAAATCTATTTTTAAAAAGGTAGGGGTCCCCTGTCCTCTCGGGATCTGCCAATGACGTGGCTTTTGTTTTGATTACAGTTGATCTAACGCCTACTTCACTACATAACGGCTGTGGCTAACAGCGGGTTCTCGGGATACTAGGCTACATCCCGATTAAATACTCATGGTCCTAGATTTAAATACCAGTGTCAGTCTTTTTGTTTTACATAAACGGGCAAAAAAATGCTTATCAAATTATAGATAATTACTGTAGCAATCGGCTGCTCACTGGCAAATACATGCTCATTGGATCGTAAAACATATAACAAATGGGTGATCATGATTTTTAATACCATATCATATAACCAACTTTACAAAACTTCCATAAAATTTAAGATCCTTAATAGACACCAATCTTGTGGGCTGCTCAAAAGTTTATTAGGCAGGACTGGGTCCTGAAAAATTGGGTGGACGGCATGCTGACGAACTTCAACGGATGAAAGACTGTAAAATATCAATTACATACGGAAGCGACGGCTGGTCGTCGAAGTCACAAACTCTTCCTGTACTTAGCCCATTATCAGCACGACTTCTTGATGAGACATGCCCTTTCAACATTGTGATTTTAATAGGTCTGTGTGTGTGGGGGTGGGGGGGGGTTATCAGACAATATCTCACTGGGTGTGGGGTTGTACAGAACGAGTGACCGCCGCGAAATGGTTCTGTTTGAGTCCACACAAAATGAGATATTGTCTGATCTCTCATACCCACTTGTACAATTGCCCTTTTCTCTCATGTTAAATGGTCATTTTAGGTCTTAAACTTTGTAGTGCATGATATCAATTTTACACTGCAGGTCTCAGCCAATCAGACCATAGTATTTTCAGCAAACATGTGAGAAAAATAAATACACAAACGAACCCTTTTTAGTGTTGACTGCAGAAATATAGTACCTTACAAGATATGCGTGCTTTCGAGAAGTAGATGAAATCCAAAAACGAACATACCATTCATTGAATTACATAGGACGGTTTCTACGATGCCCCATATACATGTATATTGAAATACCACCCAACCAGAATACTTCGTGTGTTTTTTGTGTGTTTTTTCCACAAACACCACTTAGACCATCACTTATTGGTCTTTATTTTAGTGTTTCAATTTTAAAAACCTTATATGTCTGCCGTATTAGCTTACTTGCATGAGACTGTCATAACGGGTGCAGAAAAGATGGGGTTTTATGAGGCGTTATTTGAATTTCCGAGTAATGTTTTCATAGTTTACACCACATACCGGAGCAGCTCGGATCGTGCGTACGTGCGTACGTGCGTACGTGCGTGCGTGCGTGTACATTTCACCCAGGTTAGTGATTAGAGGAGTGTATTTGCCCGCTTTACTAGGGAGAAAAGAGGGATGAAAGAAAGTTCAATAATGATTCCAAGTTTATGTCACAAATTAGTCATGCATTACTTGTGGATGAGTGAATCATTACGGTCAAATTTGTAATGAAAAATAGTTTTATGGTCTTTAATGCATTGCCTAATTCCGTGGCCTATTTGAGTGCCTTATATTAAAAAAGTGTCATAGAAATATGGTGACAGTGTCAATGTATAAGAATAGATACATGTTGAATAGAAGAGAAAATGATATATCAAAACTGAAGCCCCCCCTTTCCTGCATATAAGTAACGTTCATAAAACCTCATTTACACATATATTACATAATAAGCAAATACGCACAAAGCTTTCACACGGATTGATGCTTCCAAGAGCGTCTTCCTTTTGGCGTATTGGGACGACATTTAATGCACCAAAAATGTATGCTAGGTGGTGTTTCTAAGCCAAACGATCTGCTACTTAATATACTTAATCATATGCCAATAGTCTGACACAACTGGACGCAACTTCACTATACCAAATTTAACCAAAATTCATTCGCCAGGGTAGGTAGGTGGGATTCGCTTATGTGTAAAGCAGACACACGCTCTAAGGTTGTCCTGTATTCACAGAGAGACGGACTAAAGTCTGAACTTATGTTTTCCCAGAAAACGAAACTCGTTCAAGTGCACAAATAAACTCGCCAAAACCGCCAAGATCCATGTATTCTGTAATGCGATATTTACTTAATGACTTACAAATCTATGACCACGTCATAACAAGAAAAAATACCTCCACTAGCATTGTGAACAGTTGGCTGGCACCCAAGTTAAACTGTTTTAGGCAACCGGTAAAGCGTAAAGCTCGGTGACGTTAAAGACATTTCCTAAAATAGGTGGCTATACACTCACCGGCAAAAGTTTACTACCGTAGCTTACCCTCGTAGCAATATTGTAGTGTGTGATATCATGCGTGTCAGTTGTGATTGAAACCGTCATAACATCGTTATGTAAGTGACACGCCCCTAAATTCGATGTAGAAATATTTATATTAGCAATTGATGAACTATGGGGCAGACTTAACACTTTTGATCATTGATAGATTAACGAAATCTAATTTACCCTGTCTTTAGACATACCATCCAAATGTCCATAGGCTTTTGATATTAAACATTGTCAATATTTAGGGAATAGGATTTTACATAAAAATGAACTAGCATTGGAATTTCATTCTGATTTCAATCGTCTTTACTTTGGTATGTTCTGATTTTTCTGCATCGTAGAAAACAATGTCTAGTGTATATTTTTCGCAGACGTGTCAACTTTGGCTCACTATGTCATGGGCCTAGTCTGCTTTTTATGGTGTTCAAAGTTTCAAGCTAAGTATCGTTTAATTAATGAGTCTTATAGGCATACAAACGTAACTATTGGAATTATGCAATGGTACATAACAAAAATATTGTTTTCAATATTTCTGGTGCGAAATTAGTAAAATATGTAATGAGTAATCAGCTGTGATAATAAAATACTCAAGTTAATCAAATAATTTATCTTTTGATATAATGTAAAACTAGAAATGTTTGCACACGATTTAATTTGCAAATTTCTTACCCACCTCACCCAAGCTTGCGATTCAATTTCTGGCATCTGTATTATCTCAGGTACTGCCTATTCATAGACTACTTCTTACGCACATCACATGCGTGCCCGTACTATGACTATGTCATATAATAATATGTACCTTATACCTATATATCGATATGGATGTATGGTGTAATCGTAGAGTAAACTTGTATCATATGCACGTACACGTTTAGTAGTGTCTCTATACCGCGGCTTACACTGGTATGGAGTGAGTCATCGAGCACAGACATAGACAAAACCGTGTGAGTTTGTAACATGAATTATTTTATCAGGTGAGTTCTTGTGGCGTATCGCGGCGAGCCCGAAGGACGAGCCTGATGCGCCACAAGAACGTATTTTGTATTTATCATTCTTTTCTAAATAATTACTACACTGTTTTAGAAAATGTGAAAAACTAGTCCGGCTGAGTACAAGCATGATAACCATGGTATCACCCCTCTTCAAAGAGAGGTGATAACAATCTCCGGGTTATCGGATACTTCTGGATCATGGTAACCAATGAAATTACATAAAAAAGAATGATAAAGCATTATATCATGTTGTCGTACGCCTTTCTGTATATATAAATTGAAATGGCGCGTCTCTTTACTTGAATGTTTTGTATATCCGCCCGTGCTAGTTAGATCGAAACTAGGCGGCCACAAAGATTGATTGTTACCTGGCTATCTATTCAATTGCTCAATTTACATGCATTTTGAGTTTGTAAAGCGCATTGACTTCTTGTAATTACGTGACAATTAATACAAAAACATTGCTAAGTCATGAACAAAAAAAACACAGAAAAAAAAAAAAAAACAAAAACAAAAAAACTAAACAAACAAACATAAAAGTCACGAGTAAACCTTTTCTCAAAAGGCATATATCTTCTAATATATCGACATTTGTAGAGACTGTATATCACGGTTAATGAGAAAGTTGGTATGAAACATGCATTACCTAAACAAATTTATTTTTGAGATTACGCCCGTTAAAATGCTTAAGTCACAAAGCTCGGCCAATGAAATATTGAACGTCATTATATGTTACCACTAGTATATATAGGCCTACACTAATTTAAGTCCATAAAATGTGTAAGAAAACTATTAATGATAAAAGGTCCATTTCAAAAGTACGTTGTTACCCCGGAAATAAGGTGCTTGTTGCATGGTAACTTTCTGTTTTTCATGTTCGATTTATAGATATCAAAAAGCACGATTTACATAAAAAGTCTGTTTAATGACAGCAGGGTATTCGAGCAAAATGGTCTCCCTTTAAAACTCAGTAAACTCACACGATCCACAGAAGAAAAATAACAAGAAAGTAAACCACACAGTAATTTATTGGCGAGCAAGAATACCTAAACCACTACAAATAACTAATAACACATTGTTCTGGAGGGATCAAATATGTCTCGGTGTCTCACTCTTGTGTTGTTTGATTTAAAGAAACATTAGTTATATAAATTACTTTTTTACAAAAAGTACATACAAAATCAAATTTACTGGCATTTCAGCAAACGGACTCCTACCATTGCGATCTCATGATGTATACCATACAGGGTCCTTCCTTCTGTTCCAATTTGGAAGTGACCCACTAGAGATGCCACTGATTTGCATCACTTCACAGTGACATGTACTGACCTCATACTAAATGCATTGAATTGTCTCACATGCACATGTATTAATAGTATGCACTCGGAATAAACTCTGGTCCTTGTATCATCCTCTGTGGGTGATTTATCATTCATTTATAAATGTATATAATTCAAGTGTCTCAGTTTCTAGCCTGACTTGGACGGATATGGCAGTTCTCAACGCATTTTAGGGTAGTACATTAACAGTATCGTATGTCATTAAAATGAATTCACATCACAATCTTATGGCCAAAAGAGCCATTAGATTTAAACACAGAATTGATACATATGTGGATATCACATTGAGCAAATCTAATAACCTAAACGCAAAACATACACTCGAGGCATAGAGCCAGTCCATTAGCCCATTCAAAATGTCCAGTATAATCTTATACATCTTTACATAGTTGTATAACTGTAGATCAATTACAATAAAATACTTATTAAACCAAGCCCAGTATAAAAAAGCTCAATACTTTTTCAAATCGCCCACCACAACATTAAGCATTTTTGTACACATCATATTTGTAAATAATTTTGAATAATATTACGGTATAAATATGGTACACGGACTTTATAAAAATGGAAGAACTATCTATGTAGTGATAAAAAAATATCACTAATAATATCACATATCACAATATCACTGACAATATCACATAAAATAACCATGGTATGTAGGTATTCAAAAATACTAATTGTATCAAAATTGAGCGACGTATCAAAATGATTGTTATACAAAATATCAAAGGAATAATAGACAGCGAACACTACATCAAAAGATGTTAGATCTACATATTATCTAAACAGTAGACCTAAGCGGATTGAAAAAAAATTCAAACTGTTAAAACAAATCAACACTTTGTCATGCCAGGTTTGGTTTAACTACTATAACTTGAGCAAATGTAATGCACACAACATCATGACATGCGAAGTAGGAATAATAAGAAGTGTCGAATATCATTTTTTTTTTTTTTTTTTTTTTTTTTTTTAACAAAGTAGTATGGATAAAATGCCACACCAACACGTTCAAAATTAAGACATGAGGACAGTTAACACTTGTAGTGCGGTCTGTAGAATATTTACACGCTGAGTAATTCATAATTTGTAAAGAAGGTCAGTAAAATATGCCAATACATTTTGTGTAATATGGTGGTATTAAGCTTAACACAGCTGCAAACCTAGGACTCAACCGGTAGGACTGCTTATGTACGGCTACTGCAAAAAACTCATGGAACCGGTGGTCCGGGGGGATCAGTGTGTGTTCAGTACAATGAAAGTACGGCGATGTGCATGTTTAAAAGGGGTGGTACATATAATTTAGTGAGAATTGAGATATGGGTTTTTAATTAATTGAAAATTGAGATTTGACCTTTCAATTCATTGAGATTAATTGATCACGATTTGAGAAAACGGATTTTACGTCGAGATTTGTAACATTAATTCACTGAGATTTTGAGATCAAGGGGGGGAAGTACCCCCACCCCTTTAAAACCCGTAAAAACCTGAAGTGCAGACTAAGCAAATGTAATGATCCTTCGTTTCACTTTATACTTGTACACGCTCTTAGGTCCTGGTCCATACCGGTCTTTAAGTGTTTGGGCGTAGTTAATGAGGCCAAAGTGCTTTGTGGCAGAGCTGATTGTTTTGGGTGCATCTTTATTGGACAGTGGCTTCACCGTTACATGCTCAGGTGTCGTGGAATAGAAATGACCATAGCATTGTGCGAACACCAAGACAAGGGGAATACTGGGGTTTGGGATGACCCTCCGATAAGCTTCATCAGCCGTATTAATGTAATCGTCCGTTGTCATTGAGTTTCCTTCCCGCAAACAAAGAAGCCCTCTGTCAGACGCGTCCTTTTCACCATGGCCATTAAATATGATGACAGGTTGCTGTTTCTTTTGAGCACATTGTCTCATGAAGTCATCTATGATTTTCTTAATCGCACTTTGGCTGTACACTGGGTGGATTTCATAGTTGTCTTCTTCAATAAGGCAATGACGTTTGCAGAACTCTTCGAATTGTGCTTTACGCTGTGCTTCATCTTCCTGAATACTATGTCGGTCGTTGGCCCTGAGGAATGGGGCGCTTATCAGCAAAAATCTCTTGTTATAATCGGGGACATGTGGTAGTTGACATTTATTTTCTTGTGGCAGAAACGATATCAAGCTCACCAACTGACAATCTTGTGAAATCATAGGGATTGCAAAAAATACAATGCAAGGGCAGTTTATCCTCACATCTTTTACATATATGATCAATGATCTCATCCAAAGGTAAGGCTTTATCGATGAATCTGATGCTGACTTTATCTTCTAAAATCCCATTCATCAAGAGAATGTATTTATAACCTTCATTTTCCAAAACTCTATCTATTTGCAATTTAAGGTCTGTACCTGTGTTTGTGGTAACAGGCAAATATGCCATATTATCTGACATAAAGCGCAAACACCTTCTCAAAAGATCTTTCTGAGTTTCCTGTTTCTGCTGAAACCCTCGGTCGCCTGTTGTTTCAAACATGGCCTGTTGTGGCGTGTAGCCTTCAGCTTTTGCCTTTGATTTTTTTCTTTCACCCTCAACACATTCTTTCACAGCTGCAGCTTCTCTCACGGTCTCTCTCCACATGTTATAGTGCATCTCAATCCCTTGGTCCACGTCCTTTATGAACTCTTTAGCAGTCTCTCTGGATAAGTTGAATTTCTTCATTACATTTTGAATCACCAGTTCAGTCCTTTATATTGTGTGCTTCAGCACCTGAAGCGAAAGCTTGTGATCACTTCATTTGTATGTCAGTATGCGTGTATGTATATGTCTCTGGACAAGCTAGAGGGTATACCGATGAATCGTTTTTCTTCAAACTTTACACAACTATGTGGCACAATGCGACACCGGAGTGATTCGATTTTGAGCACTTTGCCAATTAAAGTGTTCTTTCCACGGGGCGATTTATAGTGCATTTTGGACGTTTTCTGCAGCATCTTTAAAACTGCTTGGATGAACACATTCAAACGTGGTACAATGCTTACATGTCTAGAGGCCATCACATATATTCAATTTTGGCACTCTGCCAATTTAAGAGTGATTTTCTGGAGGCCATTTTAGATGATTTTTTTATAATTTTCTTCAATAGATTCAATACAGCTTGAACCATGAGTTTCAAATTTG
>CM032667.1:38415858-38431912 GCA_019095985.1 Streblospio benedicti | reverse complement strand
ATATACATTTATACAAATGATCAAATGTACAGTTAATTAACTAGGTAATTAAAATGTTTAGCTAATTATATAAGATAATGTGGGTGTAAAACTTTGCAATATTTTCGATGCATGATGAATTTCAAAGTGTTTGTTACCACAAAAGAAACATTGGTGAGTGAAATAAAGCATTCTCATGTGCATTTGTGTAGAACACTATGTGTTGTAACATAGATTCTACAGACTTGCATACTATTAGTTGGAATTGTTTTTTAAACCCTTCCTCCACTAACCAACATGCGCGTGGCTGGCATAGGTCTGTTGCCTTTCATACCCACCATCAGAAACTGATAAGAGCTCTTATGGGTCACAAACTCACGACATGCGACAAAACTCACGCATGCGTCTTGCTTATCAGTAATTAATAATTAGTCCTGTACCAGGAGTGGAAGCCTTAAAGATACGGAAACCCGTACCTATAGTCAGTATGTTAACTTTAACATACACTCTTAGACACAAAAATAGCCTCTGAAAACCCTGGTACTATCATATTCAATACAAACTGCCCGTTTCCCCCGTAGCGCCGGACCCGCCGTGCGAGGACTGTGAACTGGGACGGGAGGGCCACGAGCATGGCACGGCCGCCGAGGGAGTGGACGGTGAGTGCAGAGGGGGTCTGTGTGTGTGTGTGTGTGTGTCTGTGTCTGTGTGCGTGCGTGTCTGTGTGTATGTGCACGTGTGTGTGTGTGTGTCTCTGTGTGTGTCTGTGTGTTTGTGTGAATGTGTGCGTGCGTGTCTGTGTGTCTGTATGTGTGTGTATGTCAGTGTGTGTGTGACTGTGTGTGTCTGTGTACGTGTGTGTGCACGTGTGTGTATGTGTCTGTGTCTGTGACTGTGTATCTATGTGTATGTGTGGGGGGGGGGGGGCAGTGCATCTGTGTGTGTCCAACCCCCCCCCCCCAGGCTATACCTGACATGTCTAAAAAAGATGGCCTAAAGAAATGGCACACCCGCACTACCCGACATATAGTAACATAACATAACATTCGATCTCGTGTACTTTTGGTTAGAACACTCTTTCTTGTAACATTGATCATACAGCCTTGCATACTGTCATTTGGAATTGTTTTTAAACCCTTCCTCTCCTAACAAACATGCACGTGGCAGGCATAGGTCTGTAGCCTTTCATACTCAACATTTAACTGACCTCATATTGCACTGACCACAAACTCACGCATGCGTCTTGCTTATCAGTAATAAATAATCAGACCCGTATCAGTAGTGGAATCCTTAAAGATACGGAAACCCGTACCTCTTGTCAGTATGTAAACTTAAACATACATTTTAATACATAAACTGCCTGTTTCCCCCGTAGCACCGGACCCGCCGTGCGAAGACTGTGAGCTGGGACGGGAGGGCCACGAGCATGGCACGGCCGCGGGAGAGGATGGTGAGGAGAGAGGGGGGTATACCGCCCCCCCCCCCCCCGATCTTAAAATCTCAATGAAGTAATGTTACAAATCTCAATACAAAAGCCCTTTTCTCTAATCGCAATCAATTGATCGCAATGATTGAATTGAAAGGTAAAATCTCAATGCTCAATGAATTAAAAAAACAAAACAAATTTAACTGGTTTCCCTTTCCTTTTTTCCCTTTTGCTCTTTTTTTTGGGGTTTTTTTGGTAGGGGGGGACAAAATTGGGGGTTTTCCCCGGCGGGAAACAGGTACTTTTTAATTTTGTTATAATTTATAAATGGATTCCATGGTGGTTTTATTTCCCCCTTTGGGTTTCGTTAAAAATAGTTTTAAATAAATTTTGTATGCAGCATTTGGGGTATTCCCTTTTGTATTTACCAACCAATTTTTTTAAATTATGTATTTAAATGCTGCTTGCAAAAGGGGCTTAAAAAAATTTAAAGTTTAATCAAAAATATTGCGATTCCCTTTTTATATTTTTTAAAAAAAGTATGATTCTTTTATTTTTTTTTGAAAATAAATATAATGAATAATAAATTACTCATATTGGGAATGGAGAAAAAAGACGAGTTTGGGGGTAAGATCCGGCAAACTGGTGACCAACTCTTACAGGGGGGAAAAACGAAGAACATAAACCACCCCGGCACAAGATAGATTTGAAGGCAAAAAAATCAAAAACTGCTCCCGGAAAAGAAATCTTTGGGGGGGCCCCCTTGATCTAAAAACCGCAGAGGATAAATTTGGGCGAAAAGATAAAGAAACGCAACTGGAGAAGAAATCTTACATGGGGTGTACCCTCATAAATCATAAAAAAGCCGCAAAAGGAAAAAATTTAAAAGGGAGTGAAACCAAAAAACCCCCAAAATGGAAAAAGAAATCTTCCCATTGATCATAAAAACCCTAGAAGAAAAATTTTAAAGGGGTGTAAGATCCGATCTGGAAACTCCCCACGATCTTTTGCATGGTGGCCCCCTCACAATCATAAACAAGCCTGGGAAAAAATTTGAAGGGAAAAATCAGAAACCCAAAATGGAGAAAAAGAAATCTTGCATGGGGGTACCTCATGATCATGAAAAGCCTCCCCAGAAAAATAAGTTTGAAGGGGTAAGATCCGATGCTGAAACTGCACACGATCTTCTGCATGGTGGAAGTGCAAAATGATCATGAAAAAACCCTTTCAAAGCAATTCGAAGGGGTTTGTCTGGTTTTCCCCAAACTGGAGGGGAACTGTTACATGGGCCCCTGAAGCCCCGACCCAGAAACATTTCCCGGGGAACCCCCGGGCCTCAATGGGGGCCGGGTGATTTAACTGCATGGTGGTACAGGACATGTGGACCATGAAAAAAGCCTGCAGTGGCCCCTCCCCCCCCAAGGGTTAAAAAGGCGTAAGTTCACAGCAGAAACGGGAATCACTTCCCCCAAAGTGGAAAGGACCCTTGACCAGTGCAGATGCTCCCATTCCGATTTTAAAAGGTGGCTTTTTTGGTCTTGTTCCTATATATTGGTATTTTTTAAAATTTTTTGCTTAGGCAAATTTAATTATTCCTGATCCTTGTTGAGTATCTATAATTGATAGCAAAACTGATTTGTGTTTCTTAGTATATATGACTGCATGACTAACTAGATTATGTGGTTCTGTCGGGGAATGTAGAACCAACATAATATCAAAAATAAAAAAAAATTTGGAAAAGGGGTGGGGGTCGTTGTTAAAACCCCAAGGAAAACCTACAGGTATTAGGGCCATGACCCCCGGCAAAAAAAGCCAGACAGGGTTCGGTGGGGTTTGGGGTCAGCTAACCCGCACCCGGAGGGGCGATCCCTGGAAAGGGGGGTCCACCGGGGCACGACTAAGGGGGGGCTTTGGGCCCCCAAAACAAAAAAAACAGGTGGAAGGGGGTATGTGGCAAAATGGAGCACTTTTTTGGGGGGAAAATATTGGAAAATAATGGAATTGCTAATGGCTCGCTTTGAAAGGATTTCCCGTAACCGGTGGACAAAACATTTTCTTTTTTAAAGTGGAATAAATAGGGGAAAAGGGGTATGGAGAAAATACATCTGTTAAATTGAGTGGTTTTTTAAAATAAGATAAATTGTTTTGTCTATGCTTGAGGGGAATTAAAATGGATAATAGGGAAAAGCCCCACAGACTAAATAAAATTATTTAGTCTATGAGTTGAAACAGTACCGAAAACTTTGGGGGGTTAAGGATTTGAAATTTTGATGAATTCTCAGTTTGGGGGCCCAGCCCAAAAAGAACGTTAATCATTTTAAATGGTTCTGGGTTCACTTTAAAATCAAGTAAAGGTTAGATCCTCTAAAAAGGGTTTTTTATGCAAACCCCCGACAGGTCAGAAATCGGGGCCCGGGGACATTGAAAAAGAGATTCTGCCCCCCGGGGCCCTGCCCGGCCCCAAGAAAAGGGAGAAGTGAAGAGGGCCCGTAACGAGAGGACTGCGGGAAATCCCAACCATGTGGTCCCTGGGGGGCAGGAAAGGCGCCTGCAGGGCTTCCGGGGAAAATTGGCCGGGTTTCTGCTTCATGGGGAAAAGAAACATACCCAAAAAAGGCAAGGGACAAAATTTTTTTTTCATTTGGTAAAATATTTCACGGAGAATAAGGGTTATAGGGGTCTTTTGGGTTTTTGGTAAGTTTTAATTCCTTGGGGTTTTAAAACCCTTTTCAATTTTAATATACTTAGATTTTTAAACCTTATAGGTCTGGTTACCACCGGGAAAAACTTATGCCGGCTTTGGGAAAAAGGGGAAAGGGGGAAAAGGAAAATCGGGGAAGCTTCATAACACCAAGGGAAAAAACAGCCTCCTTAAATTAATTTTTATGAAACCCAAAACAGAATGAAGCAGCGGGAAAAAATGAGACACAAATCATTGTTCATCAAAATCATTGAATCTTAAAACTAAACCCAAAAAAAAACTGAAAAATAACAAAAATTTGACAAAACCCTAAAAAGAACTTAAGAAAATTAAACCAAAAATAGGCGCATTTACAGTCTTACATTCCTTTCATTCTGCCTATCTTATTTTTTTTTTAAGGTAAAGAAAAAATTTTTTGGGCATTCTTGGGGATGAAAAGCCCGGGGGCTAAAACCCCTAAAAAACCGGTCTGGGGGAACCGGGAAAAACCCAAAAACAGCAGGGGGGTGGTGAACATTTCTGGAGGATGTGGGGCCCTTTGGGGAGCCGGGGGCCTCTAAAAAAGGAAAACAGAAGACAACCAAGAAGCAGGCGTCCAGCCCCCACCTTTTGCAGGAACCTCCCCAAACCCGCTGCATGCATTTGGGAAAACAATCCCAAAAACCCGTGCATGAGCAGTTTCTGGTGCTGTTTTTCAAAAGGGTTCTTGCTCTGTTACGGAAGCTTCATTGATGTACCCCCAAACAAATATTTTCTACAAAAGTGGATAATGTAACAAAGGCCTTTATATATACCGCTTTTATATATACATACTCAAAGATTGTTACAATGGATGGTGGTTTCTTTTCTTTGTTTCCCTTAGTATAAAGTTTTTTTTTTAAATTTCCCCATCTATAAGTTTTTCTACAATCATTTATAACTAATGGGTTTTAAAGGGATCAAACCCTTTGATCTCAGGGGGGGGCATTTTTTACCATAATTTTAAATTTTTTTTTTCATGAAATTTGACATCTTAATTTTTTTTTTCTTAGATTTTTTTTTGATTTTTTTTTTTGGTTACTGAACCTCAAATTTTAAATTTTACAAAAATTTTTTTTTTTTTCAGCCAAATGAAACCTTTTTTTTTTTCCCCAATTTTCAGCCTTTGGGTTTTTTTTTTTCAATATTTTGTTCCCCCCAAAATCAAATGGTCAAAGCCTAAAAAAGATTTTAAAATAGTATGGGGATTGTCAAAAAAAGATAAGGGGAAAAATCTGTCTTGTTCACTGGTTTCTCCCCGGTTCCAAAAAGGGAAAACCAAAGGGGTTTTTAAAATTTCCCTTTACAGCGTCTTCCCCCTCCCAAAAAAGTTAAAAAGGCGGGCATAAAAAAATGTATGAACTGTTTATCAAAGAATCACAAGGAAGGTAATTGATATTAGGGTATCAATAATTTTAAATTTTTTTTGCTTCTCTCTCTCTCTCCCCACGTCTTTTAGCAAGCATATTTCTACCCGATAGATATAGGGGAAAACAGGTTTTACAACCCTAAACTTCCATTTGATTTCCGGGATATCAAGTGGCCCCGGCGGAAAAAAACCGAAATTTTAAACCACAAAAGTTCCCCCTCAAAAAGCAGGGGGCATTAAAAAAATTATAAAGTAAAAAAATACAAAGAAAAGCAATTTAACTAATAAATTTTTGCTTTTCCTTCCCCACCCGTCTTTTTCCAAAACCAATTTTTGGTAATATACTAAAGGAAACCCCGTTCCCTTTTGGTTTGGGGTGGGGTCCTAATCCGGGGCCCCAAATTTTAAAAAGAAAGATAAATCCCCGACATTTTTTTTAAAAAAGGGAAAATAAATTTAAAAAAGGGTTTTTAACAATTTCCGTTCCAAGCTTTCCCAAACCAGCCCAAATAAAATTGACATTTTTTGGCTTCTTGGCAACACTTTTCAAATTGAAAACATACACAAAAAAATTTTTTTTAAAAAAGGAAGAAACTTTTTCAGGTTTTTTTTAAACAATGACTATAATTGAAATGTTTAGCTAATTAAATTAGATATTGTGGAAAAAATGCAACATTTTCTATGCAAACGAAATACATGAATTTCAAAGTGTTTGTCACCACACACAAAAAAAAAAACAAAAAAAAACAAAAAAAAACAAACAAACAGAAAAAGCAAACAAAAAACATTGGTGAGTGCAATATAACATTGTCACGTACATTTGTGTAGAACATTCTTTATTGTAACATAGATCCTACAGACTTGCATACTATTATTGCATCTCTTCAGGGGCTGAAGCGAAAGCCTTGTGATCACTTTGTTTGTATGTCAGTATGCGTGTATGTATGCATGTCTCTGGACAAGCTAGAGAATATACGGATAAACCAACTTTGTTCAAACTTTACACAGCTATGTGTCACAATGGGACACCAGAGTGATTTATTTTGGGCACTTTGCCAATTAAAGTGTGCTTTCCACAGGGCCATTTATGGTCCATTTAGGACGTTTTCTGCAATATCTTTAAAACTGCTTGGATGAACACATTCAAACTTGGTAAAATACTTACATGCCTAGAGGCCATCACATGTATTCAATCTTGGCACTTTGCCAATTTAAGTGTGATTTCCTGAAGGCCATTTTAGGTCATTTTTTTCATTTTCTTCAATAGTTTCAATACGGCTTGAATCACGATTCCAAAATTGATACAATGCTTATATACCTAGTGACCATCATCAGTGTCCAATTTTGGCACTTTGCCAAACAAAGTGTTTACTCCAAAAGGCCATTGGCAGCCAATTTTGGCATATTTAGCTTGACACATGACTTGCATATTTCATACAATATTATGGGACTGGTGACCACAACCAATGTTGAACGTTGGCCCTTTGCCAACTAAAAGAAAAGTGCTCAGAGAGCCCAGCATTGTGTAGCAGTATATAGACATTTCAGTTTTTCCTACTTTCTTCAATACTTTCAATACTTTTTGAACCATGACCTCAAAATTTCATTCTATGTTCACATACATAGTAACAATCATACATGTTCATCTTTGGCACTTTGCAAATTAAAATGTGTCGTTTTGGTTCCATATTCAACGTTTTTATCGATAGTATCATTGCCTTTGATGACAAAATCTTCAAAATTGGTCACTGTTTATATTCATTGAGACGATTACATAACTGTTTGAGGCCATCTGTAATGTCCAAAATAAAACAACTTGCATATGAGACGATTACATTATAAGTTTTCAATTTTTAGCTATTTGCCAAGAAAAGTATAGGTTCCGGAGCATTTTCAAGTTTTTTTTTAAAGATTTCATTATTTCCGAATTCCCGCGTGAACTACAACCTTCATACTGAAGAAGATAAATATCTTAAGCGCCTATATGTCAACGTTGTTCTAGCGACGCTGTGTTCGTTTAACACTTTTGATCTAGTTTGGAATTATCTTTTAAACCGTTCCTGCCCAAACCAACATGCACGTGGCAGGTATTTGTCGGTAGCCTTTCATACTCACCATTCAACTGACATCATATTGCACTGACCACAAACAAACTCACGCATGCGTCTTGCTTATCAGTAATAAATGATTACATTGTGGTTCCGTAACAGTAGTGGAAGCCTTAAAGATACGGAAACCCGTACCTCTTGTCAGTATGTAAACTTCAACATACATTTTTATACATAAAAATAGCCTCAGAAACCCCTGATACCATCATATTCAATACAAACTGCCTGTTTCCCCGGTAGAGCCGGACCCGCCGTGCGAGGACTGTGAGCTGGGACGGGAGGGCCACGAGCATGGCACGGCCGCGGGAGAGGATGGTGAGTGTGGGGTTTGTGTGTGTGTCTGTGTGTGTGTGCGCGCACGTGTGTGTGTGCACGTCTGTGTGTTTTTGTGTGTGTATGTGTGTATGTGTGTGTGCGTGTCTGTGTGTCTCTGTATGTGTGTGTGTCTGTGTGTATGGCTGTGTGTCTGCCTGTCTCTGTGTGTGTGTCTGTGTGTGGGTGTGTGGGGGGTGTGTGTGTGTGTGTGGGTGTCTGTGACTGTGGGTGTGGGGGTGTGTGTGTGTCTCTGTGTGTCTCTCTCTCTGTGGCTCTGTCTGTGTCTCTGACTGTGTGCGTGCGTCTGTGTGTGTCCACTCCCCCCCTCCAACCACCACCAATCCCTATCCTCACACCAATGCATTTGACTAATTTTTAGTTGAAATGAATTGCCTGCTAAAGAAGTACAGCTTCGATAGTTGTACCGCACGCAAATGTTTTGTTTGTTCACAAGCATGTGTCCTCCGGGGGGGGTCTCTCCTAAAAAATGGGTATGGATGTGCCATTTCAAAATCAAAACGGTACCCATCGATATACTAATTTGGCATAAAAATGACCCATGTCTATACATTGACGATGAAAACGTGACCCATGTCTATACCTATTAAATAATGAAACTACATACTGATCACATTTTATGAACAAAATATTCTAAAAAATTATATCAGTATCAAACAAAATTAAACTTACACTAACAATATCTGTACATTTAATTTCAAACCCTTAGCTATACCAAAAATCACAAAATTTAGACCCATACCTATACCAATAATCACAAAATTTAGAAACATCACTATACCTGAGATGTCTAAAAAGATGACCCATATAAATGGCACACCCGTACTACCCGACATATAGTAAGATAATATAACATTCTCATGTACTTTTGGGTAGAACACTCTTGTAACATAGATCTTACAGCCTTGCATACTTTCATTTGGAATTATGTTTAAACCCCTTCCTCTCTAACAAGCATGCACGTGGCAGGCACAGGTCTGTAGCCTTTCATACTCAATATTCAACTGACCTCATATAGCACTGATCACAAACTCACCCATGCGTCTAGTTTATCAGTAATAAATAATCAGACCCGTATTAGTAGTGGAATCCTTAAAGATACGGAAACCCGTACCTCTTGTCAGTATGTAAACTTAAACATACATTTTTATACATAAAAATAGCCTCAGAAAACCCTGATACCATCATATTCAATACAAACTGCCTGTTTCCCTCGTAGCACCGGACCCGCCGTGCGAGGACTGTGAGCTGGGACGGGAGGGCCACGAGCACGGCACGGCCGCCGCGGGAGACGACGGTGAGTGCAGAGGGGAACAGAGGGGGTATATACCAATCTCCTTGATCTTAAAATCTCAATGAAGCAATGTCACAAATCTCAATGCAAAAGCCCTTTTCTCAAATCTCAATCAATTGATCTCAATGATTGAATTGAAAGGTAAAATCTCAATTCTCAATGAATTAAAAACCCAAAATTTAACTCTCACTAAATTGTATATACCGCCCTCAGTGCAGGGGTCTGTGTGTGTGTGCATCTCTGTGTTTCCCCACCCTATCCTCACATCCTCACACCGATACATTTGACTGGTTTTTAGTTGAAAATGAATCCCCTGCTAAAGAAGTACAGCTTTAGTTTAATATTTTGTTTCTTCAGAAAAAATACACAAGCTTAAGTCCACCATTTTTATTAAGGACTAATAACAGACAGCTGGTAATTGGAAAGATGCGTTTACTACTTATGTGAGTGATATGCCTGCATAGCAATGAATTAAATTCGATGATAATGATATTCTTTCCTTTTTTAGATGACCTTGTTCAAGTTGACGATGTGGATGAGGGTGACAGCGATGGGATTCCGTCAGCAGAGGTACAGGTACATTTTAGTTTGATATAATTTATCATGGATTCCATGGTGGTCATTTGATTTCCTCCTCTGGGTTGTACGTGAAAATACGTAAGCCAAAACATAGGGAATTTTTGTATGCAGCATTTGGAGTATTCTTTGTATGCTTATTACACCAATGTTTTGATATGCTGCTTGCTAAAAGAAGCTTGAAAATTTTAAAGATGAATCAGCAACTACTGCGATTGCTTTTTATAGTTTTTAAAATATGTATGATTAGCTGTTAATTTTTTGTGTAATAGAAATATGAATGAATAATATATTACTCATATTAGAATGGAGAGCAAGACGAGCTTGAGGGGAGTAAGATCCGGCAGCGAAACTGGTGACCAACTCTTACATGGGGGAGAATCTGAAGAACATAACCAGCCGGCACAAGATAGATTTGAAGGCGTAAGATCAGAAACTGCTACCGGAGAAGAAATCTTACATGGCGGTGTACCCCATGATCATGAAAAGCCAGCAGAGGATAAATTTGAAGGCGTAAGATCAGAAACTGCACTGGAGAAGAAATCTTACATGGCGGTGTACCTCATGATCATGAAAAGCCTGCAGAAGATAAATTTGAAGGAGTGAAATCAGAAACCCTAAATGGAGAAGAAATCTTACACGGCGGTGTACCTCATGATCATGAAAAGCCTGCAGAAGACAAATTTGAAGGTGTAAGATCCGATGCTGAAACTGCCCACGATCTTTTGCATGGTGGCACTGCACATGATCATGACAAGCCTGTGGAAGAGAAGTTTGAAAGAGTAAGATCAGAAACCCAAAATGGAGAAGAAATCTTGCATGGCGGAGTACCTCATGATCATGAAAAGCCTGCAGAAGATAAGTTTGAAGGAGTAAGATCTGATGCTGAAACAGCACACGATCTTCTGCATGGTGGAAGTGCACACGATCATGAAAAGCCAGCTGCAAAGCAATTCGAAGGTGTTATGTCTGGTTCCCAAACTGGAGAGGAGCTGTTACATGGAGGCGGGCACCATGCACATGACGCAAAAGAGCCAGATGAACAGTTCCAGGGAACCCGGTCTCACGTGGAGACGGGTGATGATATACTGCATGGTGGTACAGGACATGTGGACCATGGCAAGCCTGCAGTGGTCCTCAACCCCAAGTTCAAAGGCGTGAAGTTCACAGCAGAAACTGCAGATCACTTCCTCCACAGTGGAAACGATCATGACCATGATGCAGATGCTCCCATTCCGCAGTTTAAAGGTAGCGTTTTGGTCGTGTTCCTATATATTGGTACTTTATAATCTTTGCTTAGGCAAATTGTAATTATTCCTGATCCTTGTTGAGTATCTATAATTGATAGCTAAACAATGATTTGTGTTTCTTAGTATATATGACTGCATGACTAACTAGATTATGTGGTTCTGTTGAGAGAATGTAGAACCAACATAATATCAAGTAAAATATTGTGAAAGGTGTGGAGTCAGTTGTCGAGTCCCCAGATGAAATCCTACATGGTGATGAGGGCCATGACCACGGCAAGAAGCCAGAGCCGAGGTTCGGTGGGGTGGAGTCAGCTAACCCGCACCCGGAGGCAGCGATGCATGGAGAGGACGTCCACGGGCACGACTACAGGAAGGAGCTCGGGCCTACCAGCAAAAATGCAGGTGAGGTGTATGTGGCAGATGGAGCACTTTTTGGAGGGGAAGATATTGGTAATATAATGGAATTGCTAATGGCTCGCTTTGAAAGGTATTCTTCAGTAACCAGTGGTAACAAGCATTATCTTTTAATGTGGAATAAATAGGAAAGGGATATGGAGAAAGTACATCTGTAACTAAGTTGAGTAGTTTTCAAAGTAAGATAAATTGATTTGTCTATGCTTGAGTCGAATTAGATGGATAATAGGAATAGCCCGACAGACTAAATATGTATGTAGTCTATGAGTTGAGCAGTACCGAAAATGCATAGGGAGGTTAAGGATTTGAAATATGATGAATTCTCAGTTTGGAGCCAACCGTAATAAGAACGTTAATCATTTTAAACTGGTTCTGGAATAATCATAACATCAAGTAAAGTTAGATCCTCCTAAAGTGTGCTTATGCAAACCCCTGACAGGTCAGAAATCTGGCACGGCTGACATTGAAGAGATTCTGCACGGAGGCCATGCGGACGCCCACAAGAAGGTAGAAGTGAAGAGCCAGTACGACGAGGACTGCGAGTACTGCCGCAACCATGTGGTCCATGAGCATGAGAAAGCTCCTGCACGCGAGGCTTACGGAACATTCGACGTAGATGTGCTGCTTCATGGTGGAGAAGAGCATGCCCATGACCCAAAAGACGATAGCAAGGTACATTAAATTGCATTTGGTAAAATATTTCACGGAAGAATCATGAGGTTATAGGTGTATTTTGATTGTATTAAGTAAGTTCTAATAAGTTCTTGAAGTTCCAATAAGTTGTTGAAAACCTTTGCAATTTGAAAGTGATATCTTAGATTTTGTAACACATTGCCATGCATGGCATCAGGTCATGTTGTTGCTGCTATTCTGAGCCTGGTTTCCATAATATCACTTCAGGTGAACCTAGGTCTAGTGGAGGCCACAGAGGAAGCGGACTATTTGGCTTGGAAGAAGCGACAAGAGTCAGGGGAAGCTTCCAACAACAACGAGGGATACAGCCTCAACTTCATCTCAGACTCTATGTTTGATGACATAGACAGAATGAAGCAGCGGTAAGATGAGACACAAATCATTTGTTCATCAAAATCATTGAATCTTAAAACTAAACCAAACACACTGAAAGAATAACAAAATATAGACACAAACCCTAAAAGAACTTAAGAAAATTAAACAAGAAATACGACGCATTTACATTGATCTTACATCATACATTCTGCCTATCTTATTTTCTTTAAGGTATGTAAAAAGTTTTGGACATTCTTCGGGGATGAAGAAGCAGGAAGAGCTAGACGCTAAAGCAGGTCTGGTGAACGGGAAGAACCAACAGCAGGGAGGTGGTGAACATGCTGGAGGATGTGGAGCCTGTGGGCAGCACGGCGCCTCTAAAAGGCGGACACTACGAGAAGACAACCAAGAAGCAGACGTCCAGCCCCGACCTATAGCAGGAACCTCCCAACCAGCTGCATGCATAATTGTGATACAATCAATAACCCAGTGCATGAGCAGTTTCTGGTGCTGTTTTCAAGGCTTCTTGCTCATGTTACGGAAGCTTCATTGATGTACCAAAATCAAATGGTTACTACACAAGTGGATAATGTAACAAGGACACTTTATATATACTGCTGATATATACATACTCACAAGATTGTTACAATGGATGGTGGATGTTCTTTTCTTTGTAAACATTAGTATAGTTGTTTTTTTAATTGCCCTATCTATAAGTTTTCTACAATCATGCGTGATAACTAATGGTTGTAAGGCATCGACCATTTGATCTCAGGGGGGGGGGGGCAGCTATTTTCACCATAGTTTCAATTATTTATTTTCATGAAATTTGACATCTAATTTTTTTTTATCTTAGATTTTTTTTAATTTTCTTTTTCTTAGATTACTGAACCTCAATTATTACAAAATTTGACAATTATTTTTTTTTTCTAGCCAAATGAAACCTTATTATTTTTTTTTCACCAATTTTCAGCCTTTCGTTATTTTTTTCAATATTTTTGTTGCCCCCCCCCCCTATATCAAATGGTCGATGCCTAAGAAGATTAATATAGTATCGTATTGTCAAAAACAGATAAGGAAATATCTGTCTTGTTCACTGGTGCTCACTTGAAATGTCAGAGCAAACCAAGGATTATTACACATTTCCCTTTAACGCGTCTTCTCCACTCCAAAAATGTTCGAGAGACGGTCATAAAAATAATGTATGAACTGTCATTATCCAAAGAATCACAGAATGATCGTAGCATATTATGATATCAATATTATAAATTTTTATGCTTCTCTCTCTCTCACACGTCTTTTTAGCAAGCATATTTCTACCAACGATAGATATAGCTGAAGACAGGTTTTACAACCCTAAGCTTCCATTTGATTACCGGTATATCAAGTGGCCCTGGCGGGACTTGAACTCACGACCCCAAGGTTGTGAGACCACAATGATACCATCATCCCAAGCAGCGAGCTGTTATATATTATAAAGTAAAATTAAATACTAAACAAAGCCGTTCGGCTAGACTAAGTTTCCCTGCTTATATACCGGTAGCTCACTCAGTCTGCAAAGCCAGTCAGTGTGATACTAAAGGACTGATCAGTTTGTTGGTGGTCTAATCTTGAGTCAACTACTTTTACAAGTATGATAAATCATGACATCATAAAAAATGTTAAAAAATTAAAATTTACTTGTTTTTATTCAATTTCCGTTCACAACTTTCACACTAGCCAATAAAATTAGATATTTACATAGCTGTCTGCACACACATTTTGCAAATCTGCAAAACATTACACACACACACATACTCCACTTGAAGACCAACAGATATATCTATACTTTAACTGAAATTTGCAGCTATGAACTTTAATGAACTCTAGCGTCTACTTAGCGCAATCCACTATGTACTTGCACCTAAGACCTTAACAAAGAAACTAAAGTTTTCTATGTATCAAAATTGTGAAATACTCATCACAAACATTTCAAATAAATGGTGTCCAAATTCAAGTAAAACAATTCACATTAACTTGCTGGATAATATAACTTTGCTTACACAATACAAGCAATTACTAAAACCAAAAATTGCATACATTAACATGAGAAAAGTCAACCCAAGCAATTCTTACCATAAATTGTACTTTTGAAACAGAAGACAAAAAATCAAACGATTGGATGTGAATATTTTGGTTCATTAAATTCTAATCTCTGTCCCTCTGTAGTCTACAGCAAGCAAGTTCCTACCACTGTATTGTTCCCTAAGTGTTCTAAAGGCTGCGCTTGGATGTGCTCATGCGCAAACATAGTTCAACTCAACACTGGGTTCCTTATGTCAACACTGCCAAAGACGCTGGTCATATTGTAAAACTTAAATACATAATGAAGCATGATTTTCTGATCTGTCCAATGGTGTCCACGGTGAGAATGAGGTCGCTAATGCCACGTGATGATTTTCGATGAGGACGTTGTGAAGTTATCGCATAAATACATCTGTGTTCCTGTAGCTGGAGTGATCCCTACAAGGCAATCAATATAAAATATTATTAAAAAATCAATCAGTTGGATAAAGTAACAGTTTTCAGTTACCCGGTATATTACTGACTTTCTGAATAGCTGTCCATAAAGTTAACTTTTCGTCGCAGCATTTCAGAAAACGATATGAATTTTTGTAATTTTTTTCTCCAAAACAATCATCGCAACTGAATCTGTGACAGATATAATGCATGTTTTTCACTTTTTCATAAACAACAGTGGGTTAATGTTCAAACAACATTCCATGTCATCACATCAGAAGGAAGCAGACTTTTAACATCTAATGTAATTAAATAATGTTTGATGAAATTCTCTACATGTGTATGCAATAAGTACTAAGTTTTTTTATTAGGTTTAGTGAGTAATGATACAAAACTATGTTATTATATCACAATTACATCACACAGACAACTTAATAAACACACAAAAACATTTTATAGTACGATGAGCTTCTGAACCATAGGTAATATAAATATTCATTTTACAAAATTCTTCAACCTTAATATTAGGTTTCTGCCTTGTTGAAATGAAAACGAACTTTGTTACTTTTAGGGTGTTCAAAAAAGACAACAAACCCCACATTTCATATAGATTTCTGTATCATAAAGCCGCTTGTTGTGCAAAATTTTATTACACATTCATATAAGTGTTTGCTGCAAGTTTCAAACATAAGTAATAACTAAAATTACATAAACGTGAAAAGGGTCAATAGTAAAATCGATGTTTCACCACTTTTCCCCACTATACTAACACATTCCAAAAATAGTTTGTCCCACCTATACTAGAATTGTCCATGAAAAGCAATTCAGATGCTCAAATCAAATGTAACCACAACTACCATGCCGCCTACAAATGTCACTTCATAATAATTAATAAATTTGTTCCCGGTATCACAAATTTTATAGCAAAAATTATGCCACTAAAGTTATTTTTGGATACAGACATTATGACTAAGTACCTAAACTCTTTTTTGTAAAAATCTTAAAAAGATGGAAAATTTAAAATCAAACTCCAAACCATGAGAATCGTAATCTTGTTTTTGCTGACATCAATATGTCAA
>CM032667.1:38378115-38411414 GCA_019095985.1 Streblospio benedicti | reverse complement strand
TCATTGTTTGGACATAGGAGGCCATACTACAATGCAAGGTTTTGCTGACTAATATTATGATGCAAATTAAAGCATATTTTGAATTGATAATTTTCAACTTTGTAGGGAGCTATTTGAATTGGTTGGATCACCAAAACAACAGAAACTAGATGGAGTGGACACAGGACAATTGATAGAACTCTTAGTCCAAAAAGACAAAGATATTCAGGGACTTCTCAAAATAGGTTAGTAGTATATTTTGTGTCTAACTAAAAGTTTGCTTGCTGCTTAGCACCATATAATAGTTAATTAGCAGGTACAGAAAACTATGACTAGCTGCTTTTTCCAACAAGCAGTATGCAAATAATCAATTTACAATCATTTTTATATTCAATTATATTCAAAATTGGTCATGTGGTAATTTTTTTTTTTATCATTTTCAAGCCAAACAGCAAGGTATAGAACAGCAAAAATGGACAGTTTGCAACAAGAAGTCACTAAGCGTGATGAGTATATTAAGGAATTGCAGAAAAACCTAAAAGAAGCTGAAAGTGTCCTGGTAGGTGTTTCAAATGGTCTGATTTTGAAAATGAATGAAGTAAGATTTTTTAGATTATTTAGCACAATCTAAATGCTTTGTACTCCTTACAGGCAACCGCTATCTACCAAGCGAAACAGAAACTGTCTTCTATCAATCAAGCCGAAAAGAAGAGAATTTCATCTGAAGAGCTAATCAAATATGCCCACAAAATCAGTGCAAGTAATGCAGTTGCTGCTCCCCCAACATGGGCACCAGGTGAGATGCTTTATACTAATTTTGCAGCAAATGCTGTGGTGTTATTGGTAAAAAACTCAAAATCAGAACTTTTTGTGAGAATATTTGAATTCATGTTCAGTGAATTATAAAAGTACATCCTCTCCTTGTTACAGGTGATGTTCGTCGTCCGTACCCGACAGACATGGACATGCGGAGTGGACTGCTCGGACGCATGAGTGACCTACCGCCGGGGCAGGCCTTCCACGAACCAATGGCAGCCGCAGCGAGAGGAACGCTGGGTAAAGTCACAATCAAATTGTCATGCTATGACCGTAAAATGCTAAGTTCTATTACAATACGTATATTTTCTTCTTTTTGATACTTTTATTTCAAGATTATCCTATATATAAAGTTCAGAGCAGTATGATAATATTTTTCACTTCTTGGTTTCAAATATACATATTGCCAATGTGAAATAGCTAGATTTGAGCCCTTGTAGTCAATCCAACTAAAGTTTGATCTGAACCTGTCCATTGCAGAGCAAAGTCTGTCAAACACTAGTGGTGGGTCGTCACCTTCAATGACGTGGCAAGCAGGAGCCATGGACATTCACCACCGCTCCACCGAGCACCACTTTCCATCTGCTGACCACAAAGGCCAGGACGACGTTGAAATGATGTCGTCGGACTCCTCCAGTAGTAGCAGCAGTGACGAGTAGAACAAAATGTCTCATTGAACTTCGTAATCTTCAATGGTTCAAACTGTATACTGACAGTAGCAAACAAGTGATGAATAGAACAGAAAATCTCTTTCTTATGCAACCTTTTCATGTCGTTTATGTTGATTTTAAAATGAGGTTGATTACTGGTCTGCATTATCATCTACATGCTAACAAAGCTCTACAAGCTTTACGTGCATTTCTCAATGTGTATCGTAGTGTTGTGTATTGTGTGCTCAGTATGTTCTAAGTGTACAAACAACTTTCAGGTGATTGGCCTTGTTTTTAGACCATCGCATGTTAAAAAGCATGTTTCACAAATTGTATTGTGATAGTTGAAAGTTGGATAATGACACAAGCAGATGTGACAAATTCTATCTTCACTTGGAATTCAAGTCTTTGTGGCTGCTGTACCTGTGCTGGGAAATGCATGGAAACCACAAAAAACACTGCTTTTTTTTTAGCAAGATAAGAATGTTACTTGAGTGTCTGATTGAAAGATACGTACAGGTGGTAAATTCTACGACCTGTTTGCAAATATGGTGGGATGTGAATATTTAAGTTTTATGAGCTAAGCTTAGAAAATCATAAAAGCTACCTTATTTGGTTCACACATTGGATGATGATGTAAAGGTTAAAGGAATAACATGAATCATAGTACTATACGTTTATCATATGTGGTAGTTACTTAAAGGTTATGCTCAGTGGCCGAACAAGTATGCTTGTAGATAAGCATTATGTTGTGTTCAGTTCATTCTGCAAGTTTCTTTCATTTAAACAGTGTATTAAAATATCTAGAGCAATGTAAATATCATGCTATAAAAAGCCAGCTCTAAAATGCCAAAACATGTGATAGCCCCAAATGTAAACCAAATAATTTTTGTCAGACGTAACTACACAGTGCACATGTATAAGAAGTCGCCTATGGCAAAAATCATTGGATTATGCAACATCAAATGACCTTGTGTTTTAGGTACCAAGACAGCATGGTATTTTAAAAGGTGAAATAAGTATTAAACATGGACAATATAAATATTATTTTCCTTACACTTGCAATGGATAAGGCATCGTCTATTGATACTGGATTTTATAGAACCAATATGTTTTTGGCTGAGCATTATCCTTATAGTGATTGTAATGGGGGAAAAACACTGATAGCAATATTATGGTTACTAATTTTCCATCATTCAATCGAACTGTAATTTATTTGATGTGTCGTAAATATTTCTCTTTTTGAGGATGCTACCGAGGTGCCCAGCATTTATTAAGAGACTATAAAGATTACTAATTTTTACTTCATTAGAAATTAAAACAAGTTGTTGGCCATCAAATGTTGTGCATTTTAGATTTATCCTTCTCATATGTTGTTTTTGTGTAGCAATGGCATGTAGCATTTTGTCAGTCTCAAAGGAACAAGCTATTTATGTAAGAAGCTATGTACTAGTCATCTACGCAGTGGTGCAGAATAATAAACTGTAAAACTGGATCATGTGTCCATCCAGATTTAGTTTTTATCTGCTGTGAGTTTCCCAGTTTCTGAGGTATCAGCAATATAGCACACTTCTCTTGGTGTCTCTGTCTTTTGAATCATGCGCCCAACATTGTATAGTTGGAGTCGGGGTAAATGTGGTATTTTATATTCTATAAGAATACTGTTTGTAAATATAACGCCCATTAATGATGCTGGGACCCATGGGATCAGAGTTGTACAAATTGCATCATAAACTGTGTTAACACTAAAATCAGTTTGTCGGTTATCATCGATGTATCGCAAAGTATTGATCTGAAATGTTGCAAATCTATTCTTTGTAGTAGAAATTGTTACCTGGTAACATGGCAATCATGACAACTATGTGACTTTTCGTCATACTTTTAAGCTTAAGATACAAGAACAAAATATAGATCATGAAAATCAGTGATATAAAGATATAAGGCCACAAAATACTTTGAAGATTCAAAGCTTGGGGATATGAATTTTAAAAATAGTAATTAAATTAAATCAATTATATTCTTTGCTGTCTCACTCTTCTATGGCGAGCAAGTTCCTACCACTGTATTTACATAGCTGAAGACACATCTTCCATTTGACTATATCAAGTGGCCCAGACGGGACTCGAACTCACGACCCCAAGGTTGTGAGACCAGAATGATACGATCATCCCAAGCAACGGGCTATTTAGCACAAACATTTGGTGTAGATGAAGTCACTAAATTATTTTCAGAATTTGTTCTAAATGTAGAATAAATAAATGATGTCATGATAATCAATACTTTTAAAAGCTATTTTTATAACTTACTGATGATAAATAGAAGATAAGACAAAAAGAATTGGTACAAAGGTTTTAATGAAGTATGGCAATAGGCATGGTTTTCAGAATTTAGAAAACATTTTCTGAAAAGCACACATGCTATGTACAGAGAAATTTGTAATTTATAGAAATAATCTATGACCTGCATATTTTTCAAAATATTAAATAATTATATTCTGTGTATATAATAAATAATTATAATATATTATATTTGATGTCTGAAAAAAATTCACAATAATTATTGCGCATAACCACCACATACTTAAAACATGAGAAATGTTTCTAATACATCTTTGTGTGAACATACCGGTATAAACTTTTGCCTTGCAATAAAAACAGACCTCCATCAGAATGCATGGGAAACAATTTAAACTGAGTAAAAAATAGTCTATAACAAAGTCAAAAAAATATTTCGAATTGGTACAATACACAACAACTTTTATAGTACACCACATATTTTGTAATGAGGTCATTTGAATTTCTATATCAAAGAATTGTTAAACCTTGGCAAATACATGTATTTAGTATTTAACTTTGTAATACAATAGCGTCAGTTGATTCACGCAAGTTTTTGCTCACAATAAGACACGTAACATAATCATTCCATAATTTGTCAGTAATGTGAAGACTTAGAAGCCATTCATTCCAATAAGCCACGATACTTTGAGTTCCAAAAGTAAGTAGGAAAATTTAGCCCTAGCTCAATCCGGGTATTAACCTTGATAAATGCAGTGAGAAAACATGGATTGTATTTTTTACTCAAAAGCAAGCCAACAACTCTTAATTGTCAAACAGTTTTTGTGAATGAGCCTTGCTTGGTTCACTAAATATCGACTTACCGATAAGAAAGATCACAGTATTATATAGAATCAAGAAAAAGAAGACGAAAAGCATCAACTATTTTCCATCAGATTTTTGTCTAATGTATCAAATAAGCAAGTTCTGGATTATAAGCAGTGCTTCAATAACAGATGTAGTCTACAGGACTAGTATGGCAGTCCTGTGAAATGAAAGATGGTAATCTGCAGGATCGTAGCAAATTATGTTTTTTACTTTTCCTGTTGGTTAAATATTAGTCTCAGGTTAACAGACGAACAAGTAATTATTGAAGCACTGAAAATATTTTACATATTTTAGATATATACCAGCAATCACATACTTGTTTACACCATTGAATGTAGTGTATGGTCAATTTTTTAAATATTCTTTTGCAGATCATAGTGAAGTGACGTAAAGCGTTGCTCACACGGAATCATCAAAATCCTTTATACAAAAATTCAAATAAAATTTCATTGACACAAAGTGTACCAGAATGATGTGTACTTGAACAATGGAAATACCACTACTTTCCTATTTTACTAAATATTTGTCCAAATACTGAATGTAATGTGAAAAATCAAGTTTCCAAACAAATTTTGAATAAAAAATTTCCATCTTTTTTTTTTACATATAACTTATTCATCCCTTAAACCAGCTACATATTTATGATGAAAAAGTGATTTTATTTTCAAAACTATCCCATTTACAATACCTTATTTTTGTCTCAATGTGACTTATTTATTATATAGCTTTCAAGTTCACAGCAAACTATTGTGACTTGCTAAAGCAACTATTCACAACATGAACAATGTGAGGTAACAACAAAATCGTCATATTTGGTGGACAATCAAGTGACAAACAGTAAGCGGTAACAACACGATTTCCTAATAATCACAGTCTATGCATAAATTTACAGCAACGTGCTGCGACAACATTAAACCATAAAAAATCATCAGATTATCTCTCGCACAATACGTTGAATGGTGATAAAATGTCCAACTGTGGAAACTTGAAAAAAATTGTGGTGACATTGTAAAACCACAAAAAAAAAAAAAAAACACCTAACAGGCTACACTTAAGTATTCTTTTGAACTTTGACCTCATAAATGACAGTTTCAAGTTTGTTTAATTTAAAAAAAAAAATAATTCTTTTTGCCAAACATTTTTTTTTTTCAAATCTAACTCATAGTTGACAAACACATTTTACCCACAAAGCTATTCCTTATTAACATAATAAGCTAATGTTACAGAAAGTATTGTTAAGTCTATAGTACTATAAATAAATGCATTTTAATCACAGACACAATACACAATAAACTAATTCAAAGGATCATAAGCCATATTGCTTGGTCTTGTCCAATAATATACAATGTTAGAAAAGTATTTTGACAAACACTTGGGAGGATAAAGCTTGATTAAATGATACACATCTTACTTGGCAAACCCTACGAAATAATTTGAAAAGCCTTATGTTATATCTATTTTTTCCAGCTACCAGTAATCATAACATTAGCATTTTTATAAGTGCGGACTAGTAGCATATGCAATATTTTGTCAAGTATTTTGTATAGTAGAAATATGAATCTTGTATATAACACTTGTCATTATTGAATAAATGTAGAGTGTGCTTCGCAGGTGTGCAGTTGAACATTTTGCCGAACCAAGTTCCGTAAACAGTTTCATACAAAATTAATTTTGAAAACATTTGAAAAATGCATCCTACAATAAGTCCATATGTCATATAAATAAATAATTAATATAATAAATTTGAATTACAAGTTCATTCATATTTTAGAATTGTAATGTTATACTACACATATAGATAAATTGCTGCAAAACACCAGTCTTTAACATTTTTATATCCAAATACAGCAATCCGAGAATCGCTTTTTGTTCTACAGACTACAACTCTGCATTATGCAAAATTCAACAAAAAATGTTCTGTCCACAGTACTATTAGCAAGCTCAAATTGCATATGTGTAAATTTGCATATACATGTATTTCATTCAAATGATATAAATAGTAATATTAATAATAAAGTCAATGATTATACATTAATTTGTAACCGGTTTATATCACGCTTTCTATCAAGCATTTTCATGACCACATCAAATTGCTTACAATTTTTAAAGCAATGTCCCACATCCACAGGCCTACAATGCTAGAGGTTCTTTTCTATTAGTGGACTTAAATAAAGTGTATGTTTTTGAATGGATCGTTTCTTCTTCAATAACTGTTTTTTTAGAATTTCAAAATAAAAATACCAAAATACACATGTAGATTTATTTCCAGGGCAGAGTTTATGTGAATGTTTGGCAGGTAGTCTAAAATTTGGTACAAACTTATAAAATGGCATACATTTGATATTTTTATTGAAACGTGCGTATTTATTAAGGGATCCGTCCATGCCATGTTATGAAAAGTTTGTAGGAAATTGTCTGCATCTTCTTGTTCACTTATGAAAAGTGTCACAACAAAGCAGAGTTCTTTCAACAGAATGTTTCATGTTCAAACAGTAAAATATTCGTTGCCTGCACCTAATTTTGAACATACTTATGCTTGAGACTTGCCGTCCTTAAATACACTAATTTTGGTGTAATAAACAATGAAGTTTGTTGACAACTCGTAAATTGTGTATTATTTCAAATATAATTTCATGCACCACTTTCAATATCATTACACATATGATGCACCACGCCATAACGCGGGGCTCATTTGAAACCCCGGCATGCCATGAAATGGGGACCCTGGGTTGGCATGCCGTCATATCGTGTTTTCCCTGTGATATCTGTGCACAATTCGTGACTTTACACATTATCTCCTTGTTAATAGTAAATCAATAAATGCTATTGTACTATTTTGATGCTTCCTAATCAGCTTTACCTTAATTTTGCTTTTTTCGGTATAAATTAGGATGAATGAATGATGCTAGACAGGTTTTTGGTGTTGGACAATAAATAATTAGTTAGCTAACAATCTTTTTTTTTTATTATCACGGGCCAGGGTATCATGACAGTATCACCTGGGTTACGGCGGGGTGGTGCATCATATATTTCCTTGGTGTGCTATATCACAATGTTGTGTTATTTACATGTAAATTCTGAGCCCACAGCTTGCTAACTGCAGTCAAGTGGCAAATATCTCATTGGCAGCCACTTTTCCTCTACCTTTCACGTCACCACAATAAAACCCTACAACTCAATTTTAAAATTGAGCCAAAGTACATCCTCATTAGAGCAATATATGCAATATACACATAGTTCTCTAATGAAAATGAGAAAAGACCACAGTTCTATCAATTGGTTTTTGTAATAAAAGAATTGTTCGGCATGTAGATTTGTTTACAGTTTTCATAACTGAAAGAAGCGTGGATATTTCAGAGTTAAACATAATATTATGCTACTAGCTATAGCAAAATAATGCCATAATAAATAACCTCATCTTCAATTTCATTTCATATACACTTATACAATCTCTTTCCACCTAGAAAACTTCAAATGCCAAAACTTGCATATCAGAACAGGAGAGCAGTTTGCAAAAATTCAAACGTGCTCCAACCAATCAGTTAAATTAAAAAACAAATATCACCATTTTGGCATCTTTAACTCTGGAGAGAATGCGTCCCCGACACCACCACCTTCCCCACTGGCAGCCTCAAACTTGGGTGGTTTTAAACATCGCTGCCGATGACGACGACGATGTGACGCAATTCGCCTTTTCCACCACCAAATGTTCCGTGAGTCCACTGCTGCTGCTGTCACTGTACTGTTCCCCTGAATGCGCGGCCCCCGCGCCTGCCCCCCCGCCGGCACCGCTCACATTCCCCTCACTGTCCGTAATATCCGTCGCCGACGTCTCCGAAGAGTCGTCACCGTTGCCGGTGGCGACCGAATCCATCGAGTCGCGCGGCGACCGCCGACGGTTCTCGCTGTCTCCGGGGGCGACCACGACGGGGCGGAAAGACGCGCCGAAGATGGCGGCGGCCGGGTGCGGGCTGTAGCCGCTCGTCGCCGCGGCGATGGTTGCCACGGGAACGACCGGCGAGGGGAGAGGACCGGATCGCGCAGCCGCGGGCGACGATGTGAAGCGAATCGGGGCGGAGGATGGAAGCTCAATGGAGGATGATGAGGTGCGTGTGGCGGCCGCTGGAATAAAATGGACATTTTTCACTTGATAATGGCATTGAAGATGTGAAAATTTGTGATTTTAATAAAATTTAGTACCTTTTGGACTTCATAATTTGTTCTGTTTTAATATAATATCGTGCGAGCAGCTCCAAGAACTTTTTATACTAGGGCTACTGTAAGATTGCGAATGAACACAAGCATGAGAAACACGAGTGGCGGGAGTTAAAGGAGCTGTGATTGCAGGTTGATTGCTTGCACATTTTGAAGAGTGATTACTGATTATACTCAATGATGTTTATGATGATGATGTTTTCTAGTATGATTTATTTCTGATATATTGTAGCCCTCCCTTAGTGTGTCTAAGAAAATCAAGGCATTGCGTCAATAGTAGTAGGGTCCCCCGCGGGTACCTCGAGTACTCGTCCACGAGTAGAATATGTCTATAACCGGTACAAGTCTTGTACTCGAGTACTCGAGGATGCTTTGCTCTATTCACATTTGGACTCGTGACTGACTAACTGCCTGAACCCTCCTTCTACACATACATTGTAGCCTTGATAAAAAAAAAAAAGATTTACTTTATTCTGTGCGTGCACACCACCACAGGCACAGGTTGATCGAGACTGATTTGGCTTTGTTTTTATAACGTCACGTGCGTCAGTAACGAAGCATGTGTTTTGATGTTAAAATTATTGCTAAATATAGCTTATATATTTGTACTAAAGATATTAAATGATAATTTTCGAATTATCATATTATGAATAATGGATTACAATATACAACTTCTACCCAGTGATGGAAGATGTTGGTCTACAAAATATTTCGTGAATATCTGCTATTATCGTCCATAGCCATTCATGATCATATGCATACGATGTCCTACATTTGACCACCATCCGGCCCCTCTCTCATCCGACTCCTTTTACAGGGAACATATTTATGACCGAGTACTCGAGTAGCAAAATCACTACCCGTGGGCCCCCTAGTCAATAGGTTTCCAAACTGTGTATGTTGTATTGTCATATTTTGCTCTCACACCTATTGCAGACAGCTGAATGATCATTGAGTATGCACGCTGATATTCGAGAGGAAAGATGGCCTATAGTGGAAACAACGTTTGTGAAAATTAACTTCTAATTTAGTAAAAAATACTAAAAATAAATTGAATACCTGCTGCTCCTGTATCAGAGTGCAAACATTGAAAAAAAAACATGAATTTGAATACAACCCAAAATGTCATGTACCCCAATCAATTTCTAACTTGTGGCAAAGAAAAACATAAGACATGATTTAGACATACCTCTAGATGAGGCTTCTGAAAACGCGCTTTTCTGCAGCTGACTAGATGCTGGGGGGCAGGTTGGGGGGGACGTCGTGTCCATGTGTGAGGGCATGAGGCCGTTATGTAGCAGGCTGGGACTGTCGCTGCGTGGAGACGCGGCGGGGGCTCCCCCACTCAGCTGCCTGCAAACACAGCACATGGAGAGGCAAGTTAGAATAGAATTATTACACACATATAGATTATGAAAAACGATAAACTACATATTTTGTTGTATACATCTAAGTAAGTCATTAGACTTATGACTCCAAGTCAGGTAAGGGCTATATCACATAGTCTCTGGTGGCGTTCGAACCCACGACCACCATACGGCACCAAATCGCCTAGCAGTTCAGGCTAACTCACTAGTCCACTCTGCCACCGGTAAATGACTTTGGAGTCAAAGTCTAATGACTTAATACATATAATAATATATACCCAAGTCCACCAAGTCCATTAAATCATAAATCATTTCAAATACATACATTTGGTTACATGATGGAGAGCAAATACCCTGCAAAGACTGCAAACTCGAATACCAGGTATTAGCAAACAGAAGTAAGAATATAAGTTTATCTGTCAGGCCTTTACATCAAAACTAGTCTGCTGCCATCGGCAAAATCATGTATCTGCCGGGAAAGTAAACTTATAGCTAAGCTTGCCCAACCGACTCCTGAGTTTGCTTGGAGGTAAATAAACAACTTACCAACATGAATGCATACAAAATATGCATTATTATATTATACATTTCATGATGAAATTATAACAATATGCCAAACAAATATAGTATAACACAGGGTATAATAAATACAAATCATTCAAATAGGCACAGCCATGCAGCCAGTAAATTTGCCTACCAACTTGTCACACATGACAACTTAGTTGAAGTTACTGATGAGGCTGAGTGTAAAACCTTGACCGTACGCTAAAGTCATCTGCCTGGTTTACCTGTGTAAGGGCGATGCTCCTGGCGTACTGTGCGCACTGCCGTTGTTGTTATTGTTGTTAAACGCAAGAGGTGACCGGCACGTTACGTAATGACCAATGGGAGACGAACTGCGCATAATATCACTGAAAGAAAATTATCTATTTTCAATGGCAACTCGAGTATAATGAACTTAAAAAATTAAGAAAACAAGATTGTTGCTTAGAATGCAATACAGGTTTAGTGCAACTTGTGTATCATATGGATTTCTTTTTTTCTTCATCTACTTATAATGTATATAATGTGTGATAGCAAAAATAATCTGTTCTAAAAGCTATTCTATTCTAAGATATATGCCCAAATAGCTCATCAGTTAGCAATACCCAACAATCAATAATTTCTCAATTCTTTCTTTCTCCTGAAAAAAAAAAACCATTCAATTTTTCAATAATTCCATACAAAATTAAGCAAATTTTCAACAACTTCGAAAATGTTTCAATTTAAACAACATACTAAATACCCTGAACAGGGTCAGGATTAGCCACTCGTCTGTTCGTATTAACTAGTAAAAACTTGTGGAGGACGAGTAGAATGTTTAAGCAACTCGTCCTTTTGACGAGTAGTGATAAATCAATGGTCAATTTGGCATACAGATATAAAGCTTTGCGCAAGGTCGAAGGAGGACGAGTACATTGTTTTACAGGACGAGTAGATATTTGAGGGTTACTCGTCCTGCTAACGAGTAGAACTTTTCCACCTAATCCTGCCCTGAATGAAAGAAATTCGTCAAAAAAAAAAAAAAGGCCGCGGTAGGCCCTGACCTGTGCATGAAGGTGTGGTGCTTGTCTGCAGGGAGCGAGCTGCTGCCGGGAGACATGTGCAGGCGTTTGGGGGAGCTGTGGTACGTGTCCATGCGAGCGTCAACGTCCAGGTCCACTACAACACAAACAATGCTGGCCGTGATTTTGCTGAATACCTTGTTTTTTTTCCGTTGAACAAATTTATTGGCTGTGTTAATTCAAATATTAATACAGTACTTTCTTCATATCAACAGCTATCACGATTTATAAATACATAACTCAATATTTCGACAACAAATCTGTGTCTTTCTCAAGAGTGTGAAAGACAAACAGATTTGTTGAAATATTGAGTTATATATTCTTAAATCGTGATAGCTGTTGATATTAAGAAAGTACTGTATTATTTATTTCCCCCGTTTTGTGATGGACTATATTTACATATTATATATGATGTCTAATGGTCCATGCGTACTTAAAGAGACTGAGGGTTATTTTCTATAATTATGACAATGGAATAAGTGGAATAGTGGACTAGCTTATATAAAAGATTACCATTCAAAATTAGCAAAATACTTAAAAGGATCTCATTTGTGGTGACTTGGAATTACAAATGTTTTATTTTTCATTTTTCAACATGATAGCTTTTAATTTTGAAAATTGTCTTTCCAACCACACGTGCTCACTCACTTTTGCGTTTGACAGCACCTCCCAGAGGGCTCGGCCGCAATGCTATCGGGGACATGCTTCTCCTGCAACGTAACAGAAAGGAAAATGAATAAATATGGCTTGAAAAACATCATGCATTAAAATAACAAATTCATGGACTCACATTGTTAATTAATCAGTAGTTTTGTTTTCCTTACAAAAATGATCACTGTTTGATAAGTTCTTTTGTTCTGTGGCTATGTAAAAAAAATTAGAATATATAATGTCTTTTCACAATCAAAATCATATTTTCACTGATAAATGAATTGAGAATTACTTCCAATGGAAATACATTTAAAGTAGAGAATTGATATTGTTCATGAATATCCATGGGTTACAAACCATTGCCACAAAACTTTATGCTTTTATCTGTAATTTAGGGACGTTTCACAAGTGTCTACATACATACATATAATCATGTGTAACTGAACCATAGACTATATGATGAACCAATGCATCAGGTCTAACAAGTTTGTGACTATTAAAAAGTGAATAATTTTTTATATGAAGCAGATTCAATTCAATTTAGTTTTCCAGATTAATTTAGCATTGAGATATTTATGGTGAGAGCTATTTTTAGGTGAGAGAAACAGACAACAATTTTCACTTAACACAACAAAATTTTCAAATAAATGATTATTGTTGCAACAATAACTGAACAGTTACCTCCGTAGCAATACCTTTGCCCTTGGGCCTCTGTCAATCCTAGTAGATCTAGAGGAATTTTCTTTATAGTTAAATGACTTTTAAAGTTACATGTTGAATCACTACAGCATTAATATTATTTTATAACCACCCAGGACTAAACATGGCAACCTTTTGCAAAGTAATATGAAAAACTTATACTAGGAAATTACGGGATTCTTATGTCAGTCTTTCAATCTAGTTTTTATCTTAATTTTGATTTGCAACTTATTGCCACTATCCAAATTCTACACTGGCAAAACGTGAAACCAACAGGCAAATGGCCAGAGCGGATTTTTGAACGTAGCCACCAACTGCACAATAAATAAACACTAACTGAGAAACAATTCAATATAAATTGATATCTGAAAAATCTGTTTCTCTTATGCAAATTGACATACAGGTACCATAACTAAAAATAATGTATTAGCAGTATTCTTTAAGAACCATTACAAGGTAAACAAGTCTAAGAGTGTATTAACGTTATTCTATGTATTATGTACGTGACAGTAGGTCGCATTATATGTACAATTGTCTTTCTTTACCAGTTTTATTTGCAATATATATAATTTTGTTTTTATTTCACAAAAAGCTTTTCATCTCTATAGAGACCTTCTCAATTTTCCATTTTTTCTTTTTTACAAACTTACTACACATTACTACATAATTAAAATCCAACTGATATAATAATTAATAATTGGAACATGTCAGTTGGATTTTAATTTTGGAAGAAATATGTAGTAAGTTTGTAAAAAAGAAAATTTTAAAATGAGAGGTCTCTATAGAGATAAAAAGCTTTTTGTGAAATAAAAATAAAATTATATGTATTATGAATAAACTGTGGTAAGGAAAGACAATTGTACATAAAATAAGTGGAGAATTTCAAATGTGTCCAAAATATTCAAAACTGTACTCAGTACGTGTCCAGGAAACCCCCCCGCAAACCAGTTGTTGCCAAAGATTTTAGAAATGTTTCTTGGCCAACTTGTGTTGTGTCATAAAGTCACTAGTCAGTTTGAAACGTGCTTATTCTCTGCTCTCATACGTGGGAATGCTTCACTTTACAGTATATAAAAACCCGCTGTTTTGTTAATTAATATTCATCACCTGAGACTGTCTACGTTTTCTGCGTGGTTAGCCTTACCACAAGGCGTTGCATAATCTAAGTTATATCATCACACCACTCACCTGTGCACAAACGTTTAAATAAATGGATCAAATAAGACTCCTATCATTCTACATCAAACCCACACATGACAATTTTAAAAGCGTTTCCTGAGGGCCAACTACTCACCTGTGCACAAACGTTTTCCGCGTGGGGCTGGGACTGGGGCTGGGCGTGAGTCCGGCACCGGAGAGACCCCGCGGTGCCGGCACCGGCTGCTGCAGCGAGGGGGAGAAGCACTGGCGCCCGGCGACCACGGTGACGCGGGTGGGGGACGGAGAGCCCGCGAAACCCCCGCCACTGCCACTGGACGGGAACAGCGGCGATGTGAAGATGTGCAGCGGCTCCTGGAAGGACTTGGGACGCCGCAACGCGGAGCCGGCTGCCGAGTCTGTCAACATCGGCTCAGTCTCGTCCTACGGGGGGGAGTGCAATGGGGGTGTGAATGGCGTGTAACGGCAGTTGGTGTTCGAATTGTGGAATTTGCAGGGTAGGCTGATGTTGCGGCATTTATAACACGGGTTTAGGTTTAATTTGGCTTCATTGTTCACAAGAGGATGCAGCTTAACGCAGTGTGAACGGCGTGTAACACAGTCTACCTTTGAATTCTTGAGGAATTAGCAGAGTGGACTGATATTATGAATTAGCAGAGTGGACTGATGTTGCTGCATTTATAACATGGGTCTAGGTTTAATTTGGGTTCATTTTTCACAAGAGGATGCAGGTAGCGTTTGAATGTTGGAATAAAGAATCATCTAACGCAAAAAAATCACTAGAATTTAAGATAAAACTTTAAAATCATAGAAAATTTTAAATAAGCTAGACAATCAAAAATATGCAGCAACACTTGTTCTACTGAAAACAAGAAATCGTACTGACCAAGTGAAGGTTTTCCCAGGATAAATTCATTTGCAGATTTGCTTGCATTTTGTTTTCATGAATAATCTCCTGGTCTTTAACATTGAAACTCTCCTCACGTTTTATCTGGTCCAGCCGAGACGGGCCTTTCACAGGCGTCTAATAAAATAATATGAAAATCAGCATCATTCGTACATGTCCCAAAACAAATAGACGTCTAATTTTTCAAACTGTTGACATTCTGTGGACATTTACGAAAATTACACACACAAACAAAACAGTTTGAAAAGGAGACTCACAGTGGGAGAGTGTAAGCTGGTGCTGCTAGTGCTGTAGCGGCGGATTCTCTCATAGTGTTTGGGGAAACTTTGGCTCAAAGTGGAACTGCAGAAAAAAGAAGTAAAATCATGGTGACTGAGTTGGGTTCAAGGTGGAACTGTAGAAGATATTAAATTTGATTCAACTGAATGACACAAAAATATTGCTTTCACTCATTGATATATTTATCACATAATACATAATTGCATTCACTCTTTGCTGTGGCCCTTCTAATCCTTTTACCAATCCAGAAATACCCTTCGTTTTCCAGAATTCCCTGATACGTTCCTGACTACAAATCATATTAAATTCTGACTCATGACTCAGCTTATGCCCCCAGTCCCCTATCCACCCTTTTACATAACGCTAGCACTAGAGTTTAAAATACACACAAACAAAGTAAAGGAAAGACATACGTTGCATTGCAGAGTGCGGACATTGGTGAGTTTTGGGACACAACGGTAGTGACCGTGGTCACACAGACAGTGATGGGAGACGTCGAAGCCGCTGCCAAACAGATGTTGATCATTGGAGCACTGTTCGATCGCTTTAACGGATTTAGTGGTGGCAATTCTTCCTCAGAATTAGAATCTTTCTGTATGCCAGCACTCAAAGGTGGTGGATCTACTTCCATCTTTCATTGACAGCTGCATGCACATCGACCGTCTACAATGAGGATTGGAAACACATGAACTTCAATTATCTCGAAATACTATTTAAGTGATAAAATCCAGGATCAGGGTTTGCCACTCGTATTAAAAAGTAAAACCTTGTGGAGTACAAGAGAAAGTTTTAGCAACTCATCATTTTGACAAGTAAAAAATTGTAGTAATTTTGCAGTAAAGAGCTTTGCGCAAGGAGGATGAGTACATTTTGTGAAGGACGGATAGATATTCTAGGGCTACTCATCCTGCTGACGAGTAGTGCTATTCCACTCATTTCTGACCCTGTATTATGGTGCTGTTGATGCTACCATAATGCTAGAGCTCCTTATGATTATTTCAATTCAGCAAAGAAATAATTACATTACAACCCAAAATGTTCATACACTAAATACACCAAACACCATCATTAAAATGACAATATCACTGGCAATCTGCTGGCAAAGTAATTGTAAGTTTATAAAATCAGCCACGTTTATTACCACACTTTATCCTTGTGTGTGTTGTTTCAAAATCCAACCAAGACCAAGTGCTCAGATGTATAGATCTAGTAACTATAGCTTGGCCATGGATCATAAGCTGTACATATTCCACTTAGTGCAAATAGAATGCCAGAGAGATGCTTATGCCAACGTAATTTCAGCTGGTAATTTAAGGAAGAGGACATGCATCGTATGCATGCATGTAAGTTGCAACTGTCGGACAGATAATTTACAGGTTCATGATTTTGCTAAATTTAGGCACATTTTATGGACATTATACACGACAACCAGATAAATGTAGGTATATACTATATTCCAACGATTCATCATACCTCAATCTGTCATAAATATGAATACTAAGCAATAAAGTGGTTAAACATCCATGTATTTCCGTAATTTTGTAATGGAGATTTACCAACTTTGCACACACAAAAAATACATAAAACCATGTCGTAAGGAATCTTACCCGCCTTAGTAAACGTCGCCGTCATTGGACAAGATAACAACAAAGATCTCTCATCAGCCAATCAAAGTTGTGGTAAGAATGACAAGAATCATTAATGATAAGATTGTAAACAAACTGGCTGATTATTGATTTGTAGCAGTATCATCTATTACCAAGAAATGCATGCATTTTTTGGAGCCGATGTGTCTGGAGTTTGTGGTTATAGAATATTGATTTTAATGGTGCATTCAAATAGTAAGAATGTGATTCACTAGTAAAATGGACCTAATAATGGGCCCTAATAACGGGCCCAAATATGGACCGTTTGGGCCCATATGAAATAGGGTTCTTGTGGTCACCATTTCCAACCGACATGCCGAATTTGAGCATCCTAGCTCAAACGATGCGACCTGTGGAGGGGTAACGAACCGGACGGATGGACGGACGGACGGACGGATGGATGGACGGACGGACGGATGGACGGACGCAATTAATTATACAAGTTCAATAAAACTAAAAAAAATGGTCCTTAAACTTGTTTTATCTATTTTTTCTGGTAAAAAATGGTATTTCTTAAAATTCTTTGCAACATACTATTCTTCAATACACGCTCTCTAACAATAGCAAACATAAGGTGTTTCAGGCTTCTTAAAAGCAATTTTGTTCTGTAAGAAAGAATTAGAGCCAAACAATTGGCTAATATATTTTTATAAAGATTGTCCCATCTGCATAAACAATGTTTACTGAAGATATCCTATTAAGTTTGATTATCACGCCTATCAATATACATGATACAAGAGTATCAGTAACTTATAAATTATAGCAAATTATAGCTGTATACCCGGCGCTGTTCGGGTTGAAACAAGAGATCTGGAACTCATTAAATCCTCCTCCCTCCCCATCCTTCCCTCTATGCCTCTTCCCTCACACCAGCTCCCGTCAGAATACAGGTCTGTGACGCATAGAATACACCTCCATCACCTTCTCCCATCGGCATAAGTCATAGCCATATACACATTACATGTATATGGCAATGATTGATCCCTCTAATATCCCCCCCACCAGCTTCTGCTACCCCTGGTAAACATGTGTGGAACAGATTAAATGTTCCACCCTCCCCTACCTTTCCTTCGGCCGCCACCCCCTCTTCTCTCCCAAACCTCTCTAAGCCATCCCCATATAAACAGGTCCAGATCAGTCTAAATGCATCTCCATCACCCCTTCCTACTGCTCGGGTTGAAACATGAAATTTGGAACAGATTAAATGCTCCTCCATTCCCCTCCATTCCTCACCAACATATCATCTGTCACCACCCCTCAACAAATCTGGGCTGGAACAGACATCTCTGTCCCCCATCCCTCACAACTGCTCCCGTCAGTATACATGTCCGGGACAGATTAAATACATCGACCACACTCATTTTGTCATATTTCATTGTAATGGTTATTTAATCATTTACTTTCACAGAATGAGCCACAACCCTGGCATGTAGGCAGGTTACATATATAAATATGTACAATGGCCCGGATAGGGTGGTGGTGGTCATAGTTTCAATATCATTCTGGAAGGGGGGATCAGACTTTTCATTTCATCATGATAGGTGGGTGGGGGGGGGGTGGGAGGTGTCACAATTTAAAAACTGATTCCTCTAGAAAACCGACCGCCCCCGACGCAAAATGACTCTTCCTTGATAGCAGGCTTGAATTGGTCTCTTTTTGATGTTTTGGAACTGTATCTGTATCTGTATATCTGTATCTGTATATTTATAATCCTAAATTTTGATTGCAGTTTTATTAATCAAACATCTAATATTCTTCAATTCAATTACTTATATTGTGATCATGATTTTAAGATCCCCTTTGTGCAAAAACATTCTTACCCCCTACAGAATTTCCAAATTTATAGGTTGCTAGGGAGCGCCCCGAGCCGTTTTTGTGGCCATTTAAATGCACACACATTCACTAAACAAATTGTTAATTCTTCTCCTGTTTGTTACTTGCATTCCCTTGGAGATATACGTAATACATAACCCTACAAAGGATATGCTCATAACTTGAGCTCTTGCTCAAAGCATGTAGGGGCTCCGCCTTGCACATGCTTATTTTGATTTCTCCATACATTGCTACAGTGCAGCAGCAGCAGCATCGGCGCCAGCAGCAGCAGCGGCAGGGCAGCAGCAGCAGCAGTAGCGTATGTTAAATTCATGAATTTTAAGATAGGCCAGTAAACTAAACATTTCTCTGCAACACCTCCATCAAAATGGTCGCTGCATCAAAATGGTCCGACCTGTGAGTTCCGGGTAATTTAGACGAACACGACTATAGATATTTGAAGGTCATTTTCAAGTATCATTTATCGCATGCCATGTGTGGAAAGTAGTTTTAATAGGATTTTGAGTGAGGATTATGAATCTGTAATCGGATTTTAGCTTGAAATTGACGAAGTTATGAGCAAAAGACCGGTCTTGGTCTAAATTGCAGACGACCAGTAACTGACGCAAACTTTCGAACTTTATTAATATGAAAAATGCACGCCTCATTTATTGTATTTGCCTGATTTTCAAAAGTTTATTAGCGTGCCAGCCACCAATGCTATGTGCAATACACATTTTTTATGAAATAGCATTAAATCCGATAGTAAATGGCCTTGTAACACATACTGGAAGTGACCATAAACTTTTGTGACTCAAAAGTAAATTTTAAAAAAGACGAGTGCGCATCTTTTCCGCGCAACTTGGAAGTGAAGAATTCTCATTTAGACGATAGACTATTGTTTGTAGACCATGCAGACCTTTCCTCTTATCGCGATCGTACTGTATTTTACCTCGTGGTGGTGAGGAACTGACTCCCCAAGGTGACAAGGAGACATGACAGCAGGTGCCCGACAGGTGCCCGGCCGGACAGATGGCGCCAAAACACGGGTCACGTGGTCGGCTGCTGCTGCTCACCAAATATTTATGATGTTATAGACTAAGCAGTAAACACTTCATGGTACTAGATCTACATCAACGCACGAAAATGCCCGCGAAATTAGTTGCTTTGAAATGCAGTAAATCGGACTTAATGTCTACACAATCGGAACTAACACTTGAGGTGGTGTACAAGAATAGAAATCACATTTGACAGCTTTTCCACACAGTAAAAAGTGTTTTTGAATTCTAATATGTAGTTTTAGTCACTGAAACATCAATTAGGAATCGCATGTATGTTCATATGACAAGTGGTTCTCACAAAACAGCTCCAAAATCTAGCCAAAACTGTCAGCCAGAGCAAAATTTGTCACTACCTGCAAATTGGGGGCTGATTGTTCTCAAAGACTACAAAGTGTTAGACTGTAAAACTTTTCCTGTGCAAGGCCAACATATGTGTTTACTCGATGCGTATATCAATTTAGCAATCCGTGTTTCAGAAGAAAGAAAACAAAAGCAATATTTATGAACTTACCATTCTGAATGGAGGGAAAATCAGAACTAACAAACTATTAATCGGGACTAACAGCACTTCCTGTTTATGGGTTAACCCCCCTTGAACTTGGGGGGCTGAAATCTGAAACCATTTTTGTCAATATAATAAATGTGTTTTCGTTTTAAAATAACATTTCTCCAATATTACTATCTACGGGCGGTGTTGTAGATTTGATACAGGATTTAACCCAGTTTATTTGCAATTTGGTATGAATGACATAATTTCAGTTTTCGTTACCCTGTTACCTTGTATGCATTGCAAATGGACGAGACTTTCATATGAAACCACATTATTAAAACTGGGGAGAAGCAAAAATGGTGAAGGTATAACAACATTCGACTCGCCATTCATTCTACCCGGTAAATCTTTCAGATGATTTTGAATTGAATATTACCAATAATTACAGCTTTTTTTTTTACAAACAATTCACTAATTTGTAGAGCACTATAGACTCAAAAACTCAAAAATATTGATTGCGTATATCTTTATTTTCAAATGATATTTCTCCACTCCTCTCATATACCACGATACTGAATATATGTTTTCATATAACACCATATCTACGGGAAAATAGTAAGCCCTTTAGCTATAAATGTGTATATAACAATTCTGTAGAAATTCAACTCACTTCATTCTGATTTTTCAATGTTTAAGGAAAATTTTGAAGATATTTCTTGAAGTGCAAAACCTGTACCTCTAAGCACAAAAAATCAAAATCACCAATAAAAGTGAAAAATGCATAAATATTGCATAATCATAGTTTAACATTCTATCATTCCGTGCAAAAATCACCGCCAATAACCCACGCTGATTGGTCAATCTCCGTGCTCAATTTTGCGATGGAAAACACGCTCCCAAAAAAAACACGGCGCTAGTCTAATCTCCTCACAATATCAATACAGCCGTTGGCATAGTAAGGCGTGTTCATGCTGTGCGGAGTGCAACAGTTTAGACTAACACCTCCGCGCGCTCAAAACTGTAGGAATTGACGTCTCCGCACGCTCAAAACAAACTTTTGCAGGCTTCCTCGGTCCACGAGCTTCGTCGGTCCATTTTAATTGTGAGCTCCCTCGGTCCATTAAGGCAAGCTTCCTCGGTCCATTAAGGCAAGCTTCCTCGGTCCATTAAGGCAAGCTTCCTCGGTCCATCATATTCGCGCTATTACGTGTAACGTTCTGTATGGATTTCTTTGAACTTAGCTTAGGCCTATATATTTGTGTCATACATGAATGGAGCACTGCCAATGTTTGATTGATAGATTAATGAATAATCATGAAATATATAGTGTACGATTAGAGTTGTTCTTAGTTTATAGATTAAAAAAAAACTACACTATATCATGTCACGTAAATTATTTTTAATTCAATCAAATTCCGGTGTACTCTGTCGGCTTTTATCTGACCTACTTTACATATGGTGGAAAGTTTTACCAGCACATCCATGGAGGGGCTATGGGGTCTTGAGTTACCAAATTTCAATGATAAACAAAGTGTGTGATGCGATTTTGGAAACATCATAAAACACATATAATGATCTAAATGAATAATATTTCATAAACAACAAATAACCATAACTCAATCCTTAAAACTTCAATTACAATTCACCATAACATGAGGACATTACAAATTCATGATTTAGCAAACAAATGATGATGAAAATAGTACAACTTGTCACCTTTATAGACCATTCTCACAACAACTAATATCATACATGAACTTTAACTTCACCACTTGGGAACTAGTTAAACGGTGAGCTCCTCAGCTATATAGCGGTCAGGCGAACGTCCACATCATTCCAGCGAATCTTATGATGAGCCAGACACTTTATGTTTCTAACATGATGAGCAAAATGTGTCTTTTTCAAATATTAGACCTTTAATTTAAAAACCTTTAAACCAAAAAATGACGTTGCAGTGATCAATGGATCATTTTGAATTAAAACCAATGCATGGAAAATTCAAGTATAGATTTACAAATTAAAAATTTGAAATTAGTGGCATTTTTGCCCCAAATGGAGAAAGCACAAATTACATCGATCCAGGTAACAAAAAAATTGGTGCACTATCAGGGAATCGTGGGATTCTATGTGACCTTGACCACTTAAGATGGCTAGCACCCACGTCAGTTTGTCATTATTCCATACATGTCCTTGGGATTACAAGTTGAAGTTCAAGTTATGTTGATAAAGAAAAAATACAAAATCTTAATTACATTAATGCTTAATTTCATCAAAGGTTTAATTACACACAAATGTTAAATCAGAGCTACCTGCAACAGATGTATAGATCATGGAAAGATATTTGTAAGACATTTTCGAAATGTTAGAATGGACATTGTGGGATGGTTTGTGCTTACTATGGATAACATGTTAAGAACACTTTTTGAAGGCGGTTGAAAGACGTAGTGGTTGTGGGAAAACCTTTGCAAGACGTTTGGGGCAAGAACATTTTTGAATTTTGACCATTTTCCTTTTTGCATCTGAGGCTATTTTGAACAAAAAAATAACCTTAAAACTCATCTATTAACGCTCACTTTCATTCGGGATTTGACCGAGGAACAACCCCATTGAAAACATTGGAGGCAGTTGCCTCCTATGGCTCATATGTAGCTACTAGCTATGGCCCTGCTGTAGCATTATCATGTGTGACATTATGTCTGATTCTCCAAAACGAAAAGACGTCAAAAAGATATTTTTTCGTTTTGCAGAATCACAATGTAATCTGAAAAGGTGTGGGTCATTGTGTTAAGATTTGATAAAATTTTAAAAATTGTTTATGTTTGTCTCTAATTGTGTATGGTAGATATTCACAATACCATTTCTTTCTTAAACAACAGCAATGATGATTGCTTCTATTACAAAATAGATAATCTAAAAAGTGGGTTATGCTTTCTAATTGCAAACTGTAACTTTTAAATGGGATCTTTTGGCTAGTATATAATACATATATACATATAACCCACAACATACTGGATGGAGATGAGATTATGATAGATAGTAAACATATACAAGCTACAGTTAGTTTGACCATATTGTATGATTATTTTCCCAATGTGCACCTAAGTCAAACTCATTATTATAACCCGTAAAAGTATCAGAAAATGTCCAATGATATGAATGGATTGAACGGCTATTACTACTGATTGACCAATCCTAATTTTACATTAATAGGGCAGATAATAACGTTTTGTAACAGCCAAAAGACTATATGTATGGGGGTTGATTTCCGTCAGCAAACTATATAAATCTACCAAGATCGTCTTTCTAAACTAAATCCGTGTATTGACAGCTGTATCTGCAATAGAACTCTTATAAGTTATTCCTGTGTGCAAGCTGTAGTAATAATGTTACATTTCACCAATCCTTCAAATGAAAGTTAATTTGGAAAATAAAGATTATTAGGTTTCAAGGATCCACCTGCTATGCAGTATCACTTTATTTTGATGAGTGGGGCCATGTTAGTCTAGATTTATAGATCAACCAAACACCTATAGATATTTCTTAACCCGTGTGTTGCCAGCTCCATTTGTTATTATTTTCTGGTAAGGTATGGCTGTTTGCATGCTCTAGTAATATCATCACATTTTATAATTCGTTTGAGAGAAAGTTATTCCGAAAATTAGAAGGAAGCACTTTTGTGAGCAACCACCTGCTAGTCAGTATTTGTTTGTGATCCAACGCTCTCGTGGAACGTCAAACGTTTGCTGTCAGGACTCTGACAGCTAGTATTTTCATTTGGTAGTGGATGCAAAAGATGGAAAAGTAAATGTCTCAGCAAATCTTTATTATCAATTATTTCTGCGAATACTTCTAGTATGTTGTAGAGCAGAGGTTAGCCATAATTCAGCCGAAGTTAAAAGTAAGAAGATTAGCACAATTTTAATACAAGACTCTTGGGTAGAAAGTCGGCAATTTCTCTCTATTTACTACGGGGAACGAGAATCTTACCTGCAATCGGGCCAAAGTAGCACGTCACGAAACCGTGGTTTCGTGTATGAAGATGTAGACATTAATACATAATGATGCAACCATTTTTAGCAAAACTATCATGATTATGTAAGGCATTCACTTGAGCCATATATGATATAATCACTAACCCATATGGGATTTGCCGTTCTTGCAGCTATAAAACGTTGTACGTTACACGTAATAGCCCTATTTCTATTCAAAACCGAGTGGCTAAAAAAGCTCACTTGGTGGACCGAGGGAGCTTTTACTTAATGGACAGAGGGCAGAAAAGAGGCTTATATTTCATGAAAATAGTGGTTCCTTATTGCATAAGAAAACTCAAAATTAGAGGACTTCCGAAGGAAGTAAAAAATGGTGGTATGTTTACGTTCCTCATCACATTATCACTAGAAAATTGCCCATTCCTGTCTCACCAGTTGCAGACCCCCTTCTCTCTTTGTTGGCTGTGGAATGAATGCCCGCCTGGCTTCCTGTAAAGATGTTTAACAAATGAAATAAAGTTTGTATCCTGCTTAATGCCTTTTACCATTACTCTACCAATTCCATTCAAGTAGATTAACTTTAATTTAATTCTTGTTTGTATTGCAATGTGATAGGTTATTTTTAAGTAAGTTAAACATACTGTCAGCAATTTAATGATGTCTATTGTAAGTAATATTTATCCAGAAAGTAACCTTAAAAAATGATATTGAATTGAAATAAAGAATGATTTATTTATAATTTATTATCTTATTATTATTATAAATCATTCAAGCATAAATTTCATTGAGTATCTTCTTTCAGCAGGCATTTGGACATCACATTCTTCTTTCAAACATTCTTCACACATTCTTCTTTCATCCGTCTTCTATTGCTTGATTGTCTTTTTACCTTACATTCTTTTCTGCATCCATTCTTCTTTCACTCTGAAAAAGGGCTTCATTGCGGGCAGGCTCAGTGTAGGGGACATCAGTCAGTGCATAGTACAAAATAATAGAAACTCATTTCAAAGTTTTAAAAAAAGGGCAAAAAAATAATTTTAAATGATTGCACTACAAATAAAATGGATTAACATATTACTCTGACAACACTAAAGAGAAAATTCTATACACTATATGAAGTGACAAGATTGAGACCATAATTAACACTTGCAAACAGAAGATGAAATTTAAACAATTAGAATAGGTAAATTATATTATTAAATGCCATTTAGAAAAGTATTCTTTTAAACTATTAAACTGGATATTGTTCCCTTACTTTTTCCAAAAACGTGACAAACATTGAGTCTTCTCTAGAGAATTGACACCTAAACATGAATTCATCTAGATGAAGACTCAACATTTGTCTAGAGTGAAAAGATCCAAGATTTTTTATGAAAATGATTTTGATCCTTGAATAAGAATGGATGAATGTTGTCCAGGTGATTTGTTTATTTTCCGAGCAATCAACGTCATAAGTAGTTACGCCTATCGTACGCACGTACGTACTAATGGTAAGAATTCATTTTTAATTATTTGGGTAACATATAAATGATTTGCTGTTTAATAGGTCAGCGACGTCTCCTGGGTGTTGTTGTAGCCTAGCGTCAGATACTACTTATATAGGTGATTCTAAAAATCAATAATAATGTCCATTTCCCCCACCACGCGGCGCCACTGAAAAAAACACGCCAGATAACTCGAGTGACGTTTAACGTACAACTGGCAACTCGAGTTTGCTATCAAAAATCAACACTGGATCCGTTGATTATCGACTGTAAAGTGCAATTTGGTGCTTATTATAGAAAAAATCATCAATAATTGTCAGTTGAGGTGATGGCGTAGTGGTCTAGCGGCACGCACCGGATGTGGGCCCTATGACGCTTCGTATCCCACAGCGTCTAACAAAAGCGGCGTCTTTGGGAAGTTTGAGACTTCAAGGACGTCAGGCGCTGTCCATCACCCGTGGGAGTGCTAGCTCTGGTGTCATGTGCATTGGGATGGCATGTGGCTCCAGGGGTCGCGACTGGCACACCACATTTTTCATATTGAAAGCTCGTTCAGTCTATCAGAAGTTTTTTGTTTTTGTTTTTTTTTTGTTTTCTGTCTTCCAGACGATCTTATTATTCCAGTAGGTCTAAACCCTATGAACAATTAAATTATGATTTAAAAAATATAACTTATAGCTCACTGCAAGTGAGTCCATTGGTGGGGTAGAATATGGGAGACGCTTTGGTCAACGGTGATAATTCTTCTCCCTAAAAAGCCACCCCGGCAAAATATGTGACAATTGCTAATACTTACAATAATACCACGGCCACTTCGGCTTTGATAATCAGAAATGTCAAAATGCCACAAAATGGGATTGTCACACAATTTGTACCCTTATGGCCTTGCAAAAAGCAATATCACGAGCATATTTTTGTGAAGACCCAGCTGCTTCAAATTAATCAAATCAAATCAATAATCAAATAAGACATAGAGATACTTATGCCTATACAACAATTAAAAACATATATACATAGAGAGAACGTGGTTCCCTCCCCACATGAATGAATCTGCGGGCGTATCAGACGAGCCTTTACAGATGAGTCCGATACACAACAGTCATATGGGGAGGGAACTGCGTTCTTTGTTTATCAACCAGTGCCACATATACGCAATGTTTCTAATATGTAATGCAGTTGATGAACAGATAATCATAAATAAGCCAAGTTTCAAACGCACATGAATACACTAATAGTCTGATGGCAGAGGCCTAGATGCCTATATATCAGAAGATCCTATGTACCTATGTATGTACCTATGTGACTAGACTAGTCACTAGTAGTAGTATGTCTGTATGTTGCCTAGAATATCACTGCGAATGTCAATACCACTTATCATTACATCCTTAATTATATGATCTATGTAATTAACATTTTCCCGGCATACACACTTTAATATAGCAGGAATTTGTATTTTCATGACAATGAAAATATCTAAAATTAACAAGTAACAAAATGAACCCAACATCATAATTACTACACGTGGTATACATGCAGTATCATACATCTAGACCTCTAGACTAGAGGTCTAATATAGATATAGTATAGTACAATATAATATTTGTAAAGAGATTCATTGGATTTCTTTTTTTCTATCAACAAGTAACACTAATTTTGTGATAAATCCTTAAAAAACTTACTATATTGTCTTAATATTTTCGGACATTTTCAATGTCCATCGTCTGAGACAGAAAGGTGGCAGCACGGTCAGAAATGGAAGTTGGTCAGTTGTTTTTTTTTTTTTTTTTTTTTTTTTTTGGGGGGGTCAAGGGCGCGCGGTGGTTTGGGGCTGCCCTAGGTCTCAGAAGGTTGTCGTAGGCGTGAGATAACTGGTATGCTCCTTCATCTCTGTTCATGTTCTCCCCAGTCTTCCGGATTGTTATCGACTCTAGGATTTGTCTGTCCATAGTGCTGGGATAGTGCTAAAGTTGTGAGTAAGGAGTCGAACCTACTGTTTACCAGGGGTAGGAGTAGCTGGAGGGAGGGCTATTAGAGGGATCAAGCATTGTCAGATACATGTAGTGTGTGTATGGCTGTCACATATGACTGTGGGAGGAAGGTGATGGAGGTGTGTTTAATCTTTCCCAGACCTGCATAGTGACTGGAGCTGGTGTGAGGGATGTGGGACAGGGGAAAGAATGGGAAGGGAGGAGCATTTAATATGTTCCAGATATCATCCGTTTTAACCAGAGCAGTAGCAGGAAGGGGGTGCATTAACTACGGACCTGTTAAGATGGGGATGGGCTAGAGAGGGTTGGGGGGAGGAAGAGGGGGTGACGGTGGAAGGAATGATAAGGATGCGTGGGACATTTAATCTGCTCCGCACGTGTTTACCATGGGTAGCAGTAGCTGGGGGGAGGGATATTAGAGGGATCAATCATTGCCATATTGAATACATTTGGTGTGTAAATGACTGTGACTTATGACGGTGGGAGGACAGTGATGGAGGTGTATTTAATCTGTCACAGACCTGTATACTGGGATGTAGGACAGGAGGAAGGATGGGGAGGGAGGAGCATTTAATGTGTTCCGGATCTCATCTGTTTCAACCCGAGCAACGCCGGGTAAATAGCTAGTATATTATAAAGATGAATATAAACACTTTGGTGTAAGACGTGTTTCAGAATTATCGCATACATTAGGTCCTAAAGATTGCTTCTTCATAACCCAGTGGGTGCACAGAATAAGATTATGTTACCTGTACACGTCCCTGCTACGAACAATTTACGAATTATTTTCAAAATAAATAGATGCCATGCTCATTACAGGGCCATGTTTGTGTAAATAAAACGTTAAACGTGCGGGTTTCCTCTGCATATACGTCATACGTAGTACGTTACACGTAAGTAGATAAGCGGAACGTCTTTCTTTGCTACAGCTAACGTTACCCGTGCGTTATGCGTACTTTAAACGTACCTCATTCTATGAAAAACGTTGCCTACGTAAATTTAAGTAAAGTAAATAAAAAAAAAAAAATGAATTACATACAATCCTTGACCCAAACTACACTAAGCACCGCTTGAGTAACAGGTATTAAAATTAATTGTACATTATACATTGATACTCATCCACTTAATTAATTAATTTATTTAATTAATTAATTAATTAATAGATTATTTCAGGAATTATTTGAATCTGTAAGCATAAGCATAAGCCGGTGTAGTTCAAGTGCCCGTCACATAGGCTCCACTTATCAAAAACGCACGATCCACTCACGCATTACGGCAGCATACACGCAAGAAAACAATGCATGACGCCATATAAAACTTTTTTTTTTGGCTGGTAGTAGATAACGCCATCATACGTTGAGCTAAAAAGGGCATTCCAAACTTCTGCTCCGCGTATTACAGCCCTCCACACATTTAGCTGCATCTATCACTTTAATATTTTACACACACATGATTGCCGTATAAAACATATGTTCCACGTATTGCCGAAAATCCACTAGCAAACGCATAAAACATATGTACTAGATTTGCTGTTATGTTATGTACATTTCTGTATCTTAATGTGTTGGGAGTTCTAATTTCTGTATCTGTCGTTTTACATATCAATTATTTGTTGTTCTATGCATATCAATATTTGTTGCTTCATCTTATTTTCTAAGCATGTATTGAATAATAACACAAATTAAACGATGTCTTGCAATTTTTCAAACTGTTTTGCTTCATTTCCAAACTATGTAATGATTTTTTAAGAAAAAAAGTTATATTACCAGCATTTAACCCGAGCAACGGTTTAGGATTTCATGTTTCAACCAAACAAAGAAATGCAATAGAGGGAGAGGTTCGGGCCGGGGTCCCAACCAACGGGCGTGGGGTGGGGGTATTGGCGGTATTTACTTCATTAATAGGGCACGAGACTTGATTGGCCGTCATTGATTTTTCACTCCCACGGGTATAAGCTATAGTTGACTATTATGCGTAAGTCACATAACCTCGATGGATATTTTGGTTTGTACCGAGTTGCCCTCACTGGTGGTATAGCTCAGTGACATAAACGGGGTCCATTCAAACATTGGCCGATGACCGTACAGCCGTCTGAAGGGGGGATTGTGTGTGTATGTGTGTGGGGGGGGGGGGGGGAGGGATTTCTCCGACCATGCCACAATCGCCGGCCGTTGGTCGGCCAGACATCCTGACAGATAAGTGGACGATAATCTGATGTAGCTTCCCATCACCGGCGGTCACCGACGGTATGTAGGCAGATAACCGGCCAATGCTCTCGGTGAAAATCGGCTCCATGAATTTTGTTGTTCCATGACAGATTAAGAGATTACCCAATCAATGGTCGGCCGCACACCGAAGGCGTATTCTGATGACATGTAGGCTAGTAAGGGTCTACGATGGTGGAGTTCAGTGAGAGCACGGTGAACTGTAACTACGATGTTAAATCTCCAGAGGCAGATCCAGGTTTTTGGAAAAGGGGGGTGGCGCAAGTAAGGGCCGAGTCATTATTTAAGAATTGGGGGGGTCGGAAGTTTTTCTAGACATCGGTGTTTCTAACTTCTGACCCCCCCACGGGTTTGCAAATCAAACATATGACCCCCCATGCCAAACATATGACCCCCCACGGGTTCGCAAATCAAACATATGACCCCCCCAACATTGAAATATATGCCTGAAATATGAACTTCCGACCCCCCCACTTTAGTATATCTTACCTAGCATATGACACCCCCATTTCCACATGCCCTGTGTATGTATTAGCATAGCATTGTACTGTCATATCTGCTGTACAAATTTGCAAAAATATTTAGCTATATGAATGAAGCTATGAATGAATGAAACTAGTTTTTCCCCAGTTTATTAAATGCAATAAACAAAATGTAATACAAACTGTATATATTAACTTGTCATGATATAAATGGACTGATGCTATTTAATTGATTTTAGAGAAAGCGATTTAATCTTCAATCTGTTATTTTGAGAAAAAAGTAAAGAATTTATATTGCATTTTCCGAAAATAAAAGTTAGTGGTTAGGCGAAAGACAATTAAACATAATATAATTCAATCTTGATAAAGGGTTTCATATTCCATTTCATAAGTTGCTTGCAGTGGCTCAGATAATTGCTCTAATATAAGAGCCGATGAGGTATTATTAAAAACTCTAAATTCAATTAATAGCACCCGTCCTTTCATATCATGACAAGTTAACTTTGATATATTTTTAAGCAGTACAAATTCTTGGGGAAGGCATACTTCAAGAAATGTTTTCCATCCAATCACTAAAATCCTCTGTCAAAAGCATTTTGGCAAATATGAGCAATACAATTGCATGTGTTGAGTCGACATATTAAACTAGGTACAAAATTACAAGATATTTTATACAACCAAATGATTGATCACATACCAAAGAAAAAGATCAGGACATTCTACCAACATTTATTAAGAAATATAAACGCTTGCCACGGCCCCTTTCAGTAAATTTACAAAATTTGGACATTTGACCCCCCCCAGTAACATTTCAAGAATCAGAATATTTGACCCCCCCCCCCATATTCTTCCATTTTAAACTTCTGACCCCCCCCACAACTTCCATTTTGAAACTTCTGACCCCCCCCCACAACATTCAAATTCAAACTTCTGACCCCCCACAACATTCAAATTCAAACATCTGACCCCCCCCCAGTTTTTTTTCCGACCCCCCACGGCTTAAATAATGACTCGGCCCTTATAGATGACTGACCCAATACGATATATATGGCCGTGACAGTGATTTACGTGATGATGATGCAATACCTGATTAAAAATATAACTTTTAAAATAGGGTCTGGTACGTGGCTCTCAGTCCTGTAAACGTGGTTACTTATGTAAGTACTTATGCAAGTCCCCCTGTACTAATTGATTGCAACAGCTCGGATTTAGGCTTTCCCTGCTGACACACCCGAGTAGGTTTTGTGTTGTGTCTCAGGACTATATCATTTCAAAATATTAGAAACTCTCATCAATAACAAGAACAATAGGCAATACGAAGGGAATTTCCATTACATTACATTGAAGCATATAGCTCTAGATCTTCACCGCATATGGATGATAATTATCATTACACTATTAATGTTTTGATTCAGTAGAAGAAACAATGCATGAAATAAGTAATGATGTAACATAAAATTAGCATGCTATAACTATAGTGAAATAGCATGAAAGTTTCACCGAAGCTAGATCTTCATATTCATGAGCTAAAAATGATTATTGGCATCTCGTAAATATCTGAATGTGATGTGTTTCCTTTAACTGAACCTATTTTGAGCAAATTATTCAATATTATATTGGTAAGTAAACTTAGGTGATGATCAAAAGAATGAAATTCTGTATTTTATTGGTGAGAAAAGTTTGCCATTATATGATCTCCGTAACAAAAAATCTAATTACAATTTGTTTAATTAGAATTGTCATACATTTTATACACTGGAGGGTACATGTTCGGGCGACATCTATGTCTCTGAATATCTGTTTTTTTTTAAGAAGGTAATTCATTACTTGTGGTCATTTTTATATGAGTGTTGAGCAAACTCAACTGTAGAAGATTACACTGTTACCCATTACGTTTTATAGATGCAGGTCAAGACCCAACCACTTTTTATGATACTGAGTGAGCCATGTGAATAATATTACAGTATGAATGTCTTTATTCATTAGAAAAACAATATCTGAAATATGCTACATAATATGTAATATAAATCATCATGTTCTAACAAAAAATTCCACCAGTGCTGTATCATGATATCGTATAAATGATTGAATATTGGAGCCTCATAAATATCTGAATGTGATGGCTTTCCTTTAAATGAACCTATTTTGAGCAAACTATTCGAAATTTTATTGATAAACAAACTTTGGCAATAATCAAACTAGTAAAATTCTGCATTTCTCTGTTCAGTTAAATATTATAAATTATCAAAGTAACATATTCATTATTTCATTACTTAATAGATATAGAGTTTAGGTGGTACAGTGCATGCGGCCTCATTATATATTTCTTTTTTCTTCCCATGCAATATTCACTAAATAGTCCAAACTATCCAATGAAGTTTTTCATTGTTAGAATTAATTTATTCATAATCCATCTCTGTAAGAAAATATTCATTAAACTGTGCTTTAAAATGGTTTAATTTACCTGCATTATGAGACAGGTGAAATTTAGTCATCACAGACTCTTAGTCAAAAACTAATTAAACTGTCCTTTAAAAGGGTTATTTCAATATACCTGCATTTTGACAGGTGAAATTTAACTAACTCTAACATAATCTTAACCTACTTATTTCTGTTGATGTATTTGATGATGTATT
>CM032667.1:38359533-38378015 GCA_019095985.1 Streblospio benedicti | reverse complement strand
GAAAGTTGAAGCTCCGCCTATATTTGATTTCTCACATTGCATCCTATATCGTATTATTGAACAAAGCAGACATATTTGCAACAATTTACCCAATGAAGAATTATAAGGAACAGTCTCCAACATTACAATGAATACTATAAATGATTAGATTGCAATATATTTTCACCAGACAAAGGAATATTTTAAATGGTAGAATTTGAGTACAATATTGAATAATATAATGATTTTACCAAGTACTGATTGAAATTTTATTTGTAATGATAAATAATGATCTAATGATCATGATAAATAGACAATGACCCTAAGCCTGACAATCAAAAAGCACCCCATCCACTTTCGTAAATACTACTTGCCAAACATGCATACACGTACAATAGGACGCACTGCTACGTAAAGTCTATAATCAACCCACATTCTGATAAATTGTTTTGCTGTGACTATTGACTAATATAGAGATATGCTATTCATCAAAACATCTCTGGTCTGTCAAATGAAGGTATTTATATATACAACGTAAAAAAAATTCCATTACTCCGGCAAACATCTTAGGGCCGAGTCATTATTTAAGAATTGGGGGGGGGTCGGAAAACTTCTGACCCCCCCCACGGGTTTGCAAATCAAACATATGACCCCCATGGTTTGTAAATCAAACATATGAACGGGTTCGCAAATCAAACATATGACCCCCCCAACATTGAAATATATGCCTGAAATATGAACTTCCTACCCCGCCACTTTAGTATATCTTACCTAGCATATGACACCCCCATTTCCACATGCCCTGTGTATGTATTAGCATAGCATTGTACTGTCATATCTGCTGTACAAATTTGCAAAAATATTTAGCTATATGAATGAAGCTATGAATGAATGAAACTAGTTTTCCCCAGTTTATTAAATGCAATAAACAAAATGTAATACAAACTGTATATATTAACTTGTCATGATATAAATGGACTGATGCTATTTAATTGATTTTAGAGAAAGCAATTTAATTTTCAATCTGTTATTTTGAAAAAAAAGTAAATAATCTATATTGCATTTTCCGAAAATAATAGTTAGTGGTTAGTTGAAAGACAATTAAACATAATATAATTCAATCTTGATAACGGGTTTAATATTCCATTACATAAGTTGCTTGCAGTGGCTCAGATAATTGCTCTAATATAAGAGCCGATGAGGTATTATCAAAAACTCTAAATTCAATTAATAGCACCAGTCCTTTCATATCATGACAAGTTAACTTTGATATATTTTTAAGCAGTACAAATTCTTGGGGAAGGCATACTTCAAGAAATGTTTTCCATCCAATCACTAAAATCCTCTGTCAAAAGCATTTTGGCAAATATGAACAATACAATTGCATGTGTTGAGTTGACATATTAAACTAGGTACAAAATTACAAGATATTTTATACAACCAAATGATTGATCACATACCAAAGAAAAAGATCAGGACATTCTACCAACATTTATTAAGAAATATAAACGCTTGCCACGGCCCCTTTCAGTAAATTTACAAAATTTGGACATTTGACCCCCCAGTAACATTTCAAGAATCAGAATATTTGACCCCCCATATTCTTCCATTTTAAACTTCTGACCCCCCACAACTTCCATTTTGAAACTTCTGACCCCCCAAACATTCAAATTCAAACTTCTGACCCCCCACAACATTCAAATTCAAACATCTGACCCCCCAGTTTTTCCGACCCCCCCACGGCTTAAATAATGACTCGGCCCTAAGGAAGGGGGTGCACTTACAGGATTTCATGAAAAACCCTATGAAAATGAAGTATATTGGTGGGGAAAGTGAGTGGGGCGTCCCCCGCCACCTGGATCTGCCTATGATCTCCCTAGCTGCCACCGATTTGAGCCACCGATGCGGTGTTACGCTCAAAACGCCGGCCGGTAATAGTGGGAGATCGGCCGGTGCCTGGTGAAAATCGCATCGGTGGCGCATCGAAACCTCATCGGCCGGGTTATATGTATATTACTTCAGCAAATGTCGTTTATATCCAAGTATAACGTATAAATAAAAGTCCAGGGATTGTAGCATGAAATCAGCTGTAACATCTATAATATGATGAGTCAACATAAATTTAACAAAACAAAACTGTTAACCATGAATTCCTTTGAGAATTCTTTTTCAGATATAGATTCATGAAAACCCATCAAAGATTCGTCCCTGGCTGGAGATAATCTCATTATTAATTCCAACTCTCCCAATTATGGGTTCTGTTGAATAAAATATCAGGATGCTGCCAAAAAACAGTCCAACACGGAGTAAGTTAATCTATTTCACTTGATCAAGTGGCGGTTAGAAAATAGAAGTGGGTTGTTTCCTTTATATCTACATAAAAGCACTCTGAGTATCAGATGTCAAGCAAATTGACCTCTGAAATGTTTTGCCTGAAGTGGATTAACATAATTTATGTGACCTGTTTAAATACTGCAATCTGATTGGTTGAACCCGCCACACCCATCTGATACTAGCTGTGATTGGTCACTTGACCTCATTTATATTCATCACGAGGCTGTGATGATTATAGATTAACAGCCTGTGATTGGTCAGAATTTTTAATGAGAATAGTTATGTGTCAGAAGTCTCTTTTAGGACATCTGATACTCACAGTGCATAAAAGTGGCACATCCAGAATTTCACGGAAGTGAGACACGCACGTCATCGTGAGTCATTTCGCGTCAAACCCACCCCAGTCAATTGGGCCATTTATCAATGCCACTGTAAAAATCTTTACCAAACTAATGTGATAATCTCGACTCTGATTCGGTGGTCTGGTGGCATGTTAAAATGGTCAAAATTAAAGGTCTATATATTAAAATGGCTGCTGTTTTCCCCATCAGAATGCCACTACACTGCTCAAGGCTACAGACAGTTATATACTATAGTTAGGGTTGTAAGTTGCAGTTGTCTTTATTTTTGTCGATAGATTGTCACTGTACTACTCTCAACTTGAGTCTAGACTAGGCTAAGATCTACACTAGACACTGAACAGTTACTTCTTACTTAAAATGCTCCACTGTAGAAAGTGAGATCATTGGTAGTCAGATCATCATCTTCCATCCATCCAGTATATTCCCTAATACTGGCAGAAGAGGCGTGTCTTGCACTCTTGCAGTCTTGACCCGGTCCCGGTTATCTTGGAGCTTGTTTTCTTGTCATGTTGTGCCTCAAGAAAAAAAACTACAGGATATCAGGAACCAAGTCATATTATCTGGACCATTGAATGGTTATACCATGGTTAAAAAAGTCACTTCCACATACTGTGACAGATCATCATCTTCCATCCATCCAGTATATTCCCTAATACTGGCAGAAGAGGCGTGTCTTGTACTCTTTCAATCTTGACCTGGTCCCGGTTATCTTGGAGCTTGTTTTCTTGTCATGTTGTGCCCCAAGAAAACAATCTCCAGGATATCCAGGACCGAGTCATATTATCCAACCAAAACCTATCTTTGTCCAAAGGACCACTGAATGGTTGTGCCATGGTTAAAAAAAGTTACTTCCACATACTGTGACAGATTCTGCCATGATACCATTCTCTACGAGAGGCCCTTTTTCTTTAAAATAGTGGTTCTTCTGTATTTCTAGTATAAAAAGTTCTTCTACACTCTCAAGTCTAGACTAGGCTAAGAACTACACTTAGACACTGAACAGTCACTTCTTACTTAAAATGCTCCACTGTGGAAAGTGAGTCATAGGTAGTCAGATCATCATCTTCCTTCCATCCAGTATATTCCCTAATACTGGCAGAAGAGGCGTGTCTTGCACTCTACTCTAGCAGTCTTGACCCGATCCCGGTTATCTTGGAGCTTGTTTTCTTGTCATGTTATGCCTCAAGAAAACAAACTACAGGACATCCAGGACCGAGTCATATTATCCAACCAAAATCCATCTTTGTGCAATGGACCATTGAATGGTAATGCCATGGTAAAAAAAGTTACTTCCACATACTGTGACAGATTCTGCCGTGATACCATTCTCTACGAGATAAGAGCTCTTTTTCTTTAAAATAGTGGTTCTTCTGTATTTCTAGTATAAAAAGTTCTTGGAGCTGCTCGTACAATATTATATTAAAACAAAACAAATTATGAAGTCCAAAAGGTACAATAAATTTTAGCGAAACCACGAATTTTCGCATCTTCAATGCTTTATTTATAAAGTGAAAAATGTTATTATCTTGGAACGTTATACCTGTACTGCCCATAATGTACGTCATTACACTATGACATAAAAACGTAACACTAAAGGAACGTTAAACGTAAAACGTAACGTGTAACGTAACAACTTAAAGACGTGGTATGCAAGTGATATTACAATTAGATCAATCACAGTGATGGATCCAGAGGAGGGGGGGCTTAAGCACCGCCCCAAACCCCTCCTCCCTCCCCACGCGGTCTCAAGCCCCCTTCCCTCGTGCGCGAACCTACCTTTTTTTGTAAGTGCCCCCTTCCAGCCAAAATACTCTATCTTCTTCCCTTGTCTCAAGTCAAGCCCCCCTATTACCTATCATAACGACTCCTTGTGCCACCACATTCTCTCAAGCCTCCCCCTCCGGCTATATAATACACAAGCCCCTGCCTTCTCTCAAGTCAAATTCCCACCCCCACCCTGTAATCTCGCAAGTCCTCACCTTCTCTCAATCGCCCCCCCCTGCCATAAGCTGTCCCCTCCACCCCCTCTCAAGCTCCAACCTTCTCTCAAGCCAAGCCTCCCGGCCTCAGCCATATACTCACAAGCGCCCCCATTCTCACAAACTCTCACCTTCTCTTCCCCATATTCTCACAAGCCACCACCATCTCTCAAGCCCACTCCCTGCCATATAGTCACAAGATCCCCATTCAGTCAGGCTCTCAGATTCTCTCAAGCCAAGCCCCCCCGCCCCCAAGCCATAAATTCACAAGCCCCCGCTTTCTCTCAAGCCCCCACTTTCTCTCTGGTTACCCCTTCCCATTCTCTCAAGCCAAGGTCTCCTCAAGCCATATACTCACAAGCCACTCCCCCATTCTCTCAAGCTCAAACATTCTCACAAGCCAAGCTCCCCCCTCACCCATACTCTCACAAGCCGCTGCCATCTCTCAAGCCTACTACCCGCCCATATACTTACAAGCAACCCCCCCCCCACACACACACCCAAATCTTTCAAGCTGTCACTTTCTTCTCCAAAGCCATGCCCCCATCCCAGTCCGCCCCAGCACTCCAGACCCCCTCCCCATTCTCTCAAGCCAAGCACCCCACCACCACCACCACCACCACCCGCTAGGAGGGGGGGAGGGTTCCCTAAGGTTGAATTTGGTTGAATTAATTTTTGGAGCTTCAGGGGACCATATAAGAGGTTTCTGTGCAAAGATTTGTTTGTTAGGTAAAATGTCCACTAACAAAAAAAATCTTTTTCAACTTTTTATTGCATAAATCGCGCTAGAATCGTGTTATCAACGGGCCCTAAATGTGTGAAAAGTGACACGGCGACATTCCCAATGATCGAACCACTTAACTTGTAAATAACGTGACACAGTGAAATCCTCATCTTTTGACACGAGACACAAACACATTTCTTCCATACGCGGACATCATATTGCGCTAGCTTGAACCCCTGACCTATATAATGGGGAGATGGGCGGGCATCAGTAGATAGATTACATATACAGTAGAACCTCCCACCTCTCACATACAAAACCCCTGACATCTCTTAGGCTTGCCACCCCCCTTTTTCAAAAACTTTGATCTGCTAGTGAGTAAAATACCATTTTGTACCCCTATGTCCCTTCTGACCTCAAAAGGTCTCAATAGAGAGGTGGTCTTTATGCATATTTGGGAGCATGAAACTTGGTCTTATTATAAAGGTGGTCTTAATATAGAGGTGGTCTTCATTGGAGGTTCTGCTGTAATGGACAGTGACAGCCTTGTCTGTCTTACGTATGCTGGGAGGGTATTGCTGAACTTTTTTTTCGCGCATGCGTCTTTTAATCGACCTGTCAATCACAGTATTGCACAGGTCATTTTAAAACAAAATAATTGCGTTGTTATTGTCCATGGTATGTGGGTATATTATAGATTTTGATCAACGTCCATGAAACTATATGAACCAGGAAACAAAGTGACAGTTCATGGGCTGGTAAATAAACTTGTTTAAGTAGACAGATCCAGGTACACCCCCTAGCTCCTCCCTCTTTTTCCACCAAATTGTTTCATTTTCAAGGGGTTTTGCCGTATACATCCCCTATGGACCACGCATACAAAACCCCTGACATCCCTTAAGCTTGCCACGCACCTTTTCAAAAACTTTGATCTGCTAGTGAGTAAACTACCAGTTTGTGCCCTTATGTCATTTCTGCACTGGGCCTATTATACAGTACCTGAGAATCCTACTGCAGCAGAGACATACATGCGGACATCGGCCGGTCGCCTGACGGAGCCCGTTCAAGTTACCGAGCTAAACCGACGATGTGTGTGTGTGTGTGTGTGTGTGTGTGTGTGTGTGTGTGTGTGTGTGTGTGTGTGTGTGTGTGTGTGTGTGTGTGTGTGTGTGTTTGTGTGTTTGTGTGTATGTGTCTGTGTCAGTGTGTGTGTCTGCATGTGTATGTGTATGTGTCTGTGTGTGTATGTGTGTGTGTGTGTGTGTGTGTGTGTGTGTGTGTGTGTGTGTGCACGCGCGTGTGTGTGTGTGTGTCTGGGGATTTACATCCAAAAAATCCACTGAACTCCATCGATGCCGTACATATACCGAGCTTAGTGACTTAAGCACATTAACGTCCAGGTTTATCAATGCCACTGTCATGATCTAAGTTACTGGTGCCTGCACTGAATCAGCCCAGCTTAACAAACTGATGTGGCAATCTCGCCACTGGTTATAGGTGGTCTTAAGTGTCATGTTACGAAAAATGGTTAAAAATAGAGGCCTATTTATAGATTAAATGCGTTAACGTAGTTTATCAATGCCATGATCTACAATTCCCTGGTGTGACGAATCAGCCCTGTCTTCATAAATATGCAAATGGAAATTTAAAATGGCTGCTCTTAGTGTCATGTTACGACAATAGAATAGGATTGTAAACAAGCATCTTGTTAGAGGCGTATTTTCCGTGGCCGATTGGAGGATGGTGCTGGATTTGTGACCAGAAGGTCATGGGTTACACACTCTGGTTCGATGGCCAGGATGGTGATAACAGGTACGTTGAAGCTTAGGTGAGTGAACGCGAAGGAATGTGGCTGTATGCTCCGTTGAATGCAAATGGAAGGATATAGTGTCAAAAGGGATGGTTAATGACCTGGTGTTTCCCCACCTGAGCACGAGAAACAGTGAAATAACAGTGAATTGCGACTATAAACATTTACATTTACATTTTTATATGATATGTTCTGTTGACATTATTCTTTTATTGTGTCAATGCAGGTCCTAAATTGCCTAAATGTGTGAAAAGTAACACGGCGACATGCCAAATAATCGAGCAACTTGTACATAAAGTGACACATTGAAAATCCTTGTATATTGACAAGAGACACAAATACATTTCTTCCATATGGACATCATATCAAAAATGGACACGGGACACTTATTACGTATCTCATTTAGGGCCCTGTATGACAGTGTTTGACATTCCTGATAATTGAAAAAACAAAGCCTTGGTCTTACAGCACGTACGGTCTTCACACGGCGAAAGTTTAGGAAGTGGCATCACTTTGTACTCACCCAGCAATTTAAAGTCATAGATCTATGGCCTTGAACACAATGAGTAGCGCGGCGACAAACCAACTACGATTTCAAAGAACTGTACATTCAAAATTTCATATCAAACACAAACAAAAGCTCTATAATCATTTATTTCCAGAGCATACACTGACAATTCACATAAAAATATATATAGTTTGCAGCTACCCCCAAATATATCAACATTAAATATACCATCATACTATAGAACTACACACAGCAAACATACTTCATAAAGACAGAATTCCTACATCCAGCAAATGGCTGACAATGTGTTGAGTGAATCAGCAGCACTCAGGTTGTACAATGATCACAGTTTATGAGAAATCACAAACAACACCCACAATAGCGGGGACAATTCGTCTTCCCTGTGCACATATCAACAAGCCATTAATTTTCACCACAAAGGAGCCTGGCATAAGCATTATCCAAGTGCAGTTGATGGTCCCGCACATTTAGATGCAGATCTAATAATATTTCATGGGTATGTGCTAGTAAATAATAAATCTCAATTATCTCATGTACTTTCTCATCATTGTTGCTTTGAATTTTTAAGCTTACAATGTGACTAGTGTCATGTTGTTTGTATTTATCTGGATCCATTCCCTCGTGCAATGATCCTTTGAGTAAACAAAAAGTACAGAAATTATACTAGCGCCATCTTTTTTTCCTTTAGTGGGGAAGTGTGGCAAGAAATGGGCATGCTACCTGATAAAATGTTAGTGGATGTGTCCATTCCACTTTAAGAGCTCATTGTTTTATCATTAGCCCATAAAACACTTAAAGAACACAAGTAGTAAATGTTACTGCTATTGGAGCCTAGAATACAGCCTAAAATAAGCTAAATTTGACCACAATAGATGTCTGTTTGAACAGAATGATGGGTATCAGATTTACCCCCAAACGCAGCTTATTCAAGGCTTTGTTCTAGACCTTGCAAGTTGTGCTGAAGAGTGCAGACTATAAATATAGATGTGCAAATAGTAACACAAAATATATTGACCACATTGCTATTTGTTAATCCTTAAATATATCTATTACAGCAATCATATACAAGTTGTGTTGCTTTAATGATTGGTAGGCCTCAAGACCAACCCGGCCAACACCTACACCGACCAAAACAGACCTCTATGTGCAACCAAAATACATGCATCAGCCACGCTACACGGCCACACATGTATTGTGATTAAAAAAATAGGACATTACGTGCCACACTCAAGTATAAAAACATCAGTGAATTACACGGAAAATACAAATTTTCCATAAATCTTGAAACAAGCCAATGGATGAAACATGTTAAATACATACAAACTAATATCATACACCGTGTTTGATCAGATATAGCAAGACACACAAGCACTTGAATCGGGAGAGAGGAAAATGGCAGTTTTTGCTGCACATAAAGTCCGCTATTCCGGTTGCACGTATCAGTCAGTTTAAGACAGTGGACCACGAGACGCTGTGACCCTGTGCCCCACCGGCCTGTGTTCTCGGCACTACAGTTTTGCGTGCGGATGTTGCTGCGTGAAGCGGCGCAGACTGTAGGGGCGCCAGCGGTAGCTCGGCACCGCGTGACCCTCCACCAGTTCCGCCAGCAGCTGACCCACCACCGGCGCCAGCTTGAACCCGTGACCTGCAGGATGTGGAGATGTACGGGCATCAGTAGGTACATGTACAGTAGAACCTCCAACCTGTGGGACTGACCTCAAGTGGAGAGGTGGTCTTTATATGGAGGTTTATTTTGGTCGCTTTATGAATATCATCAGTGGGTACATTACATATACAGTAGAACCTCCCACCTCTCACATACAAAACCCCTGACGCTTAAGCTTGCCACCCCTTTTTCAAAAACTTTGATCTGCTAGTGAGTAAAATATGATTTTGTGCCCTTATGCCCTTTCTGCAACGGGCCTATTATACAGTACCTGAGAATCCTGCGCCTATGATGATGTTGGGGTATTTGGGATGAACATCAATGATGAAGTCCTTGTCAGGCGTCATCTGGAAATGGACAAGGGGAAATTAGCAACACAGCCGTATCAATACAGAGGAGTGTGAGAACTCGGGATCTTACTGCTTCTGACTGACAAGTGGAAATTACAGATGGAAGTATTTGTTGACTTTTAGAGTTCATTGCAAAGAGAGGTGTTAATTCTGACTTCCTATTATAAAATGTACTGCAAACATGGATGAAAAGATGAAATTTTGAAACATCTATAAGAGGAGTAATTGGGATGAGAAAGATGCAATTGCAACATTCAGACAACTGTATGATACTGCAGTAGACAGTTCTTATTTGTTATCTATATCAATAATACTATCCTCTATACACAATAAATATTTTCACCCCTACCCCCAGTTGGTTTATACATAACCTGCCAGCTCCATGTAGCCTCCTCTGCAATATCAATCAGTGACTGATGGCTGTAGAGTATTCATACGCATGCAGACACAGACACACCAACACCCACACAGACACACAACGAGTCACACACACACATGCAGACACAGACAGACACACACACACAAACAGAGGGAGAGAGAGAGAGATAGAGACATGCACACACACACACATACATACGTGCACACACACACAGACGCACGCGAACACGCACGCACGCACACACACAGAGTGAGGGAGAGGGAGATAGATATAGAGAGACACACACGCACACACACACCCACACCCACGCACCGTGTACACGCACGGCTCCTCGATGCTCGGCCGCGGCTCAATGTCCGGCAGGTGGCGCCGCACGTACTCCGTCACCATGGCGACCAGCGCGCCGTGGCCGCCGCCCGCGTCACGCGCGTCGGGGTGGCAGTACCGCGGCGGAGGCTCCCCCCGCGTCACGATCTACAACACAGGGCAGGCGGCCTTAAAACACAGGTTCTCTTTATATACAGTAGAACCTCCAATTGAGACCACCTCTATAATAAGACCACTTTTCATGGTCCCAAACATTCATAAAGCTACTAAAATGAACCTCTGTACAGAGACCACCTCTCTATTGAGACCACCTAACACTGGTCCCAAAGGTGGTCCTAATAGAGAGGTTCTACTGTACTGTGATATATTTGGAAAATGGGAAATGGGGAATGGATTGGGCTGAAAAGTGTTCACATAAGACAGGTGTCCTTAACAGGGAGTCTGTGCCACACATATTAAAGAACTCGTCTACTAGTCATCTTTAAACCAACGGACGGAGTAAGAATTTAGCTTACTCATCTTCCAGACTACCAGCATTTGTTTCAGGCCACGTCCGTACACCCCGTGATAATGTAAGACACCCCCCCCCCTCCCGTGAACTTCGCACACCTTGACATATCCGGGGTACTCTGCGGCGGGGAAGACTGCGAAGAAGCGGTATCCTCCCTCGGGCGCAGCCACCTCGTCCAGCAGCAGGGGGAAGCCCGCGGACGCCGAGAACACCCCGTCGGGAGAGGTGTCCCGCCAGAACGACGACAGCCCCGGCAGTGCCTACACAATACAGTGTGATAAGCATAGGCAGATCCTCCTTTTTCCCACCAAAATACTTCATTTTCATAGTTTTTTTTTCATGAAATCCCTTAAGTGCATGTCATGCGAACGAAGTAGTGTCAGTCCGTTTGAACCTACCCTAGTCTTTATTACCTTGAGAGGTAGCGTGAGGTCGAGCCCCTGCAGTAGGTCTCCGGCCCAGGGCCCGGGCGTGAGCACGACCTTGCGGGCGCGGAGCGGGGGATCCCGAGGGTGCTGGGTGTGCAGCACAGTCGCCTCTGTCCCAGCACCAGGGTGGATGCGCTTGACCTGGCAGCCGCCGCGCACCACGCCGCCCAGAGACACGAACACCTCCTGTGACAGGATGGGGGCTCGTATGATGGAGGTAGTTTATGATGAAGTGTGTTGTGGGGAAAAGGCTCCATAAAAGGGGTGTGTGGGATAAGGGGAAAGCCTTAAAATTTGTGGGATGTGGGAAAATGGGCCAAACAATCTAGGGATGGGGGAAATAAGGCAAAGAAAATAAGGATGTGAGATTTCTTGACCCCTTATAACCCCCCTCCCACACACATACAAGACTGCCAGTTCCTGTTATGTGCTCATATGATGGTGAACTAGAGGAGGAACAATAGGCAGCCTGGGAAGGTCAGAAGACGCACACATCACTCACTTTCTTCACTGATACGATTTGATCTTCATGGAGATTTGGCATCTCTGCAAACATTCGAGAGTAACATGAGTAAGAGACCTATAAAATGTTTGTATGTGCCCGCCCCCCCCCCTCCGCCGCTTGTCGGAAAACCTGGATCAGCCAGCGGATCTGTTAGTTTGTCTTTGTATTCATAGCAATAGCATTCATTCAAACATTGAAATACTGCTCATCAATTTTAGGAATAGTAAATTGTAAACAGCCAACAAGTTTACTGACTGTACAGAAACCACATCTACATGATCTTGCTCCTATTTGCATCTGTCTTCACGTTGAACTGGCCACAGTGTTTTATTTGTGAGCTGTAATTTACATAACCTTGGCCTCGGGCAACAAATCACACTCTGTGTGTTCTTTATGATGGACACAGCCACAACACAAGAGGAAATGTCCCGGGGGAAATAACGCCTGTTGGCTCAACAAATAAGGTCAATTTTTAGCACTGTTATACTCTTTGAGGGTGATTGGCAATTTTAGGGCAGGTCTGTGTATAGATATGTATTGTGGCCAGAAGCTGATTTGAAGAGTTTAGAAAGAAAAACGGAAAAGTTACAAGTGTTCACGCGAACTTGGGAATCGGAGTAGAGGCATTGTGTTCAGTTTAGCAAGGTAACCTTATTACAATAACACCTCTCTAATATGACTACCTTTGGGCCCAGTTTTAGGTGGTCTCAATAAAAAGGTCGTCTCACTAGTCTCAACAGATGTTCATATTGATATATTTATGAAGGTTTGGTATCATAGAAAGTGGTCTTAACATATAGGTGGTCTCTACCTCGAAATCATCTATTTTACAGTGGTCTTTATATAGGTTCTTCCACGTGGTCTTCAAAATTGTGTGTGTGTGTGTGTGTGTGTGTGTGTGTGTGTGTGTGTGTGTGTGTGTGTGTGTGGGTGGGTGTGGGTGGGTGGGTGTGGAATGGGTGGGTGTGGTGTGTGGGGGTGTGTGTGTGGGTGTGTGGGTGTGGGTGGGTGGGGGGCTGACATTATAGAGGTGGCCTTTTAAGTCCCCCTTGTAGAGGAAGTCTTTGTAGAAGAGGTCATGCATCAATGACTAAATTAGCCCAACAAACGGTCAATCAGTCCTAGTCTTCCTTCACCTGCACCCTGAGTTCACTAAAATATCCACAATGCATTAGACATTATAAACAGTTCAAAGGTCTCACCAAATTAGCGGGAGCGTTGCGCTGATTGGCTAGTTATCTAAGTCACACTTGGGAAGAACATAGAGGGCCATGAGCCTGCCCCCGATATTAAATAGTGTTTCATAAAAAAAATATTAACAGGTACCAACAGCAACCAAACCTGTCATTTTTTTTGAGAGACTTTCATTGTTGTCTGAACAACTTCATCACCTCGACGAAGTTGTTGAGACAACAACGAAAAATCTCTCAAAAAATGGCAGGTTTGGTTCCTATTGGTATCCGTTAATATTCTGTATGAAATCATGAATGAAGAAACCCAGGATGCTGTATAAGTACACATTCTTTAATCAAATAAAGTGTTCACCTGTAGCCGTGATTGGCTATTTTTCTAGGCTACACTTGGGAAGAACATAGAGGGCAACGTGCCATGCCCCAATATCAAATAAAGAGTTGTGACCTGTAGCGCTGCGCAGCATGCGTCCGCGTCCAGCATGCCGGCGCTGTTGTCCAGCAGCCCCGCGTAGCCGGCCGGGAGGCGCAGCTGGGGGAAGCGCCGGGCGAGCTCGGCCGCCGGCACCTCGTCGAAGGGCACGCCCTGCGCCGTCATGGTGGCGCGCGACGCCGCCAGCTTGGCGCCGCCCGCGGCCTGCACCCACAGCAGCCCCGTCTGCCTGCAGGTGCAGAGAACAGGTGCCGTCAGTAAGTGTAGAGCTTCTCTTTTTAGACCATGTTAGGGACTCGTTTTAGTTGGTCTGTTTATGGAGGTTCGTGGTAGTCTCTTTTAATTTGAGGGTTTGGCGTTGTGGGATGTGGTCTTATTATAGAGGTGGTCTTATTGTAGAGGTGGTGTTAATCGGAAGTTACACTGTACATATTGTATTGTACTTTGAAAAGGTGCAGATTGAGGGCGGACATATTGGTAGAAGTGGATAGACTCGTTTACAAAGAAGTGGGACTTGGGGAAAAGGCTGAAAAAGTGTGGGATGTGGCAAATGCAAATAAGAACCACATAAACGTTGAATATTATATTTCTTGACCCCTTATAATCCCCCCGCCCCCACCCCCACCCCGCAAAAAATGATAAATAAAAATAAGAGAAAATAAAAAATTGAAAAAATAAAAGGTATGCATGATTTCTACACTGACCCACAGCAGCCACGTCTGGCTCTGGAAACCAAGTCAAGAAAAGGCATAAACCATCAAATGTAACAAGCCAATGTGATTTGGTGTAGTTTTATACGACGATGACGACGATGACAACCACAAGAAGAAAGCCCCCCCCCCCGCCCGCCCGCCCCTCCCACTCACGTGAACAGCGTGCGGCCCGTCCGCCTGCCGAGCTCCTCCCACTGGCGGTACGCGTCCGGCATCATGGCGGCGTAGTGCGGCTTGTCGTACGCCAGCCGCGTGATGCGCGACTTGCCGTGCGACGACCCGCGCGTGTGCGGCAGCGGGAACTGCAAGAGGGGGTCATATACAGGGTCATATGATTTAATTTTTGATTGATTTCATTTTTTATAGTGACAAGTATTTTACCTTTTCAAATACGTAAATAGCTATATAGTGAAATACCCAGCCCTTCTGGACAGATAGCAAAAATGTGATTGGTGATTTGCCCTAAATCTTGAGCGTGAATTGTGAATTGTCTTAAATGCGTGCAATGTGATGGAACCGATTATTACATGGTGACTGGTGATCTGCTCATTACAAGGGCTGTTTGATTGGTGATTTGCCCTAAATCTTGAGCGTGAATTGTGAATTGCCTGTATTTAAGTGTGTGAAATGTGATGAAAATGTGATGCAACCTATTCAATTGCAATTCATGGGGATTGGTGAAAGACAATACAATGCATTGGTGACTGGTGATTTGGGGGAAAATGCTGTTGAATGGATTTTCATCATGGCTATATACCCCCTCCAACAACACAGGGCAACATTTCTGTAGTATGTTATGGATGAACTTTGGGTTTAGTATATCTATGGGCATACTGTGAATGAATTTTACTATATTTTTGGGTATGCTTTTTGCAAATCTTGCTATATTTATTGGTGCTGTTCCTGAAGTGAAAATGGCAAACACGTACCCCAATTATAGCCTGAGATCCCCCCACGATCAACCCAACCCACCGAACATTTCAGGCACTGCTTTCACAAGCCCCGCCAGGCAAGTAACAAAATTATTCACTTGCCCCAATACAAAACAAATTCAGGCCCCAGGTCTAACAGTGACTTTGAATTCAAGAAGGATTCATTGAGGTCTGTGGTGGTGTATAACATTGCGTATCGCGTGGTTTTCATATGATTATCAAGCATTTTATGAACCGACTTGAGCACAATTCTGAAAACACATAGCACGCACCTGCTGGTTTCACATATGGCGTATTCCGCTGGTGTATCAGGTGTTTTGTAAGCAAGAAGCTCGCAGAGATGCCAAAGCCACAATGAAAATTACATTTTTGTGATGAAAAAAGACAGCGCGGGGGGGGGGTGCGCAACTCCTGTGTCCACTCTGGATCTGCCTATATGTATACGCTGGATAGCCAGCCTTGTTTTTATATTACATGACAATGTTTGAACCATGCTTTATGCAAAACACCGGGTTTGGTTTGGTTTTAGTCATGTATAAGAGTAGGCGTATATATGGCAAGATGACAACCCTCTTAGTCTACCCCATTAAAGTCATGATCGTTGCATAGTCATCTGCAGCCAGGTTCCATTGTGTATCTGTTACTTTATTTCTTTGGATCTTCTCATCAGTGATATTATCATAGAAGCTTTATGTCAGAATGTGTTAGCTGGCTGGCCTAGTGAAAAGTCACTTTGCTCATTCTGATTAATAAAGCAAAATGATAAAACAATAACCTATTAGCCTCTCTGTACCCTGTTGACCTGTCTCATTGTGTCGATGTACGCGCGCCTTTGGATCAATTATGCAGAACATCATCGGTCAGACGCCATGCAATTACAGTCCAATGTGTATGAGAGGAGGAGGGCCCCACACAGGGCTAAAAGGGACACGCTTGTTTTTGAGTTACTCAGTCTTTTACCTGCTGCGATTTAGCCTTTTATTTGAAAATTTGTTAAATAGGAGCATGAGACACTCTGATATTTTGTAAATTTAGTGTACATCAGTATTACAGCAAAAAAGAGACAAAGTTGCAATGTAACTTCTATCCATAACTACAGAACTTTAAAAAAAACTTTATTTTGCATTATGACTAACAGACTGACTGTACAAAAGAGACAAGGTTGCACTATGACCTCTATCCATCTCCAGAGACCTTTATAAGATATGCAGTTTGCATTATGACTAACAGACTCAGTGTACACTTTTACACTAAAAACGTTTGATGGACCCCTGGGGAGTCAATTTTACGTCCAGGGACATGTATCACGTACGTAATGATGATCATATAGCCATAAAATGTCTGTACAAAAATGATGAAATTTGAATGAAAAATAAGTAAACTATTGTGCAAATATGAATTGTTGCCGGACGTACGACAGACGACGGACGAAAGGTGATCACAAAAGCTCACCATGTCTCCGACAGGTGAGCTGAAAACGTTACTTCAAAACTTTTGGATCAAGTCTTAAATAGAGACACTGGTCCACGGCACGCATTTTTGGACCCTATGTAGGGCTTGAGTGTTTCTGCTGCACCAAAAAGCCTCAAGATAAGGCAAATATTGTAAGCTTACAAAGATAAAAGCGATAAGAGTCCCAATTAATACCACTTGGAATTAACAAACCAAATTTAAACGCTCTGGCTTCAAAGTTGCAACCTGTAGTGTACACAAGACGGACGGAGACAACTAATGGAGTACAAAAAAACGCAGTGTAAAATACACACGCGAGTCCTATATAATTCAGTTGACTATTCTACTACAAAACAAATCAAAGCCCTCTGTCTACTGGCGACAATGGGGGCACAACCCATGCCCTGCCCTGCCCACAGTAAACACCCGCCTGTCCGCCTGTCACAGAACAAGTAGTGAGCTGGAAAGTCGTACACCAAATGCCTTTCCATTTTAATAGAGCAACAACACACTTGAGTTTCTGAGCAGTGGCAACATTAAGCCCACACCGCCGTTTTTGGATCGTGCCACCCGACACAATTAGCTTTTAAGAGGTGAATTGTGACACATTAAGTGTTAGATCCAGATTTTCCACGGTGGGGGTCGGGGTTGGTAATTGTGTCAAAATTGCGTCAAATCACTCGCTGGTAATAATGCGTGAAGCCAATACACCCCGTGGGTTCACAACAAGACCTGGCCAGAATCATGAAAATCTTGGCTATGAAGGGGAGTGGCGCGGGAGAGGGATCAGCCACTTGGATCCGTGACCCCGTACACACACGACAGCCTCTGAACAACGGGTTCTCTCACACGCACGCACGCACGCACGCACGCACACACACACACACACACACACACACACACACACACATTAACACACTTTATCACACACACCTGACACACAGCTGCTGAACAAACTTTATCACACACGTTTCTGATTCGTTCAAACTTAACACAACTATTAGGATACCAAAGTGATGTGATTTTGGGCAATTTGCCAATTAAAGTGTGCCTCCACAAGGCAAGGTTTGGTCCATTTTCAACATTTTCTGCAATAGCTTTGCAATGCTTGCGACAAAAGCACTCAAACTTGGTGCAATGTTTACATCCTGGCTTACATGCCTATTGAACATCAATTGTGTCCAATTTTAGCACTTTGCCAATTAAAGTTTACCTTCCATGAGCCATTTTAATTATTTTTCATTCTATTTTTCCACTGTAGCTGCAATACAGTTTGCAACATGACCATCATCAATAAAATAAATAAATGTAAATGTATTGGTTTATAGTCTCAATGAACAGCTCATGCCGTTTTCTAGCGACTTTACATCCACACCATATTGGTATAATGGTTCTATTAGATTAAAAGTGCTCAGAGAGCACAGTGTCACCATATTAATGTCGACTCATGGGCATTGGATATTTACTTAAGCCATGTTTAGAAAGCATCTTCAATCCAATGCCAAGAACATATATTTAGGGTGAATCATACGTCTAATAAGATTTTTTCTGCTTTAATGTTTTGATTGCAAAGTATACTAAACATCATTAATGGCCATGAGCACTGTGAGCACTTTTGATTTAGTTGGATTTTCAGGTATATGGTGAAGTCATGTGATTGAGCATGGCTTAGTGATTATACCCCCGGTATACCCCTCATCCCTACCCCAGCCCAAAAAGAAAAAAAAAAAAGAAAAAAATGAATCCAAACTGCACATTTAAGAACACATGCACGTTACAATATTATGTTAGCAGAATGATCGATCTTCCAATCAGCTCAACATCAGGGCCCATATTGTGAGCCACATATCATAGTAACGCATATTACATAACACAGGCC
>CM032667.1:38302056-38359433 GCA_019095985.1 Streblospio benedicti | reverse complement strand
ACGAAGGCGAATGAAACACGAAATATTTTCTAAATCTAGAAAATAAACGCCAAACAAATAATCGCATAAACTTTATTATAAAAAATGATGGTAACGAGGTCTTTAAATCAAACGAAATTGTAAAAGAGGGAAGAAGCTTTTATTTTAAACTGTATGAAAATAAAAACATACCACATGATAAGTCGTGTTAGTCTAGAATTACCCGGAACTGACAAAGACGATTTTGATGGTGGTGTCGCAGGAATATTTACACAGGACTTTCCTTCTTGAAAGTGGTGAATGACGTAACATCACACACAAAATGTTTAAACCTTGACCTTGAGTAATAGGGTACATTATGTTTTGTAAGCCATTTAAAAAAATGGGCCTGAATATTTTAAAAGTGCAAACTACAAATAAGCACCAAAGCCTAGAGATGTTAGACTCATATTTTAAACACATGAGCAGTGCACACTTCTCATGTCACACTTAAAGCAGACACTCACTCACACACAATAAAATAACACCTGCAACGTTCTACTACTCACAAGCAAGTAGATATCAAATTATTCTGAAAACTAATCTCCACGCTAACAGGCCCACTCATAGGGACGGTGTAGAGTTAAAGGCGTTCAGATTTAACGACTTTCTCGGCTGTCACTTTAAGTATGACCACCTATTTCTCCTCATTTCCGCGAACACTGTTTCTCGGGGCTCCTGTTGTATTATTCATGCACCTCACTAACAAATCATTTCATTGAGTCTCTCCTCTGGGGCGCTTCTACACGCAAAAAACAGTGTCGAGGAGGTGTATTAAAAGCCTCTTTAGCACAATATGTGAAGTTTTTGTTGCTGTGTGCTTTGGCCACAACGGAAAATGTCCGTATTAATGTGGGTTTAACAACCGTTGTGGATCCATGTCATCTACGAAACCCACGAGATTCCTTTATTTCGCCCCCCTCTTTTTTCTGCAAACATGGATCTACTAATCTGGATTACCAGAATGAATTGGCGGTATGATCACATAGCAGACAAATAAGATTTTTTTAAGTAGTGAAAATTGCTACATTGCTACTATTAGTGGTCAAGAGTGGTCAAGTCTTATTACTGCTGGGCTGATAGGGCATAGCCGGGATTACAAAAGATGAGAGGCAAAATATATTGGGCAAGGATGCGCGCAATCGCCATAGGCGTACAACTTTTCCAGGGGGTATGCTCTCCCATGAAAATCTAGGACTTAATAAACCCTTTTTCAAAGAGTCCGAAGCTAATTCATACAGAAAAGTAATATTTAAACAAATATGTTGAAGCTCTCAGTTTCATTTAGTATTTGACCTGGTATATCGTTGTCATTATCTTTCTGTGGGACATTGTCAAAATAGGTTGGGTACATGTATTTGCAGTTTGTTAATAAGAGAATGTCATACAGAAAGTCTCAAAATATTGGACATGTGTCAATCGAAAGCGACATCCATGTTACTATCATTGTCTTCCTGTATGAGTTCCTCTGTGTGGTGTGTAAAAATGTGTGTGAAAAATGTGGTCCCTTAGTCGGGAATGAATTCGCACATTGTGACGTCCAAACCATGACATGTATCTTCAATAGGGTAGCAATAAAGATAATGCAGTTCTGCGACATTGAGCCGCCCCTCTGCCCGCCTGGCGACCCCCGCGATGTAGAGACACCTGGAGATGGGAATGCCGGGCTTCAAAGCATGCATTCGCGTGTATTTCTTTTCCATGAACACGAAAATAGTGTTATAAATTTTGAGCCAATACATATATTGCGGTTTCAAAGAAACGTGCATAAACAGATGATGCGTGAACATGAACATATAGCTAAAACCAATTCCCCAGAAGAAAAAAAATACATAGGAGGCGGTTGGCCCCCTTGCATGCTTCAGCCCTGACTGATTAACATACGTACAACGAAACAAGGTCAAAAATGGCCGCCTCCGGTAATTTATTTTTTGTTCAATCAGTGCAGACTCAATCATCATACATCATCATTATGTCGTGTTGACCGGACTCTTCCCCTGGTCAACCATATTGGCAAATATGAGTCAGATAGCCCGAACACTTAGATAGTTTATTAGCTCATTTTTCACCATTTGATTTTGGCAAAATAATCCCATCCATATCTAATGTTTTGAGAAATCCAAAATGGCCACCGCAGGGCTGTTTGAAATTTGTGTTTATGTCTTAGTTTTGTCTTCTTATTAGTGATAGAATAATGAGTTTTGTGTCGAGATATACCTATATGGGGTCACAGAATACAAAAATGTAAACATGAAAAGTGTGATTCACCATTTGTAAATCATTGTCATCCAAGATGGCCACCTCAGGGTGCTGAACGTTTGACATGCTCTATATTTGTATGGAAAGGTGTTTGTTAATCTCACTGGCAGATACTGGTTTTTGCAAAATGACGGCCCACCGACAGGCTTGCCATGAACATCACATTTTAAGGGTAAAAAATGAGGGCCGGAATAGCATGGGGCACGCCCCCACTGAATCTGTTTATGATTCTGCCTGCACATACCATGAAATATTGAAGTAAAAAAATGAATGTAAAAGTCTGTTATGATACGCATTTTACCCTTTCCTTACAAAATTTACAGGGAAATAAAAACGTTCATTCCATAAGAGATTTTCTTTGGTTATTTACTGTAGTATTTACGCTAGGTACGCAGCCGTCATGAGATAAGCAGACCTCTGGTGTCGTATGTTGCACTCTATGGCGCGCAAATCCTGTCAAACGCGGCTTTGAGCCGTGCACGGCCGAGGCCATGGACGACACGCATGGCGGAGAGATACACGCGAGTTTTGACAGGTTTTGCTTTCCATAGCACGCAGGACACGCCTCTTGATCAGTTAATCAACCTGTCACTGACTCCAGTCTCACTAAAAGCTCATTTAAAGTACGGACCCCACGTGGGATGTAAAACTGAACTCTGTGTAATTTTAACACTACAGTAGAACCTTCAATTAGGACCACCTTATAGTCCCTGAACTTCGTACATAGAGATTATAATGAACCGCCAAAATGGAGACCACCTCTCTATTGAGACCATTTGAGAACAGTCCCGTAGGTGATGTTAGTAGAGAGGTCGTATTTTACCTCAATACCTGTTGAAGAGATATGCTAGACCCTCCAATTGAGACCACCCCTATAATAAGACCACGTTTCTCGGTTCCAATCCTTCAAAATTAGAAAGACCACTCCTCCATTGGGACCGCTTTAAGTCGGTCCTAAAATGGTCTAGATAAGGAGGTTCTACTGTACACTTAAAACTAATCATATACGCAAACTTCATGTACATGGACAATATGTACACTGCGCGCACGGAAACTGGTACGTTACACCCATAGCTTTGGAGGGCCACATGAATAGCTAGGGTCTTATTTTCGGACCGCGTGTATGAGCCTATGATCCTATTAACTGGCTGGGCTTTAATTACTTGTCCGGGGCTGGGGTAGTGATGGATGAGCAGGACACCTCACCAGGGCACTGCCCGCAGCTTACATGCGCTGGACAGTACCGTGAAAATAACTGCAATATGCTACATGTGGAATCTTTGCTAGGACCCTTTATAATGAGACCACCTCTTTAGTGAGACCCGGTTTCATGGCCCCCAAGCCTTCATAAATAAAGAGACGACTGCTAACGTCTATACAGAGACCACCTCTATCGACACCATTTGAAACAGTTGCAAGTTCTATGCATGGGTGGTCTTAATTGATAGGTTTCACTGCATTTTCTATCAACTTGATACTGTAATGATTAGGCCTATCGGGTACACAGAGACCTGAAGGTTATTTCACCCTATGGTGAAATGTCAGTTTTTTTTATTTAATAGAATTTATTTAACGTCAATTACACAAATTAAAAATACGAGGTGTTCTTGACATGCACAAAAGTTAACGAAACGAAGTGCATTGTTGTGATGGTTAATGAGATGAATGTTATAGTTATTTAAAATTAGATTCATTAAAAGTAAAACCTTTGGGTGTCATTGATTAAGTTAAATATATGTTTGAACATAATTTTGTCAACTTCCTTTTTTTGGTTCCATTTATTATCATATTAATTAATGAAGGATTTGAAATTTTTATTGTTGCGAAAATTTTCTATATGGGTTTGAGTAGCAATGGGTATCTTTCTGATAAGACCATCAAGCAATACCTGTCAAAAGTGCATAATGTCCTCTTTAGCCAAATGGCAGAGATCACACATGTCATAATCAATAAAATTGTATTTCTTTCTGTGGCAATTTAAACCACTAAGACCCATTCTCATTCTGCCATGTCAGTTCTTTATATTCCAAGACTCTATACTCATAAGTAAACAAAAACGAATTACAAGTGATAAAATTGTCAGGAAAGCAATTGCAAGATTATACCTTCGGATGTGCGCACATCAAATTAATTGCCTTTACCAAAGTCGCACTCTGTACACGTGCCTGCTATCGCAGTATTGGGCACATCAATTACCTCTGGTGAGAGTTCTGCCCACAAACCCCCGCGTGCCCCATCAAACCATACACGATCGACCACCGACCTATCTCTGCCGACGCTGCCCCCGCTGCTATTTTAAAACCCCACCACTCCCAGCACCGTACGATCGGAATGATCCGCCACTGCGGCGTTTCCCGGCATCCCCATCCGTGTATCACTATGTTTAGCCCCAGCCGCCAAAAACTCATCAGTGGGACAATGCCGCATGTGCGTCAATTGGTTCTCCAAACAGCGCAAAGTCAAGGGCCGCCGTGACCGCCATTACAATAATGTTTGTTCGGGCAACAGCTGCCGCGATCTCTTCACAATTAGTAGTAACCAACGTGCGTAGTTTCTTATCAGCGCTCCGTGTATCCTCTAGCAATAAGCGCCGGTCCGTGTATGCTTTATCACGCCGTGTGCGGGGCTGCGGGCGAGGGCTCTCCACGCCGTCTCCCGGAGGCGGGGAAGCGCCTCTTGTGCGGTGCCTAGTCGCGCCCACGCCGAGAGAGCACGTGTGCACATTTATTAGCGATTGCGCAGACATAACTGCAAGACACGAGGTGTTTATTGTTGTTTTATTGCGGACGTTCACCAATTCATGGCGTAAAACGGTGTGAAAACGGTCGTAAATCGGCACCTCTAAATTGTTGTCTGCTGATCGCCGATACTCGGCGGCAGTGTTTGTTTGTGGAACTAACTACTTCCGGCAATATTATCACAAGTTTTTACGTTTACCATTTTTATGCCACTTGACATATGATATATGCAATATATTTTGTATGTAGGCCTACATGTATGTTGTTTAAGGCAGAATAAGCTTTCTCAATGTTTATAATTGTCTACTTCTAATATACTGTATTGCAAACAGTGATTGTGACAGGGTAAGGGGGAGCGGGCTAACCTTTGTAACCTATGCCAATACTTTTGCCAAACGAAAAAGCACGCACGTAAACAACAATGATTCTTGACTCCCTTGCACTCAAATCGACGCTGGCACAAAAGGTCACTTCTCATGCGATTAAAGTCGTCAAAAGCCACCTGCTCATAATGGATTTACGCCGGAAACCTTGACACAAGAAGAAACTTCCTTTTTACATGTACAGTTGTTGTCTTCTGCAACCCGTGGTTTCCAGCGACCCATCTATTTTGTGTTGACCAAATCAGGAGAAAGTCACGACGTAGCTCATGGATTACAAAGTGAGCCGCATGCGTATTCAGCGCACAAGGTGTTTTCTTCCTTGTGAATATTGCAGAGCTCAGCGGATGTAGTTGTCATTGACGTATCTTTTCCAAAGTTTGCACAAAAAATAAAAGTAATCTGTTCCTCCTGCTGTTTTACTGCTGCTTTTTTCTGTGACTGCTGCCTATTCTGCTGACTCTGTTACTGCTGTTGCTGCTGCTGTTCTTGCTGTTATTGTTTTGCTGCTGCTGCTGCTGCTGCTGCTGCTGCTGCTGCTGCTGCTGCTGCTGCTGCTGCTGCTGCTGTACCCGCCGTTATTTTTTTCTGCCCTTCCGTTCTTAAAAAACCATAATGCACTCACAAGACCCCAAGCCTCCCCCTATATACATCAAGCAGCAGTAAGTCAAAACTGTCATGAACTTTAATCTTCATCAAAGAACGCCAATTTAGGCGTATTTGGCTAATTTCAAGCACTCTCCTACAATTGTGATATCATTAGGCGCGCCGTAGACGGGTGTTAAAGTGCCGCTAGCAGCCGACAGTGACACCTTCTTAATAACGCCTGCAGCCTCGCATTTGACTCGTCATAAACTTAAGTCCATAATAACAACACTGCTGGGTAAAAGCTTCCAGAAACGGGTGGGTTTATAAGGAAGTGGGGCGTTGGGGAAAGGGCTGGGTGTGGGAGAAGGGATGCAAAAGAGGGATGTGAGATTTCAACGAAGTGGGATGTGGGAAAACGCCTTAAAATTTGTGGAATAAAGGCCAAAACATAATACTGTTGTATTGACTGCACGCGATGATACCGTAGACGTCTGTGCGTGAAAGAACGCCTCGAAGGTACATTTTGCACCAGCAGCCAGTAGGTGTTGTGTTCCCGCTCCTTAGAAAACAACAGCCTCGTATCAAATTTGGTGCTTGCCTCGTTTTGAGGGTGTTCACTTCCGGCTGCCATTATTACGCATTTTCTCTGTCACGAAGCGTCGTAAAGTCATAACTCGCCGGCCGCCGACAGACGACACTTTCGTGTAGTGTCAAATTGGTGTTTTGCATAAACATACATCACCGGGGAGAGGGTTTTAGGGTAGCCTTTTTTATTGTTCCCTTAGAGTCTGTGGAATTTGAAATTCTAACCGTTTAACTGGGTGCTGTTATGGGCAAAAGTTACTTAATTGCACTTTATTGGTTTTATTTTCATTATTTGTTTCGTTATGTCTAACGTTTTTTTGCTGGTTTGTGTTTTCGCAGGCTATTTTTGTTTGCTTTTGTCGCAATTCTTAGCTTTTAATTATGGCAATAAGTATGAAGATAATTTAGTTCCTAGATTTTGAATTTATCTCCATTTAATGCATATGTAGAGAAGTATCATTGCACGAATGTTGTTTGTAAGCTATGATATTTCAGAAACCCCCGATGGTCTGATTGTTACAGTTTAGCATGCCCACGGGGGTTTGAAATATCTAGGGGTGGGGTTGGTTGGCTGACAAACTCATTTTCTTTTCATATCAAAAGGGTTTCATTTTACATACGCCCCTTTAGGCCATAACAAATGGTAGCCTCCTTACCAAACCATCGATCTATGTCACTTCAAACACCGTACGTGAGGACATTATTTCACTTTCAAACGAAATGACCTGTATCAGATTATATTCACATATGAAATATAAATACCTCTTAGCCGGTTAAGATTATCATGATTACTTTTACTGAGTATACAATCACAGGCAGATCTGGTGGTGGCAGGGACCCACGCCCACCCACTCCTTTGCCACCAAACTATTTCATATTGGGGCCACTGTCGATCGCAAGCAAGAAACCCATGACCTAAAGCATCCCCTCACCCTTTAAAAAACCTGGATCTGCTAGAGTTCATTATTTTCAACAGGAGTTGTATTCCCACTTTCTACTTCATAGTGCCTGTGTTTCTAACAATTGCACTACAGTGTTTGTTCAGGTCTCATTCTTGATGACTCAACATTATTTCTAGCGGACATTTGCTACTTGTGTTCATAATTAATAACCCCGTTGATAACACAATGACGCCCCCTTGACCAGCCCAATGACCACCCTATTTGCCCAATGCTGAGGACAGGCACTGGGTCAGAAGAGGGACATCCTCGTGTCCACTTCACATGGACAGTTCATATGAGCTGACGCAAAAACCCACACATGTACATGCTGTAGAGTGATTGGGATGATATATGAAGTCCACTGGCAGATCCAGGGTTTTTAGAAAGGGGGTGCATCCACAGGATTTCATTGGTTTGTCGATGGAAGGCCTGCGGAGATGTCAAAAATCCAATGGCAATGACATTGTCGGGGTGAAAAGGATGAGCCATTTTTTTCTCAGGTGCAAATCGTAAAGAGTAGACAGTGGCAGATCCAGGTTTTTAGAAAAGAGAGGGGTGGGGCGGCGAACCCACGGGAGTTCATTTTTTGTACGAGCAAAGACTCGCCAAGTAGACTAGTCGGATTTCCCAAAAAAGCCTCTAGAAAAAGTCTTGAGGCATTTCAGACTAAAACTTGGCAATTATATTTTTCTGAAGTAAAAATATGTACTGAATCAATTTTTGGTGGTTGGCAAGCTGAATTTCTACTTTGAAGGGCTCAAAATGGGCTTTTTCAAAATGGCCGCCAACGAACACTAAAATCCATGTATATCATGATATGATAATGATATCATAATAATAATAATAATGACTCAAAGTTTGTGTCTAATTCTACTAAATTTAGTGGATATAAACAATGTGCATTTGCACATTAAATTTAACATCAAATGTATATATTAGAGGTCCAGTCATAAACATAAGGCGGTCATGCATGTTTTTGTTTGTAACCAAACTTCTTTCTAAAGGTACCACGTCTTAAAACAGTCGGTTTTCTTGGCGTGGGGGTTAGCTGAGCACACTATGGCATAAGTAAAGTACATATTCTGCCAAAGGATGCGATTTAACTATAGTTATCTTATAAGATGCAAAGAGAAGAAACTAAATGTTTGGGCGTAAAAAGAAAGGTTGGTGACCACGATGCTGGTTGCTGGGGTTCGCGTTTGGGGTAGCAGGAAAGCGCATGACTGGGGATAAATGAATGGTTGTCAGTACCAGACATAATTAATTATACAGTATAATGTGTTCATTAATAGAATCACCACCGTGAGGGCGGCTGACCTTGGTGTGTCTCAGCCAGGAGATGATCTCTTGATTGCAGATATAGCGACTTTACTACAGAACGCGAGGTATTCTCGTATCATAGGCAGATTCAGGTTTTCAGAAAAGGGTGGAGGACGCACCTTAGGCATCTCACTCGTTTCGTATGTGCGATCAACAGCGAATATGCCAAAACCATATGAAAATAATGTATTTTGGTGGCGACATATTTAATTTTTATAGGATTTTTGACATTCCCATATACAAAACCCATGAGCTCCCGTTGGTGCTGCGCTCCCCCCCCCCCCACTCCCTTGTCGAAAACATGGATCTGCCAGTGACAGAGGTGGTGGCCTCAACTGTTAAACACCATCACTTTTACAATCACACTGAGCATCTGTGAAAACACACTAGAGTCTTTAATAAGACGTTCCGACAGAGTCAAGTTTCCCAGTGAACTTTGAAGCAACACGTTTGCGCGTGTCTGCAAAACCAGTGTGTCTGTGATTGGAAGATATTCAGCTCTAATATTCTCAGTAGTTTGCAACAGAGTGTCAACGGCCATATCCGCAATATACAGCCCTGATTCAACAGTCCTAATGTTCGTGGACCTTCGTTATAAAATCCAACAAATCCAAGACCCACCGCCGAAATGAAATCTTCAGCGACGATGTCAAACGTCAAGCGTGTGACATTGCCTAGTAAGAAAAAAACATTGATTTAGTTTTTTACGTAGCGGCCTAAGTCTAGCTCAATTATATTTTTTCATTTAAAAGCCACAACTGGACCCACGGATTGATATGAACATGGACTTGTACAGGCAGTATAAGTGATTGAGCCGTGAACCTGACGATGCCCCCCTCCCCCCTTGCCCCGCACACCTGTACCCGGCTCACGTGTCTGGGTGGCGTGTCGCGGCCCGGGCACCCACGGCTCGCCTTTCCCCGCCTGGGGGCAGAGGAGGAGGGAGGGGCGAGGGACCACTCGACCAGGTAGGCGGGGTTACCCAATGAGAAATGTCTCTTTGCAAAACACTCGTCACCTATACTGGAATTCTCGAAACTATTCCTACGTAGGAATTACAATTCCTACGTAGGAATTTAGGAATCCTACGTAGGAATAGTTTTTGGTATTCTCGAAGCATTCCTACGTAGGAATCGGTAGGAAAATTTAGGATTTGATAGGAAAATATAGGACTACTATTTACCTGTCCTGAATAGTTTCGAGAATTCCACCCCTGGAATTCTAAAGTTTGTCTTTTTTATGCTCGGCATAAATGTGAGCCTATATCTGTCGCGGCAATACGCGGAATATAAACACTATTCATCAAGTTTTATGAAGATAACCCACAACAAGCTATTGCTAAACTTGTAGTCTGTCTATTACAGAAGAGCATTTCTTTTAAGACAACAAATGGTATCTGTCGTCAAGTGGTATCAATGACGAGGTGGTCTCATTATGTTCTGGACTGCCTCTTGCCCATTGGGGGACCACCAAAAATGGTCTTATCAAAGAGGTAGTCTTACTAGAGAGGTGGGCTTAATGGGAGGTTACACTGTATTCCCGCCGCCATCTTGGCCTCGTTTACAAATTGGAGCGTTAGCCGGAAGTCACGTGACTGATCTCTATAGCTCGAGGTGTCAAAAATGGCGGACGCGAACAATGGAGAATCATGGGGCAGCTCAAGGAGGGAACAGAGAGTTTTAAAGGATAAGCGCGGTGTTTATTGTATCAGTATCATCACCACCAGAAATACGATACAATTATTTTATTTCTGGAGATGTGGTGGGGGTTATAAAGCTGTTAAGAAATCCCACATCGATAATATGTTTGGCCATATTTCCCACATTCCTAATTTTGGGGCCTTTGTCCCCACATCATTCATTATTTTCCCCCATATACCACTTCCTCATAAGCCCGCTAAATTTCTGTCAGCTCGTATAGTATGGCGATGTTATAACCGAAACACTGAAAATCTGAATATCCGTGAATGTGTTGATCGTGTTGGAATACCTATATATTTACAAAGTTCATCTTTCACTACACGAAATTGTTGATAGTTTCGGCAATTAGCTGCTGTCATTCTCATGCGCACCAGGTCATTTGGATTTGGGACAAAAAGCTTTATGTTAACTTTTGAGCACAGATGAGCTAAAAACCACTTGTAGTGTAAACGTCCCTCGTGTTGATCTATGAACTGTGGGTATTTTTTAGACAAACAAAATAAACACGTGACGTTTATATTGCATTGTGGGTATTTTTAGACAAACAAACCAAACACGTGACGTTTATAATACATTGTGGGTATTTTTAGACAAACGTTTCGTCTTCTATATATACGCCATCCCGGTGTCTGGCTGATCGAGACTAACCACCTAGCAGCGGTATATGGCACTACGATAGAGCTAGGATAGTTCTATTCGAAACCATGTTTATGGAACCTCATACATTACAGAAGACAGCCTTTATGACCCTCATCTACAATTCTACATCGAGTGACCGTGGTTGTACTCAAACCCATATCCTATCGGCTGTGATGCCAGAATTACGCCACCATACTTCTGAGCATCATATCAAGCAGAGATCTGTTCATTAAAATACTACACTTCAGAACCGTTTTCTCTGTCACCCATTTAGTCATATAGAATCGGCAGGGTTGTAAAACGTTTCTTCGGCTCATAATGTCTCTCATGGCTTAAAACCACATCCCGAAATAAAGAAAGAATGAAAGACAGTCAGAAAGAAAGAAAAACGAAAGAAAAAGACAAAAAGATATATGGCTGGTAGTAAGTGGGTTCTGAGAAATCGAGGGATTACAATTAATTGACAAACACTGGACAGCGCATGCGTATAACCACGTGTACTTGGCCGGGTTAATTAATGGCAGAGTATAAAGCTTCCTTTCCTCACACATTAGTTGAGGCACTGGCATACTCTAGAAAAGGCAATACATGTGCTTGTGATTTACACAAAGAAGTAAACAATATCCTCTACTCTATAATGTACGGTTACAGCTCCTTACAGCAATGTGTTGATTCCATATAATAATATGTTATTTGTCACTTCAACGAGTGACGTTTGTTTTAAACATTACATTTTAAGTTTACAAGCATGGCCTAGTGATGCAGACACATACAGGGTTGAAAAACTGGTACAACACACTGCATAGAGTCCATACTGAAAAATAATAATTATTAACAGGGTATGTATTTGTAATTGAACAATCAATTGAATATATATTCAGACGACTCTACATCATCAACATGTCATTGGCAGCATCCTATTCACACTACACTGTATATGCCCTCTCTCAACGCCCCGGGGAGTATACAGCATATCGCAACCATGGTGCAAACACACCTTTCTTTCAAACAACATTAGCTTTTCACTTGCCCGACCTGTACCTATTTAACGTGTAGGTGCCATGGAGCAGTGTGTAAGTGTTTGGAGATCAGTTTGCTCAACACCCATCTCCACACCCACCGGTAATCGAACACACAACATTCTGATCAAGTGTCCCCAGGGGAGAAATCTAGGGGAGAAACCGGGGTGAAACGAATTATATAAAGCTACATAAAAACTCTAGCATGAAAGCAAAGTGTTAGATATTCACTATGAAAGCAACGGTTAAGCGCTTATTAGTTATGCTACAGTCACACCTATAGATTCTTGCATTATGAAAATACGTAAATATTAGAAATGTTGATGAAAATACGCAGTAGAGAGCCAATGCCCCGCTGTGATCTTGAACTGGCATTAGAAGATTGATCAAAGTTAGTCTGTGCATCCTGTGGATATGGTTACGGATCCTCATGGATGATACGGATCCTCTCAGATGAGCGTATACTGCGTATTGAGTTACGGATAGATACGTATGCTTAAGGTGGAAAATCCATGGCACCTACCAACATTAAAGATTACTTTTGGCACATCTACTAAAATTATAGTAAGTTATTTGATGATTTGTAAACAGGTCAATGTATGTATTCCAACACAATGGTGAACACAGGGATAAAAGTTTGAAAATAAAAATAAAGAATAAAAATAAGATGAGCCACCGATCTGCCATGCCGCGAATCACAATTACAGTTTACAATGTATCTCTGCCCCTAAGTGCTCGTCTCGAATGTCACATCGTACCTTTCTTCGAGTTTTTCTCTTGCACCTGACACCTCTAAATGTTATCCTTTTTCATCGTCTGAAGTACATGCATGCCATTGGAATCTCAAACTAAAATCAATTACTTCTTATTGTTTTCATCCGTCTGAATAACCCTCAGTCATGGTTGACCTGCGGGAATATCTGTCACAAGAAATAACCTACACTGTTACAATATAGCAGTAGGGGCTACGGTGGCTTGAATTGTCCACTGGCTGAAATTTGGTTTTAAAACAGCATCGTTCAACCAGATTCTCTATAGGTTTTAATAAGTTTATTTTCGTGACATTGCCATATACAATTTATACAATTACGTATTACAAACATATTATACTATGGCCCAGCCCAGTGGGCTTATAATGTCACCATTTAAATATAACATATAACTAGGTAGGTAACATATATGACAAAATAAAGGTAAAACAATACACGTATATACACACTCACACAAATCTATACAAAACATATCTCACTCAACTATTAAATAATTTTTCTTTTCTTAAGTTGAAACAATCAAGAATAAATTTCGATAAACTTCTACATTTTCGATCAAACAGAATACATAACCTGTTTTCATATGAAAGCGCATTAAAGTTTGGATAATAAGTGCAAATATTTTCTAAAAATTTCCTGCGTAAATTTTCATAACAACGACAATCAAATAAAAAATTGGTTTCACGTTCTACTGCCTTTAGATTACATAATGTACAGAGTCTATCTTCCAGCTTTATAGTTCTGAATCGCCCAGTTTCAATATTAATAAGGGGCAAGATACCTGCTCTAAGTTGTGCAGTAACCGAACGTTGGTTTGCGGTTAAATTAAACTTGACATAATTTTCAACTTCAAGGGTTTCCTTAAACAATTTATAAAATCTTAATTTAGGTTTTCTCAATATGTTTGACTTCCATTCATTTTCTTGTTTTTTCAAAAGCTTTTTGCTAATATCGACAATGTTACAAGTGCTCCTTGTAAAAAAAATAAATCTTCTTCGCCTACAGAATGAAGAATTGACCATATTTGTTTACACCAATTATCAAAGTTAGACATTGCTAGATAATAATCATTAATTAAAACATATATAAATATTGGCACTCAGCAAGGGGGTCTAGTTGACTACTGAAATCTTCCAGTTAAAACGTAGACATTGAATGAGGGGTCATACTCAATGACAATAACTTGCGAATTGAACAATAATGAGACCGAAATACATTATCAACTTGTAATCTCGAACTTGTATAGAGACCATTAAAATGTTCGAGATATCCGACTACTCATATCCCGATAATATTGAAGCTAAAGGGAAATGAGAAATGAAACTAACTTCTATATAACAAGCAACTCGAGACAAGCACTATCGAGATAACAAGTTTCTACTGTAAATAAGTACAGTAGAAACTCATTATCTCAATAGGCCTATTGTTTATCTCAAACTTTCTGTTATCTCGAAGTTAGTTTCGCCTCCCCTCAACTACACTATGACCAAATATCAGTTGGCTATCTCTAATAGTGGCTCAAAATCTCAAACATTCTAAGGGAGGGGGGGGGTATAAGGAAGTGGGATAAGGGGAAAAGGTCTGAAAAAGAGGGATAAGGGTAAAAGGGTAAAAAAGGGATATGGGATTTCTAGACCCCTTATAACCCCTCCCCCCATTCTAGTGGTGTTCCTAAATATTCGAAATAACGGGTGTCCACTGTACACACGGTTATCGGCGGCCGAGATAAGACGCGGGGTGTTTCGCTCTCTCACGCTCGCTGCGCGGCGACCGCCAAGTGTCGTTTGGCGGGTGAGAGTGTGACGGCCGCCGCCGCCGCCGCCCGCTCGCAACCGCCGCCTTAAAACCCGCTACCGCCGCCGCCTCCCAGCATCACAGCCCGGCACGTCCAACGTAAGCGTACGTACAACGTCCTACGTCGTCACCGCCTTCGTCAAACGTTTCACAGCCTCCACCGACTGAGACAGAGAGAAGTGTCGCAAGGTGAGTGGGTGGTGTTGATAGGTTGGAAGGTGTTGAAATGTTAAATTCGTTTTGTCGTCTGGATCCGTTTTGAACGTTTTGTGAACGTTCCCAATTGAGGCTTTCAGTTTTGTATGGTAATAATATGCGAATTTATGTTTAGATTTGGTACAATTTGTGAGGATAAGATGACTTAGATATATGGGTAGAGAGATGTATGTAGTCATTAACTATTGAAGGTTTCACTGGATATATTGCGCTGCTAAAGAGATCTGTTGTTTTCTGCTAAAAACCACACCTGCCGCGGGCACCTGCGTGTGACAGCTGGATTGCTTTCTATAGTTACTGGATATTAACAACATAAGGTAATATTTCAAATCATTGCACGCTAAGATTGGAACGGTGTAATGTTAGTTAAATTGCTGTTTTCTGAGGAATAGAAAGTAAACTGCAATGTAACTTACAAACATTAAGGCCTGTTCAGATGTCTTGGTGTCGTCGTGGTGGGTTTGTCGTGAAGTTGTAGCTAGGTCAACGATTACCTCGCGGTTCACTGTGAATTAAGTATAGAAGTTTTGCTAGACAAAGCCGACCAATTACTGGACACAATTTATAGCTTCCAAATGTTCTCATTTAAAATAGTTTATGTGGATGTCCCCTGCTTGTGGATTCATAAGATATCTATCTAATCGAGTAAGCATATTCCATACACATTATCTCCGCGAGGCGTACTTTTTAAAAATACTAACATGAAAACCTTTCATTTGAATGCACAAGTTGTCGTGATGGGACTCGAACTCGCGACCATATGTTCCGTGCAATCTTCACTTGCACTGGCTGATCCACGTGTTCGGTAATTGGGGGGGGCGCCTGCCCATCCAAAGGATTACATGGGTTCATGCATCGAGTCTCACAGGCGCGAAGGAAGATGAAAAAAAAGATTCATCCACATCTTTCTGGGGGAAACGGTGATATGTGCATCCCCATCACACCCTGGATCTACCAATGGCTGGTGTGCGCAAGCCACACTTTAGCGTATTCCCAATGACATAATCGACTGCTCTAGGAGCTAAACATTTGTACAATAAAAACAGTATTGATTTGAAACTGTTGAACAGTTCCCCAGCTGCCTGCGCGACAGAGATAGTGTCACGCGAAATGTTAAGACGTGTGTAAAAGGTGGCGTGAGTTGGCAGATGGGACTCCGCGCAGGCGACACAACAAATAGTGCAGGTTTTTTAAAAGTACTAACTAGGATTATCACACAACACCAACAGAAAACGAAACTATTTTCATTTCACTTAACAGATTTTTTGTCTGAATTCAGTTAATTTAGGAACATAGCGAAATAATGGAGACAGTAGACTATTGGTCATTTTGACTACTTTGATTCATGAATGGGTTTGCTTTGTTTTATTTGTTTAAATTCCGCCACGCGACGCAACAAATAGTGCAGGTTTTCTTTAAAAGTATAACTTGGATTATCACACAATACCAACAGAAAACGAAACGATTTTCATTTCATTTTACAGACTTTTTTGTCTGAATTCTGATAAAGGTACTAGTGAAATAATGGAGACAACTGTCTAGTGGACTAATGCTCGTCTTGACTATTTTGATTTTTAATGGGTTTGCTTTGTTTTTTTTAAAGTTCTCGTTACTTCTGATAAAGTGCAGTGTTTATTATGCACTGATGGAGACAATATTCCTCGGTTTAAACTATTTTGATGTCTGGATTGGTTTGCTTTGTTTTAGTGTTATTTTCATGGTCTGGTTAGTTTTGTATATGTAGTCTGTCTCCTGTATATCTTCACCATAGAAATAGCAGTTTTCAAGAACATGTGAATTTGTACTCTGTACACCATGACACGCGTGGTATGCGACAATATGACCATTGACCCCTTTAGAAAATAAGAACATGCGTATGGCGTACCAATGAATGAGTAAAGTACTGCATTCTGTAAATGGTAGTAAAAAGGGAGGTGTAATATTTTATTATTACACTTTAAATTCATGATTCTGAATCATTGTGACATAATGTCTAACTACCCTCGCCACCTCTGCACCTAAGGATGTCACGTTTATAGAAATCCGTTCAGGTTAAAGGAAGGGAAATGACAAAAGGTGAGTTCGGTTGATTAAAGTACAATGTATAGTCATTTGTCTGCGGGAGAATACTTCTTACATACATCTATATCATTCTACCGTGCATCAGTGCTCGTTGAGGTATCGTCTGTTATTGACACTTCTACTTTCCACCTTCTTTGACCTTTGTTTTACTACCTGTTATTGTCTGGCTAGATTCATGGCAGATATGAAAAAAGAACCTACCCTCTTATACAAATGTGTTCATATCATACTTTTTACTGCACTGTGAGAGATGAGAACTCCGTAGGAATCCGCTGTCGGGGCTAGTGTTTTGAAGCCATGGTTGTGGCAAGACAACGTGCGGATTGAAAATGGTTGCACTATTATTATATAACACTTGGGGATCTTTCGGCTTCGATATTCGAGATAGTCTGACTGACCGTAACTTTTATATATTACTGCCCCCCCCCCCATTTGCAACCTACTTATAGTCTATTAAACATTGTTTTAATATAATATCGTACGAGCAGCTCCAAGAACTTTTTATACTACCTATAGTCCATGTTTTCTACGGTTGTCAATATCCCAAAGTTTTCAAAACACCTCATAGAGGAACTGATTCTACAACGAAACCATATAAAAGTAAATTCCCTAAAGACAATCTCTATAATGAGACCATTTTTGCAGGGTCAAACTGTCATAATGATACAAGCACGTGCCTCCATAAAATAACCACCTCTCTGTTCAGACCAGTTGAGGCCAGGCAGCTGCAGAGGGTGATCTTAAAGCCTGCTCTACACATTAGCGAACTCCGCCCACGTAGCTCTACGTGTACTGGCGAACTGGCAAATTCGCCAAGAACATTTTCAAATTTTGTTGGCGAATTTACAGATTGGTTAAAGCTCACTACAAATAGCTACGTTGTGTCTAGGGAACGTAGAACATTCGCATATGTAAGTAACAGTTCGTTTGGCTCAGCAACTAGTTGCGCCAGGCATTTTTGCTACGGTCAATATCGCCTCAATACGCCCAAGTCGATAACTTGACACAAAACGTGTAGATGCTTTGCCGTGATTTTCATACGACCGCTTGCTTGTAAAATCTGCTTTAAACCCGCCTTACACTTGAGCGATCATGAGCGAACCCGTGCAACGCATCTGCACGTATTATGTCACGTCGTCAACTTGGGCGTATTGTGGCGGCATTGAACGTAGTAAAAACGCATGGTACGACAAGTTGCTGAGGCAAACGAAGTGTTACTTATATGTGCGAATGTTCTGCGATCCGTAGACACAGCATAACTATTTAAAGCAAACTTTAACCAAACTGAATGTTCGTTCAAAATTTTTGAACATGTTCAAAATTTCCTGACGAATTTGCCACTGTTCGCCAGTGCACGTAGAGCTACGTAGGTGTAATTCGCTATAGTCTAAAGCGGGTTTTACACGTTAGCGAATTCCACCTACATAGCTCTATACGTGCAATGACGAACTGGCAAATGCGTCAGAAAATTGTGAACATGTTCAAAATTTGTTGACGAATATACTGGTTAGTTTAGGTTCGTTACAAATACTTATGCTACGTCTATGGATCGTTGAACATTCGTACATAAAAGTAACTAACAGTTCGTTTGGCTCAGTAACTAGTTGCGCCATGCATGTTTGCTACGTTCAATATCGCCCAAGTTGACGACTTGACACAATACGTGTAGATACGTTGCTCGGGTTCGCATACGATCGCTTATGCATGTGTAAAGCGGGTTTAATAGAGACGTTCTCTGATGTACATGCAATGCTACTGATACCCCCCTCTCCCCCCTCCAACGTATCAACATAAATATTTGAATTTCTGGCTTGTCGTCGCCAATCTGTCGAGAAGTTTCACCTTTGTGCACTGGTTGGGTCTTAATGAAAACTTAATATAGAATTATTGGTATCGGCAGAGTGCAAAGCAGAGTGGGGGCTCATATGGTGGTTTATCAAAATCGATATTGCTACCAATGTAGCCGTTGGCTCGATGCCGATCAGCTGACAGTCAGGTGTAACGTGACATTATGCTCAAGATACTCCAAGGACACGATCCCATTCCTCCCCGTACTCTGAACTTCAGCTGACAATGCACCATCAATACGATCTCAATCAAACGGCACATGAGGAGCTGATCCAAAAAGGAATGACCATGGTGTACTGAGCGTAATGTCGTCGTACTGTGTGCTTCCGCGGCAAAGTGGATAGAGAAATGGACTTGTGACCGGAAGGTCGTGGGTTCGATTCCCAGTGGGGTCTGGTGGTGGGTGTTGAGCAAACTCATCCCTAAAGCAGTTGCACACCGCTCCGTGGCACCTACACGTTAATTAGGTACATGTCATTGGGTTGAAAGAGTGAGTGAGTGATTGCGTGGGTGATTAGCATTGTGCGTTGAATGCTGGATGCTGCAGATACATGCATATATGAGAAATAATCAATTGAAGATCTATAAGTGGGCCAATGACCTGGTGTAAATTGTAAAGTCGTGAGAGCAAAACTTGGATCAAGACTATATACCAACACATTTGCCACATTTAACATTTTACTGGAACATTTTGCAGGTTTTTTTTTTCAATGCGATGTCAGTACGCCACCCCCGGATTTAGCCTGTGTGACACTGATTTTAAGCCTATTCCTACCTATAGATCGAGCTTCAACGTACAAAATCACGTACAATTTCGTAATTGCTCGCCGTAGCCTACCACTCCAAACATCTTTCCAAATTAGCAAATGATGGTATTCTTTTGTACCACGCACAATCGTCCCCTCGCTGCTAATAATCGTCCAAGGACGAATCTTACACACATTACTTAATCCACTCCGTGGGATAAAAATGCAGAGGGCGTTTAACTGAGGAGGTAATCCGAGTACCTGCTAATTACCAGCCGTCTCCGGGGGACCGGAGCTTGATTGATTCGGCAACAGATTTTGGACGTTCCTTTTCCTTTATTGTTCTTGTATCTTTGCGCATGCGTGTAGGATGTGCGAGGTGGGTGGGCGATTTTGTCGTCTGGAATGAGCGAACAATTTTTAGTTAAATCGTCTAGTTATTTCCGATGGATTGTGTGTATTTGGTATGGGTCAAAATATTCCAACTATAATCTTTTTTATCTGGGACTTGAAAATCATAGATGAATGGTTTAATATTTGCCTACCACCACCCCCTTCCCCGTTCCAGCAGTGGGGTTGGGTTTGGAATAACAAATAGCAACCCTTTTTAGCAATGGTGATTGACAAACGCAAACACAGAAGATGCGTAGATTCTAATACTTATAAGCCAGTATTGGCAGGGTGATTTCATTTTTGTCTTTAAATACAATCAAAATATGTATATCACATGTCAATATAATAAATGCTCATTTCACCTGACTTGAACACTGACTGTGCGCCGAGCGGCATCAGTGAATATGTCGTCTGCCCGTTGCCGTAACCCGTCTCTGCTCCACCACCTGATGCTTCTTCTCCTTTACTTTTTTTTCGTTTTTTAAATGGAGGTCGGTTGTCTTAATGATGTTTTGTGTTCCAATATTTTCTGACAATGTTTTTAGACATATTGGCTTTTAATCCCGCAGGGGGCTACCATTTTTCAAGGTCCATGCAAACTGTTTTGGGGGTGGAATGGGAATTTTTTAAATGTGATACTTGACAATCTCTGGTCCACTTATATGGGTTGCCAGGAAAATTTCTAGTGCTTTTAATGGGACTAGGGGTAGGGGATGACATTTGCGAACAACTTTGGGGCCCTTTCATCTTCACCAATTCGGCGTTCTTCTATCTATAATATTTGATAGATGATACCTTGCTGTGGCAAGATGGGGCCCTTTAGGCAGGAGCCCTGGATTTCAGACCATTATCGTTTCATTCTTTCATTCCCAGATGGGGAATAGTAAATGGTGGCTACCTAGATAGTAAGTTTCCACTATGCTATTGATGCTAACGTTGTTTAAAGCTAGATATCATATCGAAGACATTTATGTAATAAAAGTAATGCTTGTGTAGAGTGAGAAAGCAGAGAGGAGATTGGAAATTATCAGTATAGGACGTGGCGGTGGTAACAGTTAGCTGTGTGCTGTGCTCTCCAGTGTAAGGGTTTTATTGTGAGGTGTTAACCCACAGTGTTCTAGCAACAATGGGTGGTGTGTGACGTGTGGGGAGGTGTGAAGTGGCGGGCACTCGCCAAACACAACGTTCTCATCACCAAAACACAAAGCACTATTAGCAAGCCAACAATACAATCAGATATGGGGAAACACATGCATTGCACATTGCACAATTTTCTGACTGTGGTTGGTCCACATACTAAAAACTGAAAGTGTAAATAGGTTAACAGAAAATACATTAGGTATTGCTTGTAGGCTGTTTTTTATTCAAAACTGAGGCTGATTTTGAACAAAGGGATCGGCATCAGTGGATGTGATCTTCTAAGTTTGATATCTTTATGGGTTTTTAATCGTTATTGTGATGCACGTGACCCGGAAATGTTGGGGGTGGTTGGAAGGAAGGGGTGCACAAAACGTTAATCTGCAATCAACATATAACCTGCATCAAGATTAGAAATGCTGCAATATGAAGATAACACAATTTGAAAACCATCATGCAAAATAAATGAGTCTTGCTTAAAGAACAAAGATTTCAACAACTCAATTGTTGTTTCATTCTCCTTATACTATAGGCACTGCACGTGCCCTATAATATAGTAGAACCTCATATTCACACCATCACTTTAAAGGAACTACCTTTGTAATAAGACAATCTGTGTGCTCCGAAATCTCCATAACTATAACCAAACCACCGTGAACCTTCATAATAAGACCCCTTCTCCAGCAAGACCACATGATGATGTCAGTCTACCAGCCTTGGTTGCACTGTATAAGTCTCTCCTCCGCAGGAGCTTTGCCGAATCTTTCCAACCCTGAAAAGCGGCTTGATATCCTTATCTGACCACGACACACGCTCGCATTTCTTATTGATCCCACCACCGCTCCACATTCACAATGTAGGACACACATTAAATTTTGGGTGACAATGACCATATACAATGCACGTACATTGACGACTCTGCTGTCCAATGTGACCTTTCCTGCAATAGGATCATAATTGCTAATTGTCTTTGGTAGAAACCACACGGTCGCGCCGATGCCACAATACAATACAATACAATACAATACAATACAATACAATACAATACAATACAATATTAATGTCTACCTATAGCGCAAATTCCACGAAGTGTTAGGCTTGGTGCTCGTTTCAAATTCCTTGAGCAAGACGTAGATCGAATACAGTATTCTCTGTGTGTCTGTGGTCAGTTATTTGCAGGTCAACTGCTCATTAAACGACAAGTCTGTGAAATGAATATGCTGGTAGCGCTTGATGATAATAACCGGAAGAGACTGGTCAATTATTGTGCAGAACGATATACGCGTACACTCCACGTCCAAAACCGACCGCTACGAGCAAGCAAAATAGCGACTTTTATGTGCAACAAAACTGCCATTTTTGCCGTCGATTAAAATGTTTCTGCGCCTTGTTATCATCAAACAGAGTGTGTATGTGCAACTGTAACGCTGTGGTTGAGCAATTCACGTGTTACATCAAAGAGCTTGTTCTACGATTTATGAAATTCCTGTATTCTCTGTGTAATTGACCATTATCTTCTCTAGATAGTGTCATTTGGAGTTCTCAGGGAAGCATTTTGAATTTGCCAACATTATTTGGAATGGGCTTATAACATGCCATACACATAGACAAATATTATATTAGCTGGCTGAAATTGAATATTTTTGTGATTAAATATTTAGAACACTTGAATTAAGTTTCTACAATTTGAATTAATAAAATCTCTCACTTTCAAGAATATTGGCATAAACTGGTTCAACATTGATACAATTCTGTTCAATAATAAGATTTTCATCCCCATATGACATAACATCGAACAGTCAAATTTGATGGTGCATTTATAGTATTAATTAAAGTCATTCTATTAGTGTTATATGTAGGACAGTTAATGAAGTAATGTTGTGTATCTTCCATGTCTAGTCCACGCGATCATGTAAGGTCATCTATTACATATCATTCATAAAGATGGTATTTTTCAGTTGCCTCATTGCATCCGTACATGGCTATGAACTACATTGACTTTTCCATTGGCCAAGTAAAAAAAGATTGGGGGAAATTTTATTTATTATTTTAGATTTAAGTCCGTGATTAATTTGTATTTTGGATATAAACATTCTGTTTTCTTATAACATCTGGAAGCAAAGGATAAAGCCAACTTAATTAAATTATCGTTCACGTGTTTCTAATTAGATCAAATGCCTTCCTGTCTAATTTATGTATCTGATGTCTTTCTGTGTCAACGCAATTATATTGGTGTCCGAGAAAACATGTATTGACAGTGTACAGGAGTATGTGTGGCAAGTGCAATCGTGTGGGCATTGAGATAAAAAAAAAGGGGGGGGGGGCAAAGTGTGATAAAATTAATACACATCCACACGCAATTGCAAATGCTTAGGCCTAAAATCGACAATTTCACCCATTTCACCCCTAGATCATCGTCGGTTTCACTGCTTTATAATTAACACTGCCTAAGTATCCTATCTCATTCTATCACAAGGCCTTTAAATGATCTGACATGAATATTAGACCTAGAGGCTGTCACAATTGAACTTGCTCTTCATCTTTGCACTTGATACATGGTTTATATAGAAGTAAAAACTATTAGATATAAGGTCTTTTGAAAGGCTAATCCTATCTAGCCGTGGGAGAAACGGACAGATTATTGTGGAAGTAAAGGCAACTCTTTGCAGCAGTGCAAAAATCAATAGTACGTTGTTCTTACAGTCGCTGAACATTTTGCCAGTGGGTTTTTTATTAGTTGGATTTCGTGACCAACTTCCACGAATATCAAGGAGTTTGAATCACAGTTGTATACTGAAATATGACGATGTCCCTAGAATTACTATTTATTTTCTGGGCCACCCCTATAAGAGCACACCAGATTTTAGAACCCCGACCCCCCCCCTTATTAACCCCCCACCCCCACCCCCTACCCCCACCCCCACCTTATTACACCGGTACACACACAAAAAGAACTAATTTGAGTTTTTCAGGTCCCCCTAGTTTGCTCACATCTCCTGGGCCATGATAAACGCAAACCCTCTTACATCCTATTTAACTGCTCGATGTTGATTAAATGGCTATTTGAGCTAAGTTTAAAGCCTAAAATCTTTGCTTTTGATTGTGTTTCTGGTTCACCGTGTGTAGGCCGAAATCTCACATTGCAACATTTCACATTTTCAATTTTCAAGCTCCAGTTGCTCAAAGCCTGTAAACACTCGATATTTTAAACAGGAACTGGTGTAACCCCAATTTGTGAGTACAGCTCTTTTCATTCACGTGCACCGCCCTCGAACACACACCCTTACTGAGTGGTGACATAAATGTCCGCACAGCACTTAGTTAAGAAAGGTAAAAGAATGTTATTTCTCCGTGACTGACTTGAGATGTCTTTTATATCTCATTATTTTGTAGTTGTATTTGATATTTCCGTGTAGAGGACACTTAAGTGCCGAAACGTAGGAAATGATATATCGTTTTAAATAAAAATAAATAAATGTCAAATTTCTAAATTTCTATTTACTCTAAATTATTTACTAATAGTCTCTAAACACTACAGAATATATAAGACTAAAAGATATCAAAATGAGACCATCTGTAATGTTCCAAAATAAAACAACTTGCATATGACTGGCTTGAAACATTTTGCGTATGTACCATAGTCCGTAGATCTTTTTACTAATTAAATTAGCTCCTTTTGGATAACTTTTGTGAAAACCAGACCTTGCTATTAGGACCATTGGGCGGGAGTACGAGAGAGTGGTACTATCGTCACATCAATGAACCACTTTTATGGGAGATTGAAAATGTGTCCCTGGTTTTGAGGTGTCCATATTAGTGAGACGTCGCCATGCGCTAGCAGATGTAGATCCAATGTTTATGAAAATGATGGTTGTCTACATCTATAGGACTTCAGGGGACTTGTAGGGGAGAAAACTCGCGGAGATGGAAAAAAATAAACATTAAAGCAAAACACACTCACCAAAACAACAACAACGTAGAAATGGTTTTATGTGTGAAATAAGAGTGGGTGCGTCCCGTCCGCCCCCTGGGTCTGCCTATCCCATGATGGCCTGGTGATGTACGTAAAAGCAACCCCGACACTTCATCCCTGTCCTAGCCTATCTCAAGGCCTTTAAATGATCTGACATGAAGGTCTATGCTAAAAGCTTCTCTATGATGCGAATCTTGCTATTAAAGTGTTTTGCAAACGTGACGTCATTAACTAAAAAGCACATGGCTTCAATTTTTAGAACAGCAATCTATTTTCAGAGCAGCTGTCAGCTGCTGTATTTGGGTATTTCCTCGTTTAAGCATGTGGTACTGTTTATTTGTAATGGAGAAGCTTTGATCAAAATGACACGCATGCTGCTGTTTCTGCAGCTGTTGCAACTGAATACTCTGGTTTAAAAGGATGTTTGAGGCTGTATATTTAATATCAGATGAATCCATTGGGTTTTGTAAAAGACCTTAACCTTATATCTATTAGAGCTAGAGGCTGACATAATTGTACTTGCTATTCAACTTTGTACTTGATATATGTTTGACATGAGCGGTTTTTGTAATAATAGAAATAAAAACTATTAGATATAAGGTCTTTTAAAAGACTATCCCTATCCATGTGTCGCGAACTCCATGACACTTTTGTACCTGCTGGTTCCCTGGGCGCAGTCAGCGCACGTCACGGGACAAGCGCTGTAATCGTGCGCTTGAATTTAATCAAGTGCACCATTTGTATTGGCGGGGGACGGGCTTTCTTCACTCCTCTCAGCAGACGGCAATGTATCACAGGCGCAGGTCAATAACAGACGAAATATCGCACAGATGATGACGCTTTAATCATAAATGAGGATTTCGTGCGTAGGCTGATCCCGTAGGTTAGGGGTGGGGGCGTAGGGGGGCGCTCACCTCCCACTTTTGCCAACAAAATATTTCATGTACACCGTGCTCTTTTTAGCATGTCCGCTCTTTGCCAAAAACATGGATCTGCCACTGTTGTGGTCGCTATTTTGTATTATGAACAATATCCTGACTCTGCAGTTTGGGAAAAGATAATGGCGGCACATAGCAACCTTACCCTACTGGTCCTCATGTGAACAGACGTCTTTTTGAAAATAGTCCAAATCAAATAACCTGCTTCTCCAAATGTGTATAGAAATATTGAAAGAACATCCTTTGACTTTCCATCAGAGGAGTAGGCCCTATAGTTGGTGTAGAGAAACAAACATACAAACAAAAAGCATGGCGAAGGTATACGCTTTTAAGATGGTGGGTGTAGTCTTTATGAAGATGGCAAGTTACAATGTATAAGTCTTAAGAAATTACTAAAAAAATTGTGCAAGGCTGAATCGATGGTTTGCAAAGCATTCGAAAACTTGAGATATTACCTTAAACGTGATCTATTTTGTATTACTAAGTTTGAAAAACACCCTTTAAAAACTCCTATTGTGCGTGCTAAGAGCCTTTTACACTGTTTGCTTTCGTGTATGCTCCAGCCATAAAGAAACATTCTAAATAAACAAACTGCATGTTTATAATGGCGTATGTTTTGTTCTTATTGGTTTTAACCTACGTGTACACATGATTTGTAAACTTAGCAGCTACTTTTTGCTTTATAATCAATATGCATACAAGATGGAAATGCCACGTGTAGTGAGAAAGGTCACCAAGTTAGACCTGTTCAACTGTGTGCTTCTGTGGAAGAGTGGATAGGGTGGTGGACTCGTGACCAGAAGGTTGTGGGTTCGATTCCCAGTCGAGTCTGGTGGTGGTGCTGAGCAAACACATCTATGAACATTGTGCACTGTTGCGCGGTACCTACGCGCTAATAGGTACGGGTCAGGCAAGTGAAAACTAATGTTGTTTGATACGGTTGCGATGAGTTGTATGCTCGCCGGGGAGTTGAGAAAGATATGGTATGAAAAGGATGCCTATGACCTTGTGTAAATGTAGAGTCGGCCGATCATGCATAGTGAGGAAGAAGACCATATATTTACATTTACTTTAGGTCACTATAGAGGTTAAAAAATAGCAACTCATATACTGGGCCATGAACACACTGGCAAGTAAGACACTGCGTATTGTACGAAGATGGTCACGTTCCAATGGTTATTCCACCAAATAGTTAATCTACATACGTGCCAAGTTTTAAAGCCACTGTTAGCCATTTTATTAGAGCGAAGCACAAACAGACGACTAAAAATGCATCTTCCGGGATTTGGTGCGCATGCGCAGAGAACAGCACGCGGAAATTATTAATCTCGATCAACCATCCTCCCGTTACGCGCAAGAGAGCTTGGTTGAACGAGGCTAGGTTTAAATTACACCATGCAGTCCCGGAGGTGAGAAAATAAATCTTACCTCCGAAAAATAGGTGCGTTATGTATGACTTCAGGGCAGGGAGATACATTACATTAAGACGGACTGATGCAAATTTATGCTCATTTTTATCGTGTTGTACACGACGGCAACATGTTGACAAGGCATTCTCAGTCGGGTGTTAGTTAGGTGCAGTGTTTAAGTTAAGTCATAAATTTGAAGGCGTAGAGCAATGAGAAACAGAAAAGAAGCAGACGTGAATTTTTAATTGTTGTTCCTGCTCTTGTGATAGGTAAACAGGCTTATAGGGAATATCCACAAATGCGGGCAGTGAATCAAGGGATATACCTGTGCTAAACGTGGTATTTTTCTGCCCTACTTCGATTATTCTATGCAGTTGTACCTTCTGAAAATCTATTTTTACTCAATGGAAAAGCAGGAATAAGATAACCATTCCTGGGGAAAGTGATACTAGCCATTCGCATAAATTTGCACTGTGAACATATGAAATTATATTTGATCCAATGTGTTGTTTTCTGCAACTCAGATTTTATCTATATTTTCTACTATCATGGTACTTTTTCATATCATTTAAGAACAAATTAAGCACAACAAATTATAAATCTAATATTAACAAACTATTAAAAAAACATGGTGTACTTTTGGAGAATTCAAAATATGTTGATTTTTCTTCTACTACACAATATATGCTATGATTAGCGTGTGTACCTTCATAGTCATTTCATAAGGCAGGCATTACATGGAAGATATGATGACAACATGTTATATGCACACTTCACTTAGCTAGTGCGTACCGGTCGTGGTTGTGATGATGTTGTGTTGGCATTTTACCTGAACTAGCACCAATGTCATGTGTCGTGTTAGCCCCATCAATGCGGGTCCCACCCCGCCATTAGTGATTCCACCGACATGTGCTAATCATACAGGACAGTACAGCAGAAATGCCCGCTCACTGGTATAGTACAGTCGCACCTCAGTATGACGACCACCATTCTCAAGTGAGGGCTGGCCTCAAGTGGTATCATGATTGTGTGATTTTCTGCGTCCAGGGGGTTACATGCACGTAAACAGGGGTGTCTGTTGAAGTCAGACACGTCGATGATTGGGTGATTGGTCTGAAATGCCATTATATACAAGGTCATTAGGATTCCAAGATTCACCCTAGTGAAATCCTTGCCACCTCAGCCTTGGACTGACCTCATGTGGTCTCAATAGAGAGGTGGTCTTTATATGGAGGCTCATTTTGGTCGCTTTATGAACATTTGGGAGCATGAAAATGGTCCTATTACAGAGGTGGTCTCAATAGAGAGGAGTCTCTACTGTAGCTGTCTGTAGTTGTGTATATGTCTATACAGACAGTCTCTATCTCTCTAAACCCTGAACAGACCTGTAACAACCAGCCTGCCATTGACGTCTGCTCTCAAGGGTTCAACACACTGACCTAATATTCAGCAGAACTGTGGTTCGATTCCCTGTGGGTGGACGATGGCAGACGTTTGAGTAATCTCTTTGACAGTGGTATCGACTGCGGCTGCGCAACAATATGCGGCTTCCCCATTAGAGAACATGCGGTGTGAAAGGATGTCATTGATGAAAGAGAAAGTAGAGAAAAGAGACGGTTTGGTTTTGGTCGATAACTCCACATGCAGTTCACTTCCAATCCTCTCAGTTCTCTATGGCTACTAGCTGACGACAATTAGCAGCGGGCAAGTTGAGAAACATATAGTAGGATATCACACACCCACGCGTGTACTAACACTTTCACACAAAGAAACAAACAAACAAACAAACAAATAAATAAACAAACAAACAAACAAAAACCGAAAAAATAGGGTTCTCAGGGACTGTCTAGTTTTAAAATATCACACGTATGACTAGGAATTATACTCAAGTTGATTGGTAATTAATATAACGCCTAGGGCACAACTGGCAGTATGGGCATTTTTGCCGTACGTTTTTGTGGGATGTTTATGGCTGATACTGACTTGAGTTGTTTGCAGTAGAGGAGCTGTACTGCCGGCTGTGCCGTAGGTTTCAAGCATTAAATTATATTCAATTGGTAAACAGTTGTAGATATTAAATCAAATTCATCGTGATGTTTGATGTTTTATCAATAGATTTTTCTAAATATTTTATCCATCAGAGATTAAGATAGTGGCTACAAGTTGTTTTGACACCAGCCCCACCCTGACCACACGTATGCGCATCCTTTGCATTCTGACCACGTTTCCAATATGTCTGATTCAGTGTCTTGGTGCTTTTGGGGTCCACTTACTTAGGCTCCTTCCGAAGGGACAAAGTACTTGTATTACCAATGGAAGTGTATATTGGTACACATTTTAGTGCATATCCTAATGTTCCCTGAGGAGTATTCAGTGTTTCCGACTACTATTTCGGTGTATCTGTTACACTCCTGACTATATGAACTATTGGAAGTAGGATGTGATACTTTAAAAAAGTGCTTTTTCCTAAACACCCAAAGTCAGCCTCAAGAATGTCTCCCCATAGTCTTGTATAAAAGTTATTCATACATATATATTTATTTTATTTTTTGTTTTTGAAGACGTATGTACATTCAGTAAGTTTGTAAACATTGAAAAGGTCTCTAGAGAGACCTTATTTGTGCTTTAAAAATAAATCATATTTATTAGAAGTCAAAAAGAAAAGACAATCATACATGAAATGAGCCCCATAGTCTTGCCTTTGACCTTTTCCACTAGGTCACGGCGTCGCCGTTCTTCAAGTTGGGGCGAAAATCGCACCTTATGAACAGACGATATTAAACGTAAATCAGAGAAAATGGCGCCGTTAGCGGCAGGTGCCACCTGGTGGTCAGAACCGGAACTAAGAGTGATGGTGACATTGGTGACTTACATGTACATGTACCAGTTTCACAGTTCACTTTCCTCTTTGCAGTATCGACTTTTGATACATTTACTCTCTCAGTAGAGAACGGTGTTTTCGTCTGTTACTTTTGGGAGCATGTGCCTTATTGTAAACTAGGCCTCAACTACCCCCCCCAGCCAACCTATGTGACCTTAACCAAGCTCTGGAAACATTAAACTATTACAATGATACATTCATTTTAACATTCTTCTATTTCATTTAAAAGTTGAGCTGTGTTTGAAAGAAAGCTGAAAAACAGGGGCAAACTTTAACCCAGAAATGTAAATGCAAATGTGGTGGTTTATAGTCCTGATCCAAGTCTTGCTCTCACGACTTTACAATTTAGATAAAACACTGTTTCTATAAGGATCATTCACCCCAGTTTCTCAGAATGTCTCCCTACTCATTTTGCCCCAAATGATGCACACTGCAAATCCACTTAACTCTCTGCCATTTAGAGACGCCTTACCCCTGCATGGCCCACATTCTTGCGTCCACTTCCCGCAGAAACCCCAGCACGGGCTTCCATTCTAGACAGAGACAACTTAGCCTCATTTATTTCAGGACTATCATTCGATTCACAATTTTTTATTGGTACATATTGCAGTAGTAATTGTATGTGCAGTGTGAAAAGAGATTCTCGTAGACAAATAAACACATCACCATTCTTCGCGGTTCCAATCCTTCATAAACAGATGGAGAACCTCCAGATCATAATGATAAAGAGACCACCATCAATCCTTGACCCCCGTGCCCCTGGAGGTCGTCTTGATAATAAGCTACAAACCTACAGCACTCACCCACATATACAACAACTCCACCACCCCAACCCCCACCTCCAAATCGAATGCGCCCCTGCTGCGCATTCCGTTACAAGTCGCGCCAATTGGCGTGTCAACACGGCAATCGAGTCGGCCTGTGTGCTCTGCTCTCGCGCGGCGCCGTAAAGTCTCGGGGCCGGTGTCTTCCCCCGGCCAGCCAGGGCGGCGACGTCTCCGCCGGGTCTGTTGACGCCGCGGTCGTGTTACGCTGGCGACTTGACACGTGCGTCAGCCGGCTGAGTTATGGCTGGAAGATAATGCAATGCAAATATACGCACGCTTCAACGGCTACAAACAAAATGATTAATAACTTGGTACACCCATGCGTTTCGTAGAAATGATATCCGCCATGTTTGATCGGGGTCACGTGATACGTGTACGTGAAGTCATTCTGATAGATTCTTCTGTGGGCCTTTAGTGTATTTGGGTGTCTGAAAATGCTTGTCTGATTGTTAGTTTTACCTATTCAGCATCGAACTGGAATCACTTGCTCCACATTGACAAGTTTCCAACCAAGGGGGATAGGGAGGAAACACCAGTCTCCATTTGGTGTGTGAGCTTGCTTGCTTGTCTCTGTGAATGCATAATACTGTTTTAGATGTTGGTCTCAAAGAAATAAGATGCTGTGTGAACATGTTTGCAAAACTATTTCCTAAATGGTACACGTATCTGTTTTGAATACGTTTGAATGCCACTTTACTTTCTCAATACCCACAAGTTGTTGTTTGTCGCCTGCTGTCCCACAGTGAGGTTGCTAACCGGGAAGTGACGTCACCCACCAACAGGTGCCCGTAATTACACCTGGAGCGTCTACCCCTAAATTGTCTCTGCCAAATGGAGGCATTTTCTGCGCACATTCTCGCGCACAATGGCGGCATTTCCGGGTAGATTGCTAGCACAATTAGTGCGATCTGTGATTATCAGGAACAAGAACCACTTACAGGCGCGAGGTATTGGACTTGCGGCTTCTGAAAGTGGGTGCTCAATTAGTAATATGCATGTTGACGTCTGTTTTTTAGACGTTGGTAGATCCGTGTTTTTGGATAGTGGGTTTGGGGGGGTGTCTGCTGATGAATCATTAAAAAAATGAAAACGAAATATTATGGTAGCGAAAAATCTGCCTACGAAAGAAGATAAATTAAACTTCTTACCAGTAGTAGCATGAGCGAGCTAGTCGTGGTGACCACCCTCAACATTCACAAGAACCCCTACCCTTCCACCAAACCCCCACCTTTTCGTACCCAAACATTAATTTTCATGTGGTTTTTTGGCTTCTTTGCGACCATTGTGCATACGAAACTCATGACGTTTTGTGGGAGTGCGCACCTGGGCCTCCTTTCTTACAATCCCTGGACACCAACGCCCCATCCCCAGTCATGGTGACTAAGATGGTGGTGAACGGCAGGGTGGTGTATCCTAAGTTTTTTTTTTAATTTTTTGATGCGTTCTATAACTGCAATTTGCCGTGTATGTACATATTTTTAAAGCATCATCACATTCGAGTAAGAAAATGAACTCTTTGTGAGCCCCCTTTTTTCTTATCTCCGTTTCTAGCATCTCCATCACTGTCTCTTGTTTTTACACTTCCTTTCAAAGATTCCTCTCCTTTTCAAACCCGCGTGTTTCGGACGCACGGATCAATCCGCCATCTGGTGAGATTCTGCGCCGTCTCTCCGTGACGTCACTTCCTGTCGTATGATGTAGCGCGGTCGCGTGCTGGCATGGCATGTCGTCTGTTGGATCTCACTACACACACAATGTGCACCATTTCCATATTTAGAGTCCACGTATTTTTCCACGATACCCACTAAATATGTGGCCGCCTTTGGGGACTACCATTTGGGTATTGACAAAACTCAAGCGATTTGGGACGAGCTGAAAAACTCAACATGAATGATTTAGTAACTTTTAAGGTTGGGGCACTCTATGCGATCCCTGGTCTGGGCAACCTCTATGGACCTCCTAATTCTTAGTATTTAGGTCAAAATATGCATAATGCCAGGTAAAATCGACCTCTATTTGGCTACCTTTTCGTGAGCTCTCATTGGTTGTTGCATTTTGCATATTTTCTGCTCGTTAATTTTTAAAACATGTAAGGTGATGGTTTTTAAAGAGAAATTTGAAAACTATTTTCTAAAATAAAAATGGACAATATAGCAAGAGAATATGAAGGTAAGGAAATCTTTTTAAAAACCAAGGATGATTTATACGTTTTAGCAATAATAAGCCCTTTTTCAGGGTGGGTCGGGGTGAAATGTTCCTAAGCAGGAGGCCCCATGTACACAATAGCATTTCTTTTTAAAGAATCCCCACCCCTCCATCACCCATTCGGCTCTAATAAATGTAAATGGATCAACCATAACTCACATACGCACACACGCACAACTGTATATGATGGACTGGGTTAGACATATAAAAAAGTTGGCACTGTTATGGGACGGTTTGTGGCCTTTGTGGATGGACTGAATAACATATATCTCAAAGACAAACGTAGCCCAGGACCAGAAACCATGTGTTCAGGTTATTAGAAACATTTTGGTCTTTTTTTTTTTCTTGTTTTTGTTGATGATGTTTTTATTTAGTGGAAATAGAACACGATACTTATTTTAGGACTCTTTTACGGCCCATTGTTTGCGGCCTTATTTCCAGATGTTGTTTCTCGTGGCATTTACCGTCCAACCTCTACTCTGCTGTCTCTTAGTGGAGTCAGTGAACCAGACAGAACAAGTACACAGCACCTCCATCTAGTCGTCACCTGCCTTGTGTGGACACTTTCCCTCCCCGATTCTTTACTAACACCATTTCCATGCTATGCCATATTGTCACTATTTGTGTGGTCACATCAGATTTCCGCTCAAATGCTTGCTTCTGTGGATAGGCAGTCGGGTTGGTGACCCGAAGGTCGCGAGTTTCATTCCCAGTCGGGGTCTGGTGGTGGGTGCTCAATGGCACGTACACGCTAAGCAGGTGCAGTCCATATGAGAAACTTTATGGTGTTAATGGGGGTGATTAGTGTGTGCTGTACACTGGGGGAGTTGATAAAAGCCATATAGAATGACTTTGATGCCAATGGCCTGGTACACTTTATGTTACGTTGACTGAACAGGTGATTTTAGTAGACTATAAAACTGGTACATTTAACAATTTACAAAATGTGCCCGGCGTATTTATTTTTATATCAAACGCTCAGTCCACCATTCTGCTGGTTGCCTTGAACCGATTGATGTTTTGTTCACCTCGCCTGGCCTGCACGTATTGCAGCTAAATCACATGCATCTGTGACTACTGCGTACCGCGGGCGAGTTTCTCTTTTCAGTTTATGTTATGTTGACAGCATGCAATATTTCATACTCAACGTCTAATGATTGTCTCCAGTGTTTGAAACTCATTTGTTGAGGGGCGTGTGTCTACATACATCATGCGCTACTGGTACCTGACTCGATGGAACTGAGCTAAGATTGGAGTAAAGCACACGCGGCCGTGGTCGACTTATACGGGATGCATATTTCAAAATGTTACACGGTACTGAGGAATTATGGAACTGTCAGTGCATCGTGATTCGTGCATTATATATACAAGGCAACTTCACGTCGATGCAGTAATTCACCAGTGTGTGTTTGTATTGGATTTCATTATTCAAAATCACTATCAGCTCATCTTGGAACCTGCCATATTTGTCTTTGGTAAGACTTTCGCTCTTGTCTTAGTCAGAGCTTCGCCAGGCCTAACCCGAAGACAGATTGCAATAGGTAACTATATAGTTGATCAAGAATACAGTAATCAATTTGGGAGGGACCAATATCGGTGACTGTGAGACCGAGGCATTATTGATGAGCTGGTGCTGGTGGCTGTCATTGACCTGTGAGAAGCACCGACCACCTGATGCCAGGTGAACTCTGCGTGTTTACCACCCAGGCGAAGGCCAGGCGGTCACAACATGGGCAGATCGGGGCGGGGGGACCTCCTTTTTTTCATCCAAAATTGCATTTTCGTCTGGTTTTGGCATCTCTCCATATTTACAATACATGTACAGTAAAACTTCCAATTAAGACCACCTCTATAATGGGACCTCTTTTCCAGCTCCCATACCTTCATGAATACACAAAAATAAACCCCAGTATAGAGACCACCTCTCTATCAAGACCACCCAACACTGGTCCCAAAGGCGGTCCTAATAAAAAGGTTCTACTGTACATTCTATCTCAATGTCAAGTTTTTGGAAAGAAGATTCGTGACTGTTTAACACTTATCAGCCAAAGATGTGCTCCCACTCAAACTATTTAAAATGAGAATACGCACATACGTATAAGACGATATATACTAACTGTCAAGCACCTCAGTCAGCCTTTGTGTGTGTATTAATTATCGCCTGTGTGGGTGATAAATATGCGCAAAAGGTGAACTTTCTCCATGAGCTTTCCCCCAGACGTGTCTCACGCAAATTCTCATTGATTCCTTCTGTCTGCGGGGTTCGCACCTACAACCTTACGATCTCACCTCCGGCACCACACGCCACCTGGTTCTCTCGGCTCCGACGAGCACGCCTGCTGAATATTCATGAGTTCACGTACACGTCACCACTGTGGTTTTGCATACGTACAGTAAAACCTCGCTATGAGGGACTGCAGTGGTAGTATGTCAGAAAAAATGTCCCTATCAGTAAGGTGCCACCATTAGTGAAATATATTTACATGTAGTATCACTGTACAGTGACCGGGGAATGAAAATGTGTCTCCAGTGAATTACAGTAGATTCCCAGTAATACCGCATGTACAAAGCGATCACCTCTACTAGTATAATGAAACCTTTTATAAGTTTCAAGCCTCCATATAGGGATCAACGCGAACCAACATACAGAGACCACAGCACTGCTGAGACAACTTGTTAGTTGAGAGTTTTTTTCCGTAAGCGATGTGTTCCTGCGGTTTTCCCGTATATGCATTCCCCGGACAATTTTCATTTGCCTCATTAGCATATGATTTTGTGTGAGATGAGATGCGGTCAACAATGTCCGATCGCTGCTTCGGTTATGATTGTCCTGTTTCTGGGTTACTGGAGCGTGTGGTGTAGGTGGGTGAGGAGGGCATTATGATTCAATTTTATATGGCATATATGGAGAAATACATATGATCACTGGATTTGGCTTGATTTAGGGGGGTGTCACACAGTTAGTAATACACCATAGGCAGTTCACGGGGGTGGGGGCAGGCTTTCCTCCAATTAACTTATTTTCATAACGGTTTTAAGGCATGTTTGCTATCAATCGCGCCCACGAAACCAACGAGGGCTCCTCGCTGTGCTCCCCCACCCACCGCAACCACTTCCTGAAAACTTGGATCTACCATTGATGCCTGTACAAATATGGTTCTTTTCTACTTGTGACTCGAATATCATGACGGTCAAAAAAGTGACTGCAGAAGTTACTTGAACAGAACAAATCACGATGTTTGTTTCTGTCTTTTCATTTATTTTTCTGCAGATCTACGTGGTTCTCTACATGCTGTATTGTATCTTTATGCAGACTATAATTATTAGTAGGAATATTCATAAGGTTAGTATACTAGGTTACTCTACTACTTACAATTCAACAAATAACACACACACACACACACACACACACACACACACACACACACACACACACACACACACACACACACACACACACACACACACACACACACACACACACACACACACACACACACACACACACACACACACACACACACACTGACGTTGCGGCTTCCATCACGGAGCCTTTGACCTAAGTGACAATTCTGGACAAATGACGTCACATTGGCGCATTCAGTCTGCCATTCAGATTCCATCTCAGAACTCAGGACAACAGGATCACGGTGACACTCCCAAAGTCATAGGCACGACACTCCCAAAAAAGACCAGACCTTCCACCGGAAGATCCTGGAAGCCGTGAAGATCCACCAGCACCGTCCAGCTCAACCTCAACCAGGGCAGAGCGTCCCCCGAACCTCCATTTTCTGCCAGGAACTCCACCCTGGTGGAAATCAAACTCGCGCCAATGTGACGTCATTTCTACAGAATTGTCACTTAGGTCAAAAGGCTCCGTGATGGAAGCCAAACGTCAACGTGTGTGTGTGTGTGTGTGTGTGTTTGGTCATTATTGTGTGTGTGTGTGTGTTGTTGTGTGATGTGTCGATCAATGTGTGTGTGTGTGTGATTATTATTATTGTGTGTGTGTGTGTGTGTGTGTGTGTGTGTGTGTGTGTGTGTGTGTGTGTGTGTGTGTGTGTGTGTGTGTGTGTGTGTGTGTGTGTGTGTGTGTGTGTGTGTGTGTGTGTGTGTGTGTGTGTGTGTGTGTGTGTGTGTGTGTGTGTGTGTGTGTGTGTGTGTGTGTGTGTGTGTGTGTGTGTGTGTGTGTGTGTGTGTGTGTGTGTGTGTGTGTGTGTGTGTGTGTGTGTGTGTGTGTGTTGAATTGTAAGTCGTAGAGTAACCTAGTATACTAATCTTATGCTGTATCGTATCAGGCCAATTTTAGGGATGAACAAGGTTGTACAAAACAGCCTCCTCGCCGTAACTGTCACCAGTCGTCCCCCATGTCGCTCCACCACACGCTCCCTGTCGTCTGCTGTCACCCACATCACCCCAATAACAGGTCGCCGCTCACAGACACGGCGGCTAACGAAGGGCCACAACAGGGTGGGGTGGTTGTCTAGGTGGCTTTTAATAAAGAAATGTTCATTACCATTAACTTTTATCTGCACAATCTTTGGCGTTGAGCACACAATGGTAGGAGCAGGATACGAAACTCACGAAAATTTGCTCACGGGCCACAGGGCCGGCAACTACAGACAGTATAGCCGGCGCTCAGAGAAGTGGCCAGTCCTTAATCATTTTTGAGAGCCTTATAAAGCATCAGGCCGTGAGCTTTTGAACCCAACTGGCCCTGGCAATTATCTGCCAGCAAAGGGCCGTCGGCTAGGCCCTATTCCGTTCCCTAACTAGTGGAAGCCATGACCTCAACATACAAGTGCCATGCGCGGTGCACGCTTGCATACCCGCTTGGGGGACACACGACCCCCGCCCAGGCCGTATCCCTCCCATCCCGCGGCCCCCTTCTCATGAATACGCTGATTTGAGCCTGTAATAAAAGTCGTCTAGTGGCGGCTCTGCCAATTACCAGGGTCTCCGCGAGAGGGCGCCGCAAAGCCGCCGCTCCCCGCCCTTTCATCGCACACTTCCGCCTTCCGCCAGCGCACCTGTCAACGCACCTGTATTTAGGCCAAATTAATTCAGTGAGGTCGCGGCGTTCTGGAAATACCCGATCCCCCGCTCGTCCTCAACCCCACCTAGTCCAGCCCCTGACAAAAGAAAAGAAGACAGGCGAACAGTGAAAACTTTCCACCACTCAGATAAACAGCGTTTTTATTAATCGAGGAAAAAACACGTGCAATATACGTAATAGGGCCTGCGTCATAGCATACCTGATCAAGCATAGACTGAGAAAATGCTGGAAATAGAAGTATGCGTTTTTATTGTGGGAGAAGATCACCATTAACACATACACTGTATGTTTAAAATATCAAACTCTGAACGCTCATTGCTGCGCCTCCTGATAAGACGGGAGCGTGAATCCTTCGGAACCATGCATTCCGTTCTGCATAAATACAAGCATTGGCGAGACGAGAACTTCTATATTTGGTTGTGTACATCAAGCAACAATGCCCCCCCCCCCCAAAAAAAAAAAAAAAAAAAAAAAAAAAAAAACTTGCACGCACAACCATCAAACGCATGCCATTTATAGTCGTCACCCATGTCCACAACGGTTTCCGTAACGCCAGATGCGAGGCAGTACTACCGGTTGTGCCCTAGGCTTAGAATTAGCTACTCAGAATGGGAGTCCCATTAGTATCGGTGCATCGAAAACACCGTGATTTCATGCCACTTATTTCTTTGTCCGCATTCCCCAATTATAAATTGACACAATACACAGAGTTCTAGATGCTCACCAGGTATTACAGGGGTGTGAATCGCCCCCCACATGATTTTATATGCAGGGTTTCTTTTTCACGAGCTCTGCAAAATAGAATTGGTATTGTGCACTCTCCTGCGGGTGTTCCCAGTGTGTAGGGGGTTCTATGGTTTCATGATTTAGGGTTTTATTAACCCAAGTTGTCAGTTGAGTTCTGAAAAGGTGAAGTTGTACATCAGATGAAGCTGTGTATTGGAGTTGGCATAGGTGGGGGTTCCGACATATAATCCAGATGTTAAGAATCTGTGATTTAAGATGTCAAACAAGTATGTAATCTATGTAAACAATGGACCCCAGTATATAGCATATATACCACTGTGATTTGCAGATACTATACCATACACATTACCATGTACAATGTATAAATGTAAGGTTAAATAACAGCACTAAGAAGAGGGTAGCCAGGGCATCCGTTTTAGGCTGAACTCATGCTCTAGTATATACTTTATCACTTCACAATTTCAGTTTCACATTATAGCTTCATTTGTCAGACGGCAAAAGCTATGAAAATTTTATAAAAATATTTAAATTGTAATCGCATAGGACTGTGTCAGTATATTTCAATAACATGGAGTGATATATATTGTACATTTCCAAGAACAAGGCTGTTGAGATGAAAGTTAGAATGACCGCTTCCTCTGGGACAAAACCCCATTAAAAACTGAAATTTGCGAAAGTGACGGATGATTTTGACAAAAAAGTGGCTCATTTTCATGAAACATTCACGGGTCTCGTGACAATGTGCTGCTAGAATACACGCACCTGGTCAAAACGGTGCTAATTGAATTATGTACTTGTGTGCTTTTGTTTTGTTGTTATTGTTTTGTGGGGTTTTTGTTTTGTTTTTGTGTGTTTTTTTTGTGTTTTTTTTAAGCTTTTATGGGTGTGCTACCCACGCTGCATTGACTACAATCAAAGGCAACTGCATCAATGGATTTGATCTTCTTTGGTAAAGGGGTTTGAAAAAGTTGGATACAATTTATAATGCAACAAAGAATTCTAGTAATTAGGAATCTTTTCAAATCGTCTTTCAAATAAAGCTCAAATCCATGGATGCAGTTGTGTTTGGTTACGATAATGGCGATAATAGGGTAGTTTGTGCTCACACTAGTTTTGTCCACACTAGCTCACTCTTGGGCCAACTCGCTCGCTCTGTGCAACTACAGCTATTATAGACTGGTGAATTGAGAACAAACAAATATTTACAATCAAGCTACGCAAGGTAGGTCCCTATATTGTAGTTTGTTGACTTGGGTGTAAGAATTAACATAGAGGATTCTTTTCCCCCCAAGTCTAATGGGCAATATGCATAGGGTATAGTGGACTGGTCCAGTGTTCGAATCCCTGTAGTGGCTATGTGATATAGGCTTGAAGAAAGAATCCTTTAATACGTGAATACATATATTATATAAGCTGGGTTTAAAATTTATATGCGTGGTTCTTGTCATTGAACTTGTCTAAACAAGAAAATACCGTTCAGTATAATTATTTGCATGCATAGGCAGATCCACACACACGCAACACACACACACACACCCCACACCCACACACACAAAATACATTATTTTCATGTTGTATGTGGCATGTCTATTATCGATTGCACACACACACAAACCCATGAGATCACACACACACACACACCCCACACACACACACACACACACACACACACACACACACACACACACACACACACACACACACACACACACACACACACACACACACACACACACACACACACACACACACACACACACACACACACACACACACACACACACACACACACACCTTTCCCTTTTCGGAGAACTTGGATATTCCAGTGATACTTATATTGATATGAGCAAGTCATAAAATTGTAATCCCCCATTTATGATAATAACATCCACCGTATATCTGTTATATCAGCTATGAATCTAGCAGTGAAAGTAATGAAGCCAAACCCCTCTAATTGTTTGTCCTGCACTTGCAAGAGAGCAGCCTGCACCAGTAACAGATCACGGACACTGTAAGTGAGCCCGTGAATACAGTAGAACCTCTCTATTAGAACCACCCAATCACCTCGAGTGGTCCAAACAGATAGGTAGTACATTAATGGTAAATTTGCGGAGGTCTCCTCTTAGAGAAATTTGGAACAATCAAAATAGTCTTAATACAAAGGTGGTCTCTTTACAGAGGTGGTTGATTTGGGGTCTCTCCAGTCTGCGGTGAGAGGAGAGTCATTGCTATAATCGAGCCCACTCCACACAATTATGATCATGACCCCCAAGTGGCGCAATATCCGTAACCTCTGCAATATCATCAAGTCGTTTGCCCTGTTCTTCAATCACTCCACCGTGCCCATAACCTCCCCCACTCACCGCCCCCTCGAGAAGGTCAGGCCGCCGCCTAATCCACCCCTCTAGAGGGCTCTCTCGTTCTCACGATGCCATCGGTCAGTGAGTGGTCACTTGAGCTCCCAGCAACAGCCGCCGGCCCACTGACCAGGGCTGTTCCCGCGATGCAAGGGACAACACTTGAGGGGGTTCTTTTGTGGACAGATTAAAGTTGTAAATCTGGGTGGGAGAAAAGTCAGCTGTGTTTGTGGATGTTGTGATGACGTCCGACGTACTTTAATTACCTACAGGGCCGTAGCTAAATATGAGGCAAAGAGGCAACTGCCTTCTATATTTAGGGGGGGGGGGGCATTTTGCAAAACCCTGGGTGAAAATGAGTTTTAACTATTTTTTTTTTTTTTTTTTTGCTGTGCGGTTACTTTTCTGTCTGAAGAAATAGCACCACACGCTATTATAACCGACTTAATTGAAAAGATATCGTATGACTGGGGCTGGGGACCTATGGTGCCTGTCTGCTCTCTCGCCCAACATACAATGTAGTTTGCTTCCATCTTTCGCAATCCTGGGTACGCCCCTGATTACCTAACGTTCAATCTGTTCGTAACGTTCATGTGGGAACGCAATCTTCATGTGGAATTCCCGTAACGTACGTGTGGAGATGCACACATTGGACAAGTCAACCAAGAAAAAAATCGTTTTTTCAACATATTGCAAGAAGGCACTGAAACTAAGGTAAGGTCCATGCACAATGGGAATATCTGCCCTTTCAAAATCTGTAATCCTTACCTGGTGACACGGTCCAGTATTCTCTATTATCTCTGGACAAGTTTGGAACCGAGCTCAATTTTGACTAAAGTGACCAAGTAAAATGTCAACTTTATATAAAGTAGATGTTTACTCTGTTCTCAAACGTGTCAGGAAGACATCTGATGTAATACAGTTTGTTATACCACCAAGCCGTGGCAAATGGATAATTTGAAAATGATGTTTATGTCACTTTTCAAAGCAACCACTGAGTTACTACGTTTTATTGATCTTCGTGTGGAGGGCAACTCATGTTACGTGTGTATTAGATATCATATAACTCACAAATTCAGTATCTATCTCTGGGGCAGAGTCATAGGCCAGTTCATCATCATGTTCATTCACTGTGCAAACTGACCTTCGATTTCGTTTTACTCTGTGGAAGGAGAATAGAAATCGTGGTTTTCTCTTTCTTCTCTCCATTATTTCACGAATGATCTGAATGAGATAGAAAATAAAATAACTTACTATGTTCACTTAATTTTGAGAATGATAATTTTTCATGACGTATGTTCTTTATTTTTAGTCACCTATATTAATCCCCTTGAAACCCGTGGCGACATTTATTGACAGATTGTATTGTATTGTATCCAACTCTCGAAAGAAATATTTGAGCATAAGCATGTATGTAGTGAGTTACATTAACTTTAATGAAAGGTTGCTCGAGTCCTCCTGAATTATGTTACTATGCACTTCAATATATTACGTTCACCGGTCAAAATCGAATCAGCTATATCATGATACCTCCTAAAACAATTTTATTTCCATAAAGAACAAACAATATGACCATCTAATGGTGAAGATAAGAAACCATATGCGACTTTACACACATACACAAAATTTCCTTATGAAATATGCATTATTTATGACATTTGGATATTTCTTTCCGAACGGTCAAACAAGTAAGCATTGGAGACGTTTTCTTAAAAAAAAAAATTATTTTCCGGTCCTGGCGTAGGGGTTTACAAAATCTATACAAAAAATGTATGATGTATGGCGTCCAGGGGCTTTAAATAGTGTTGAAAATACAATACAATTAAATTTTGCTTGGGAAGTTAGTGTTTTTCCAGCTTTATCAATTGCAAAGAAACTGCAATATACACACGAATATCGAATTGTTTACACACGAAATCGAGTTGCTTACCAGAGTTTTAATTTCTTAGATTTAGCAGCTTTTTTCACTTACATGGCCATCAAACTTTTGTCTGTAATATGAGAAGGTGCCAGTCCACCTTTGTGATTTACGAAATGTAAAACATACCACATACATTCAACATAAACATAGCTTTTCTGCCTTGAGTGCTAACAGTGATCAGCTGTTTGTCAACTTATCCAGAGATAATAAAGAAATGTGGAGATGGGCATGAGTAAAAAGTGACTTAATCTCAATGAGGACATATTTTTGTAGTGCATGGACTGAAATTTTAAGCATTGTGAAGTAGATAACTTACCCTTCGAGTACAAAATGTTGGAGAGCTACATCCGTCGCCACCTTATTTCCACACGTACGTTACGGACTTCCACATGAAGAATGCGTTCCCACACGAACGTTACGAACAGATTGAACGCCGTGTTTGTGGAAATTCCAAATATATGCCACTGATGTTTTAATCTCTAGTGGCGTACATATTACGAAAATTAAAGATTTCACATCCGAGTACATGTCAGAGTGAATTCTGTTACGGATCTCTAATACATCCCTCCAAATATTCTGGAGTGCGTTGTGTAAACCTTGGTTTTCTGTATCATAGAGTGACCATGGGAGTTTGGAAACATAAGAATAAATCTAATTCGTAGCAACCCAAACCAAACGAAATTTAGCAGTTATTGTTTATTATAGATTATATGTGTGTGCATGTGTAAAGAATTCTTTAGATCATGAGTTGTGTTGTGTTGAATCAAAGCAGTGAAGCCACTTGTATTGGTGATGCCAAAGTATTGATGTAAAATAATCACTGTGACACAATATCGACTAGTTTCAGTAACTGATGTACATGAAAGAGGAAAACTGATTGATGAAGAATGAGTTTCTATTGAATATGTTTCATAAGCTGTCAGCATTTTCCAGCTGTATTTTATACAGTTTGAACCAGACGAAATCACGATCATTAAGGAAACTGTGAGAAGTCACTTTTTAATCAGGGATCCCACAACATGTAACATTGTTTTAGTAACTTTATTTGATACAAAAATCGAACCTTTTCAGTACGTGCAAGTTTTATATTATTCTACGCGAATTACCAGTGAACTGTTTGAGTTGGAACCCCCACACACCCCCCCACACACACCATCACAAATGAGTACGAGTCCAGCACTTGAATATTCACATTTCCCAATTCAATGTAACCAAATGACTTGAGCGTGTAAATGCCAGTACAATTTACCTTGACAACCAGATTTGCAAATTCTAAGGATGCAATAATTTTCTCCCCTACTTCAACTAACCTAGAGTGTTGTTTTTTTCTATATAGAAGTCCATAGGCCACAATCCCATTCATTATTAACATCTTATATCCCTCGATAGATGAACAGTCTATAAGATAAAGCCCGCCTCTGGTGTTAGCAGCGCCCTGCCCCGACAGCGTCTCATATCATGCCTCCACCGGCGGCTTTCCCGGCCAGGCCAACTCGTGGCGAACAGCGATTTTCGTCTGCCTCCTTCGGGATCTCGTAGCCGGCTGTATCGAGACGTCTCCGCCCCGTGGCACGCCGAAGTTTAGCTCCTTTGTCCTGGGTACAGTGACTACATTCCGCTGAACACCCCGCAAGACTTATTTCTTCCCCGGACAAACCCGCCAAATCTGGAGCAAACAGCGCCACTTTTTTCTTGGATCGAACCCTCCTCAAGACTCGGGACAGCTTCCTGATGGGCGCCCGCAGAATGTCGCCTGCGCTGCTCCGCGTACGCTTGATGCCCGCCAACTGGCGAGGTTTGTTTGGCTCTTGATCGTGACAGCTTTCGAGTGTAGAAATCGTGTCGGAGAAAAGACACAGGAATTCAATGACCTTTGGATTATCGTGGACTGACCTTCTCAGGTCGTACAGGGAGATCGGGCCCCCGTCGGGAAAAAGGTGCGAAGTTGTGAGGTCTTCCAGTCCGATGGGTCCTGCGTCCTCGTAAAAGGAAAGGGCTTCGCTTGAGACATCTGGAGACGTTTCAAATGTGGATGATTCGCGACGAGAAGGGAGAGGTGACGAGGTGAGGAACTCACTATCCTCCCAGACAATGCTGTCGTCGAGGCAATCAAAATCGGGGTCGACGTTAGCTGCGATGATTATGCTTTCGTCTTCGGGAAAACAAGAATAATCTGGACCCGTTGGGCAAAGAAACATTTCACTTCTAGACTCGCTCTCTGTCAGTGAATTGCTTGGGTCAATACTTCCAAGCATCGCTGTTGTCAAAGTCTCGAACTCCATACTTAGTGAGCTGTTCGTGGAAGACTCAGACTTATCACTCAACTCATCGCTTGTTAACGTGGTGGGCTCACAATCATCACAGACAACGCTAGCATCAAGGTACTCGGAATCGGCTTTGACATCAGCCATTATGATCTCATCGTCCTCTTCAATAAAAGAATATCCGCAATCCATGTTCAAAGTTGCACGATTAGATGACAGACTATGGAACTAACGAATAAGTATCGTGCTTCAGTTGAAATTAGTTTCAACTTGAATGTTATTTGTGCTGTATCCTAAACGATGTTTATTTAATTGTCTGCCCACAGTAACAAGTCTTTCATAAAACGAAATGTATAGATGAAGCAAAAATCTTGTAGAGAACTGCTAAAATATATCTTTATCATGCGAGTATCCAAAAGGTTGTGAAGCCACTTTCCGCATCTCCGCTTATATAGATCTCTATAATAGATCACTAAACGCCCTGCTAGATGCTAACAACTGTGATTGATTCTGTCATTTGCATATGACGGGAGCTTATCCAATTAAAAGGTAAGGCGCTGGAAATGGGGTCTCACGATTTGTTAGCATTCATTATGCATGTGTTACAAATATGATGTTTTTGCAGCCTTATGACATTGCGTAGAGCTCCAATTAGTGTTGCGACTTGGAATTGATAATTTGTGGTTTTGGGCTGCAATATCAAAAGACTTTGACATTTAATTCATAGATTATAGTATTGTCTATTATTATGTCATATTCGACATGTTCGAAAGAATCTCCGTAATGTGGCAGTTTTTTTTTCCACGAGTATTTTCAATTTGACAACGCTCTCCTTTGATTTCCATTTGAATAGCTCCAAATTAAATTAGTAAAAAAAATACAAAACAAGAGGACAATGCACCACAATGACACATATTTCGTGGCATCTCTGAACATTCATTAATTGTCGGGTCGCTAAACCCTCTCGTTCTAAACCGCGGGATCCTCAAGAGGCGGGATCACGCGTCTTGGCTTTTCATAGTCTTGATCTCAGCGCACAGACCAGACGTGATTGAGAATAGACGTAAAATATTGGTTTGAAAGTTTTTACCTTATATTATGATGTTCAAGACCCGCGGAAAAATGATAGTAGTGTTAATTTAACGTTATTTGTAATTGGTGTGCGTTGTTGAAAATTGATGTTTACGTGAATTCAGAGGGCCTATGATTTTGTACGAGTTGAGGCATGGTTTAGTGTGGGCACTGCTTGTGGTGGCGGTACGGGGCAGGGGTGTTAAATGCAAGAATCCCAGACTCGTGCTCAGGTAATTGGTGATTCAGCTCTTTTGCTCGCGGCCTATTGTCGATCGTTGGTCAACGGGAATCTCTTTCATACTGCACATGCATCCGGAATATCAATCTCTATTGTCAAAGACGCATGCATTCAATTCTATATAATAAGCCCCAAATAAATAGGGGTGCAAATTACTAAAAATACATTTACCGTGTTGCATATTGCATATCTAATCTTATCAGATTGAAATACGGCACTCAAAAGATGTTCAGCTGACTCCCATCACCCCTGCCCCCACCTCCACCGCTGAGCACGAGCCTGAAACTAATGAATCCATCAAGTTGTCCTGTCAAGTAGAACGTACACTGACCCTCCTGGATTCGACCGGTTGTCATCATTTCAGCTATGGGCCCCAGCATTGGTATATATACTGCTATGATTTACAAACACTATACCATACACATTACTACCATTACACAATTATATGAAAAGATGTTATATAGATAGTAGTAATGTGCATGGTATGGTGATTGTAAATCATAGTAGTATACATACCACACACACCCTCCCTTGATGCTGGGGCACATGATTTCAACTACAACAAAGAAACAAAGAGCAACAACAATACATTAAAACATGTCTAAGACACTTGTAGCCCAGCCGTGTAACATACTCACCCTTGTTTTCATCTTTCTTTTGGCAGGTGCCCGTAGCCGCCGCCATGGGTGTCCCCCGCCCCTCGGCCGCCGCCGCCTGTCTGCTGCTAGCGGCGCTCTGGTCAGTATCAGTAACCATGGCAACCTAAGACTTGGTCACGGGCAGACAAAGGGGTGTATACAGGGATGCAAGGACACACAAACACTCTTTTCTGCCAAAATATTTCATTTTCATGCTGTTGGATTTGTTTTTGTTTTGTTTTTGTTTTTTGTTTTTTTATTTTTATTTTTTTAGCAATGTATTGGATAAAATTAAAAAAGTACAACATTTTTAAATCAGTCACACTTGGTATACTTTCATTATGTTAGCAATGCATAATATAGGCCAGTCAATGCGAAAATTAAAATTGAAATTTTGACTAGCAAGCAAATTTATGTTTTTGTATTCTGTTAGGTCTCAGAAATTTGTATGCGATTTTCTAAATGGCTGTAAAAATGATATAATATTGCCAATTACTCTCTCAATATTGGTTTTAAACACATTATTATTGTTATCATTCATTGGTAGGAAATAAATAAATAATTAGCATACTCATATTCATTTGCAACTGTGAGAAACATACAGAGGAAGTAGTCTTATAAACCCCCCCCACCCCCCCCCCCCCCCCCCCCCCCCCACACCCCCCCCACCCCCCCACCCCCCCCACCCCCACCCCCACACCCCCCCACACACACACACACACACACATACATACACACACACCCACACGCACGCACATAGAATTCGATTTCTTGCCATACCAAGGTAACATCTATCAAATATTATAGATATATATAAACCCCTGAATTGGTGAAGATGGACAGGGTGGTTGTCAAAATGTTGCTTAGAATATTTAAAATTACAGGAACTTATTATGTACCCATCAAACGTGGCCAGAAAGCACAATTTTCTAAAAAAAAAAAAAAAAAAAAAAAAAAACGTCATTTGAAAGGTGCCATTAGTTGACACAGGAGATGGTCAATAACTATTTCATTGTTTTCCAAATTTGAAAAAGTAATGTGAAGGTATAAATTGAAAAATTACAAAAACTTAACATCAGTCACACTTGGTATAGTTTCAATATTTTCACGCACATCTGATGGTCACTAATGATGTTATTTAATTATTCTTTTTATCATGCATTTAATCTGGTAGCAGTCAGAGGATGAATATTTTTTGCGCAATATATTTGAAATAATGAGAAACATGAGAGTAATGCAACTTATTTCACACTTATGCATAATAATCATATTTGTCTTCTTTTTTCAGCGTGGCTGCAGAGGAGAAGCGAGCATTGGACCCAGTTGGCAATTCTCTTATCAAGAAAAGCTCAGAAAAAGAGAAGAAAGCATTGGACCCAGTTGGTGACTCCCTTTTCAAAAAGAGAGGGCTGGACCCAGTTGGCAGTTCACTGTTTGAAAAGAGAGGACTTGACCCAGTTGGAAGTTCACTGTTTGAAAAGAGAGGACTTGACCCAGTAGGAAGTTCACTTTTTGAAAAGAGAGGACTTGACCCAGTAGGAAGTTCACTTTTTGAAAAGAGAGGACTTGACCCAGTAGGAAGTTCACTATTTGAAAAAAGGGGACTTGATCCAGTTGGAAGCTCACTCTTTGAAAAGAGAGGACTTGATCCCGTAGGCAATTCTTTAATCAAAAAGAGGGGACTTGACCCAGTTGGCAGTTCACTGTTTGAAAAGAGAGGACTTGACCCAGTTGGAAGCTCACTGTTCGAAAAGAGAGGACTGGACCCAGTAGGAAGCTCACTATTCGAGAAGAGAGGACTTGACCCAGTTGGAAGTTCACTCTTTGAAAAGAGAGGACTGGACCCAGTTGGAAGCTCACTATTTGAAAAGAGAGGACTTGACCCAGTTGGAAGCTCATTGTTCGAAAAGAGAGGACTGGACCCAGTAGGAAGCTCACTATTCGAAAAGAGAGGACTCGACCCAGTTGGAAGCTCACTATTTGAAAAGAGAGGACTTGACCCAGTTGGAAGTTCCCTGTTTGAAAAGAGAGGACTCGACCCAGTAGGAAGCTCACTATTCGAAAAGAGAGGCCTCGACCCAGTTGGAAGTTCCCTGTTTGAAAAGAGAGGACTCGACCCAGTAGGAAGCTCACTATTCGAAAAGAGAGGCCTCGACCCAGTTGGAAGTTCCCTGTTTGAAAAGAGAGGACTCGACCCAGTAGGAAGCTCACTGTTTAAAAAGCGTGGGTTGGATCCAGTAGGCAGTTCTCTTTTTAAAAGAGCTCTAGATCCAGTAGGCGATAGCTTGTTCAAGCGCGGCTTGGACCCAGTAGGCAGTGCTTTGTTCAAGAAACGTATGCTCGACCCCGTTGGAAGTTCCCTGTTTAAGAGAACTGGTGAAGACGAGGAAAACATGTCTGAAGAGAATATGGTGCGCCACCATCAAGAGAGGCAACTGGATGAGATTGGCGATGGACTATTCGGCAGACAAAGTGGCTTCCCTTATGATAGGCATGGATATCGCTACAGATATGTACATAAGCCTTAAATTGATGGTAACTGCAAGCGATAGTGATGCCCATGTCTCTTGATGATATTGTGATATATTTTGTAAGGCAATTGTCGCCATACCAGCACGAATGAATGAAAAAAAAACTGTGACGTTATATTATGTGGGGAAAAAATAAATCTGTACATTGACATTCAGGTATTGTTGCTTATACGCTGAATTTACATGTTATATATTAAAAGAATGACTATAGATTTTTAGAAACGCGCTTTGTTTTGTTTTTCTTTTAAACACTAAAAGCAATACCAGCCCTTTTTTTTTTAACTCTAATAAAATTTTAGTGTTTGTATGATTTTTCCACAAGTTCGAACGGAGAACAAGTTTTAATGTAATATTATTTAAGTACATTTATTTCTTCAAAATGTACAATCTCAGTCTTTTCAAAGAGTAATTTTCTGATTTACGTACCCTTTTTACTATCAAATCTAAGAAAGCAATGCAAATTCGGCTGCAAATTTTTAATTCTTCTAATCACATATATAATGTTAGTATTTAAGTGTCAGATATTGGAATTTACATTGTAAACCCCAAGTGAATGACACTTTTTCAACTAACAATTTTTTCACAATAACAATATTCTTATGTTAATTGTGTGATAAATATATACAAAAGTTGATATATATGCAAAATTGTATATTTTTGGAACGTGTTTGTGATGTTGATGTATATATATATATATATATATATATATATATATATATATATATATATATATATATATATATATATATATATATATATATATATATATATATATATATATATATATATATATATATATATATATTGATCTAGATTGAGATAACAATTATTCCATTGCCCTACAGGAATAATTGTTGTTATATATCTAGACTTATACTGCTCCCTAATCATAGTTGAGCACTTTATGAGCAAGAATGATTGTGACAACATATATATTTATATATATATATATATAATATATATATATATATATATATATATATATATACTATATATATATTGACATTTTAACTTACAAAAATCATTGAGTTTCTTCAACTGCTGTTGACAGGCAGTCAATCATCTCGGCTGCCGAGAAGAGCTGGTTTTAATGGATTATGAGAACGATCAAGGAGGCAGTACACATCCGCACCAACAAGCAGGTCGTGAACCAGGACGAGGGGGCCCACCAGCTCTCGTGAGTCTATGACCCACTTCTCGGTGGCGACGACGGAGATGATTGGACTGCCTGTTATCAGCAGTCGATCATTTAGATGTTAACAGCAGTTGACGAAACTGTCAATGTTTTTTGTAAGTTAAATGTGTTGTGAATATTAAGAAATGACTGTACATGTACATTTTTATCATATATTGGTTTCATTTGATAATTATTCATAATTAGTTAGACTAGAAGAATTTCCCTTCTTAACAGATCACTTATTCTAATGGCCAATTCCCAAAGTATATTGAAGATTTTAAAACATGAATTTGTAACTTAAACAGATTTCTTAAAGATGTGATGTAATTTGTACTGATTTTTTTTTTTTTTTTTTTGCTTTAATTGAATACCATAATTTCCTTCATAATAATTTTTCTGAAAACACTGTTATTATAGCATTTATTGCTGTATACACATACCATCTACATGCTTACAAAGAAATATTGAGTATACAGACCAAAAGTATCAACACAACATATTCATACTTTACTTTTTTTAAATAATTTCTATGTTACACTATTGACTTCACATATTTACCGGGTAATACATTTTACAAAGACTACAAAAAATTAATGAACTATTTTTTTCCAATTGTAAGAGCCTGCAATAAAGATACAAATCATATAGTGAAAATGTGTAAAACAAAAATATACTTTATAGGAAAACTTGGTCAGAAAATTACAAATAAAAATTTACAGTTGGACCTGCTTATGGCACATTGTACGTACCCTGGTATTAGGTTAGCTAACAATTATTTTAATGTAATTTGAAGGTTTTTTAAAAAGAAAATAATTAGTAAAGCTAATAAATTTGATTATAGAGTGTGACACAATCAGTTCCAACTGTTAGACATTTGAACTTTAAATGTGGGCAAGATTATTTTTGATTTCACACTCAGCTTGTGCTTGGATACTAAATATTCTTAAGATGCATATATCTAAAATACTTACATTTAACTTTCTGAATATCAAAGAATGACTAAGATATCATAACAGATTATCTTTAATAACCTATAGAACATTTAATTCTAAAATTATTTAGTGATGAAATAACTGAAAAAATATTATAAAAAATAACAAATAAACAGGGAATACATAGATGTGCATATAATAGCTTATTGAAATTATAAATCAACACATCATTTAAAAGAAAATACTGTTAAGTAGTTAAGATGAGAATACATGGAATCGATTGTCACAAAAACTGTTTAAAAGAGCAAATTAACACTTTTTATACACATTCATTAAAAAGCTAAAATACTGAATATAGCATATGCAGTCAAATATAAGTAATACACTTTCAAAGAGTGATTAACATTTTACATAATTAATAACATTGCAATTTCATGATCATTAATCTATAAAGAACAACCAAAAATACATGATATAATCAGTCTATATTATATTACATAAAAATATTTACATTATATTCTGTCCTTATCTCTGTAAAAAGTGAGATTCAGCCAAGAAATAAATTGCCGTTAAATCATGGCCATTTCACAATTAACTCAATAGATTCTCAATATTTATCAGCTGCTGCTATCAAATATATAACAAACTTGTGTAAAAGAGTTGACTAAAACAATAAAAAATAACAGTAAAATTTTGAAATAATATCATGAAAAAGTCAGCACAATATAAATGTACTAATTAATAACAAAAATTGATAATTCCAAGTGGCATCACTTAAGAGCACCAAATCAAAGATTTTTGTCAACTGCTGCAGGTGTCCCAGTTTCTGGGGTAGGCAAGTAGACATAAATGCCAAAGTTTTAAGTTTTTGTATGCTAAGCATGTTTAGACGACTGTTTCAATCGCTAATGACTATTTAAATTTGCTACTTTTTTATAACGTCATTCTCACCAGACAATAACGCACACTGCTATTCTTATTCTATGACTTTTGTCAAAATTATCAATGCCTTTTAGACTAGTAACAAGCAAAACAAAAAAGAGAGAAAACATTAAAAACTAACAATCATCAGTACTACATTACTTTTCAAGCGCACTACCTTACTAAAATTGCTACATGTACTAAATAACTAGATGTATAACAATCAAATATCATCTTTTGTGCATTTGGAATCTGTTATAGGGCTAGTATAGACGTCTAAAGCTTTCAAATTTTCTATGTTCACCGTTTTGCAGTCAATTTATTGTTCTATTAGAAAACATTTAACCCAAATGCAAATTAATCTTGATGCCCTAAACACTCACTACATATCAGCTGCTACACATACTGGCCTGCCTTTTTTTTCCCTCCAAAATACAGAAATTACATTTAAACCATTTACGAATATTCAATACAGCTTATTTTGGTTGTTCGTGAATCAGTGAACGAATGATTGAAGCTTCAGCACACTGTCAAAGTTTGCCTGTGTGATGTCTCTGCCTGGCGGCGGCCATATTAGCAGCCATGTTGGCGGCCATATTTACTCCACATCAAACATGAGGTCGTCGCCGGCGACGCGCATCCCCATGGTGACGTGGATCGCCTTGACAACGCCATCCATCGGCGCGGCAACCGTCATCTCCATCTTCATGGCCGACAGCGTCGCCAGCGGAACCCCTAAAACGTGGCAAAAAGTGGTGTGAATAAATTGTTAACNCGAGACGAGTTCCACTTGAAAAATATGTGAAAATTTAGAAAAAAAATATGGGAAAAAGGCATTTGCGATTTGAAATGTAGGATAAAAAAGGAACCATAAATGTAGGTCAAATAATATATGTATGCTTGATATATGTATATGAAAATATCTTAAATGAGTAAATTCACATCTAATTCTATATCAAAGCAGAATAATCTTCTGTGTAGAAAAAACACAATGCAAACTACATTTTTGTGGTCTCCTTTCTAGCAGCTTGAACAGTGGCAAAAACATGCTGGACGTTGAAAATTACACCAACAACAGTAACATTTACCTTTGGTGACTTTCTGTCCGACCTTGACCCTGATCGCGATGACCTCTCCCGGCATGGGCGCCCCGACGGACCCCTTGATGCCCTTCAGAGCCTTCGGGTGGAACACAATCTCCTACAAACAAATGTGTGTAAATGTAAGAGCTTTATGTACAGCCTAAATTACGCTCAGTAGCTTTTATATCTTCACCACGTCATTGGCTTCGTTGTAACATTGCAGCATCCCCCTGGTCAACGCCCTGGGGAGCACACAGCACATTGTTGCAGCAGGACAAGGGCAGTGATACGATCACGTACTTCACAATAATACAGCGCATAGGGTCCAAATGTCAAAAAGCCTAAAATCTACTCATTGCAAATCTTAATTAATTTCAACTATGTCATGATTTGCACTATACTTAAAGACATTCTTCGCTGATGGAGACAAAACATCACATTAAAAAAAAAACATGTGCATCAAAAGGGTCTATACCCCATGTTTCACAACACAATTGGTCAGCATCCGTACCTTTGACTTCTCCTTGTCCTTGACGAAGATTGCCCGAAGCTGGCCATTGAACTCGAAGAAGACCTCGCGGTCGCCGACCTTGTTGACTTGAGAGTACGCCAGCACCTTCATCAGCAGCTTCTTGCCTCGCTCCAGCTCCACCTGACAACACACAGAGGGTGAGACAGTGCAAGATCAGCGGAGAATGTTCATAAAGCTTAAAAATCATCATATTCTGAATCAGAATCAGGATTAGGCACTCGTCAGCTTGGAGTAAAACGTTGTGGAGGATGGGTGAAAAGTTATAGCAACTCGTCCTTTTAACAAGCAGCAAATTTGAGTTTATTTTACATTCAAGTATACAGTTTAGAGTTCATGCAAGGAAGATGAGTAAAGTTTTTGGAGGGCAGGTAGATTTTTTTTGTGTTTCTAGTCTTGCTGACAAGTATTGTATTCTACAAACACTCGTCATATTATGCTAAAAAGTCACAACATTGTAAGATTTGATTATTAGACACTGTCAATGAAGCGCTTTTCAACTTTCCGATAACTTGGTTAGGTTCTCTTTTTGCACGCTGGCAAGTGCACGCACCATGATTTCGTTGGCGATGATGGGCCCCACGAGGAAGGTGGGTGTGTCCAGCTTGTCCACAGGCCCGTACTTGATGCGGAAATCCATGAAGTCGTCAAACACCTACAACAACAAGGCTTTAGATTCTATGGAACGAATACATTGTTAATGTAGGAATGAACATATATCTATAGTAGCTAATCTATAGCTCCAATCAATTAGAACATTCCGTAGTGATTTGTTACAACAATCAAAAAGTTTCATAGTTTAACAGAAGCCGTAAAATTGTTTATTCAGGAGTCAATTGCCTATTTGTACATACATGTATATCAACTTTCAACTATGAGCAGACACAATGCCCTCCCCTCTGCCTCGACACAATGCCCTCACATTTGGCTCCAACTGAACTCCCTCACCATTGGATAGACCCAAAGTACTCACATAGGGATCGTTCACAAATGACTTCATCACATTTTTGGGCATTTCTGACCCCCCGCCCCCCCTCTCCCCTGTCATCGTGCGTCGTTTTTCCTGACACCACACTGATGCGTCATTTTTACTTATTTGTGCACCACACAAACGTTGCCACGACACGGGGGGACGCGTCAAATTTCGTGCATTTTGCCGCCGCGCCGCGCCGCACGCAAAAAATTCAACGCCACGCACGCACGCACGCACGCACACACACACACACACACACACACACACACACACACACACACACACACCCATCCAGGTCCTTACAACTATCCATATAAACATTAAATTGCATCTAGTACATTGCTTTGGGAGTAAATTGGGACCCCCAAAAAACTATCATAACATATTGATAGTTTGCATTTAATACAATTCCATTGGAAAATTATTAACAAGAGCACTTTTTTACATTTGCAACCCACCCCCAGAGTCATGCAAGAATGACGCATATTTTTTTGACACCCCCACCCCTTCCCTGTCATCATTTGTCATCTTTCTGAGCACCCCCCCCCCCCCCATCCCCAATCCCCCCCCCGGATGACGTCATTTATGAACGATCCCATACAGCAGTGTTTGAAATAGTAGGGGGGGCCCAAGGGGCCATGAGCCCCCAACTTTTGACCAGGGTCCTTAACTTTTAGGACTTAATGGTCCTGCTGTCCCTCAACTATTTTTGGTGAATATTGGTGAGTCATAGTGAATTCCATACTTTATCATGTTCAAATACGTGTCTATAAAAGCAACCACTTTCTTTTGCTAACATTTCAAACACGTATTACACCAGGGCCCTCAACTTATGATCAGGGACCCTAACTTTTTAAAGTTAAGGGCCCTGCTGGACCTGAACTTTTTCCTGCGAGTTTCAAACACTGCATACAGTGGACACACCATCCTCACCTTGGGGTAGAGTGCGCTGGACACGACGTCCTCGTCTGTGATGACGTCTCCGTACATGTCCAACAGGTGGTCCTTGTGTGCCGCGAGGTCGAAGGGCGGCAGGGACTCGCCCGGCCGACCAGACACCACCGGCAGACCCTTCAGCACCTGTCATAGCGAATCAGTAATTTCTTATAAAACTTTTATCATAACTTAAAATAGAATTCATGAGGTATATAGCATATGGTCTCACATGTTGCTTCAGTATGTCTTACCATGCAAATCAAAAATTAACCAAAATTTAGTCCAAAATGTAATCCAAAATTTATTGTTGTAATCAATGTTGTTTGAAAAGAAACCTGTTGGTTTGAAAACTGTTTACAATAAATTTTGGATTACATTTTGGACTAGATTTTGATTATTTTTTTATTTACATGGTAAGACAAACTGAAGCAACATGACTTTTATTGTTTTTTCACATAAACTACTTTTTTCCTTCTGCTTGCCAAAAAACATTCAAACTTATTACATTGTAAACTATAAAAAAGTAAATATCATTAACACAGTATTAATACTAATAATCCCAACACCACATAACTTTATACTTCGCAATCTATGA
>CM032667.1:38275764-38301956 GCA_019095985.1 Streblospio benedicti | reverse complement strand
TTGGTGACTTTCTGTCGACCTTGACCCTGATCGCGATGACCTCTCCCGGCATGGGCGCCCGAGCGGACCCCTTGATGCCCTTCAGAGCCTTTCGGGTGGAACACAATCTCCTACAAACAAATGTGTGTAAATGTAAGAGCTTTATGTACAGCCTAAATTACGCTCAGTAGCTTTTATATCTTCACCACGTCATTGGCTTCGTTGTAACATTGCAGCATCCCCCTGGTCAACGCCCTGGGGAGCACACAGCACATTGTTGCAGCAGGACAAGGGCAGTGATACGATCACGTACTTCACAATAATACAGCGCATAGGGTCCAAATGGCAAAAAGCCTAAAATCTACTCATTGCAAATCTTAATTAATTTCAATTATGTCATGATTTGCACTATACTTAAAGACATTCTTCGCTGATGGAAACAAAACATCACATTAAAAAAAAAAACATGTGCATCAAAAGGGTCTATACCCTCTGTTTCACAACACAATTGGTCAGCATCCGTACCTTTGACTTCTCCTTGTCCTTGACGAAGATTGCCCGAAGCTGGCCATTGAACTCGAAGAAGACCTCGCGGTCGCCGACCTTGTTGACCTGAGAGTACGCCAGCACCTTCATCAGCAGCTTCTTGCCTCGCTCCAGCTCCACCTGACAACACACACAGGGTGAGACAGAGCAAGATCAGCGGAGAATGTTCATAAAGCTTAAAAATCATCATATTCTGAATCAGAATCAGGATTAGCCACTCGTCACCTTGGAGTAAAACCTTGTAGAGGACGGGTGAAAAGTTATAGCAACTCGTCCTTTTAACAAGCAGCAAATTTGAGTTTATTTTACATTCAAGTATACAGTTTAGAGTTCATGCAAGGAAGATGAGTAAAGTTTTTGGAGGGCAGGTAGATTTTTTTGGTGTTTCTAGTCTTGCTGACAAGTATTCTACAAACACTCGTCATATTATGCGAAAAAGTCACAACATTGTAAGATTTGATTATTAGACACTGTCAATGAAGCGCTTTTCAACTTTCCGATAAGTTGGTTATGTTCTCTTTTTGCACGCTGGCATGTGCACGCACCATGATTTCGTTAGCGATGATGGGCCCCACGAGGAAGGTGGGTGTGTCCAGCTTGTCCACAGGCCCGTACTTGATGCGGAAATCCATGAAGTCGTCAAATACCTACAACAACAAGGCTTTAGATTCTATGGAACGAATACATTTTTAATGTAAGACTGAAAATATATCTATAGCTCCAATCAATTAGAATATTCCGTAGTGATTTGTTACAACAATCAAAAAGTTTTATAGTTAGAAGCCGTAAGTTTCTTTATTCAGGAGTCAATTGCCGCTTTGTACATACATGTATATCAACTTTCAACTTTGAGCAGACACAATGCCCTCCCCTCTGCCTTGACACAATGCCCTCACATTTGGCTACAGACAACTGAACTCCCTCACCATTGGATAGACACAACGTACTCACATTATCACAGCGTCCTCACCTTGGGGTAGAGTGCACTGGACACGACGTCCTCGTCTGTGATGACGTCTCCGTACATGTCCAGCAGGTGGTCCTTGTGTGCCGCGAGGTCGAAGGGCGGCAGGGACTCGCCCGGCCGGCCAGACACCACCGGCAGACCCTTCAGCACCTGCCATGGCGAATCAGTAATTTCTTATAAAACTTTTATTGTTGTTTTCACATCAACTACTTTTTTTCTTCTGCTTGCCAAAAAATATTCAAACTTATTACGTTGTAAACTATAGTAAAGTCAATATCATTAACACAGTATTAATACTAATAATCCCAGCACCACAAGCACATTTATACTCTGCAATCTTTCAGGACATTCATAACAGCACCTGGGCACATTAACGCTTAACGCTTGTTTCAATTTTTTACTAGTCTTTTCAAACTTTATCAGCCTTTAAGCTAACTATGCATGTATAAACTGGGCTTTTTTAATATCGCTATAAAGTTATTCAGTGAAACAAGCTTGTCCACTCAATTTCACTGTCTTAGCCAGTGATAACTGTAAATTATGATTACTACATGTGGTAGATCCGCACGCCAGAAAAACCGACAAGCTCTTTCCAAGCGATAACTATGTAATTTAGTGACGTATTGGTTTGCTGGTGTGGGTTTGCCAGCGAGCGCAGTTGCAATTGTTTTTAGCTATTTTAAGCCACATTTGACAAGAAAGTTCTCACATACAGTATCTGGATTGGAACATTGAGAAAAAAGAATCTGGAATAGAATGAGGTCCAGCAATTCACCAACTTCACCAAAGTGTCTTCAGCAAGTTTTCCAAGTTCCTCACATCATGTATCTTATCACACTGTGCCGCAGCTACCAAAGTGCCACTCAATCAGGATGATGCAAAGCAAACAATGTACATACTATTAACAACGTAGATGCACTGGGCGGCAAACCAAATCAACGCCTACGTAAATTTAGTGGCGTGTTGGATTGCTGTAGAGCGCATCTACTTGACATGAACGCTTTTTCTGTCTGGCGTACCTTGGTGCGCAGTGGTTCAGGAAAGCCCCCGTACGGAATTCCGATCTGGCCCTGCATGAACTGGATGACAGACTTGGGGAAGGAGAGCTCCTCGGCGCGTGCCAGCACCTGCTCCGACGTCAGCTTGTTCTGCACCATGAACTGGGCCAGATCGCCCACCACCTTGGACGACGGCGTCACCTGCAATATACAGTCAGCCTCCACTTACACCAGCTCTATGTTGGATGCTCATTTGTTACAGTTTTCATTCGTACTTTTGTGTTCAACTATTACTTTGAACTGTTTTACTTGAAGCTTTCGGTCATTCTCAGGACCTTTTCCCCACGAGACAAAGGTATTGTGGGAATAAGGTCCTGAGAATGACCGAACCCTTCAGGTGAGCTTTCACTAAAAAACTAGTTTAAAGTAATAGTTCAACACAAAAGGATTAACACCAGCTGTATAGATATCATGTCTGTAAAGTACAAAACTATTTTTAAGGCCGTACAGTTTGGTTTATTTTTCATCTCAACCTTGTATAAGTTTATGGAGATGTCTCATATTAGCAAAGTACCATTTAACTTTACATTATAAATCACTGATAACTGCCCGTCTGAACCCTTTTTCTGGATATGAAGATGCTAAATACGATTTGATTAAACTCACAATTTTGAATATCTCGAATTATTTACTTACTTACTCTCTTCATTTGAAGAGTTAAATGTGCCTGTAAACTTCATAGGCAGATGGGGGTGTGGGGGAGTGTAAGGCCCATAGTCCCTTTTTTGCACCAAAATACTTCATTTTAATGGGGTTTATGCCTTGAACCCGTGAGATCCCATAAGTGACCTCCCCGCCCCCCCTTTCCAAAAAGCTGGATCTGCATGTGAACTTGCAGTGTTTTGTGCGCACCTTGATGAGGTCTCCCAGCAGCATGTTGGCCTCCTTGTACATGTGCTTCACCTCCTCAAACTGGTCGGCCAGGCCCAGCGAGAACGCCTGGAACTGGATGTTGGTGTACTGGCCGCCTGCAACCAATACAAATATGTAAGCATTTGCTTAAGAGCCATCCCGGCAATAAGGTTTAATCTAAAAACTCTCAGTGCAGGCAAACAGCACCTGGTTTGAATAGTCCTATGATACTTTGAGTACAATCTAGTTTGTTTCACACAGTGAAGTTGCACTCACAAGGCAGGTACATGTACAAGCGAAATGGACAGAAATTAAAATATACTCAAAGTAACTTGTTTGTGAACTTCATTTTGCCATATTACTTAGAATGAGTGATGTACCATTCTATATAAGAAAGCAGCAAAAAGCACACACTTGTAACCTAATCCTGAGAATGTTGCCAATAATGCCTAAATCTTGGCGTAAATCTCAACATAAATCTGAAGTCTGAAGAGATTTAATTTGATAGCCTATGTAGTATGGGATTCACGTGTTTAATGTTAACAAGCCATCCAGGTTGGTTATTAGTAACGCCATAGTGGCATAAAAACAAATTTCCTGTCCTATTCATACACCGGCAGTGACGAGACCTGTAAACATTCTAACAAACTGGTCAAAACCAAGTGAGTGGTGTGGGTAAAAGAGTAGCCCCAACCAGACTTACCGGGAATTTCGCTGTCGTAGATGTCAGCGTTGCCAGACTTGAGTGTCCCAGTGCATTCGAACGGTCCATAGAGACGCCGCGTCTTCTCCCAGTATGAGGAATACTTGCTGACCACGGGCAGAGTCAGGCCTGGAACCAGCAACACAGTATCGGGGACATTCACAGCAAAACTCCCAGCTTGTGAAACTATCTTTTACCCAATGTGTTCTATTTTCCAAATGATTTTAATTACATATAAAGTAAGTACTTTATAAGTATATAAACTTGTGCAGATGAGTATTCAATATAGATTTCAATAACATTAGACATGCAAATAGTAGCCCAGCTGTCAGCCCAGAGCTGATACTGCAAAGAGGGTAGGTACAATGTAAATTGAAATCTTAAAAGTCCTCGCTGATTTCACTTTGTATGACGAGCAATTGGGTATGATTTTGAGCGTACCTGTGTCTAGCGGGGTGCGCTGCAGACAGGCGACCATGGCGCCCATGCTGGGCTGGGAGGTGAGCCCCGACATGGAGTCGACGGCCACGTCCACGATGTCAGCGCCCGCCTCCGCTGCTGCCAGCATCGCAGCAACACCTACAACACAGCACACAGCAATGTGCTGTTGATTAGGTCCATAGCATATGGTTTCATTTCTTCTTGTTTCTAATTTATTGCTAATATGTCCAAACATAAACTATCAAAAGAAAATTATTTTATTTAAATTTCTAGTACATATACTCCTTATCAAAGATCCAAATGTGATTTGGGGTTTCAATAAAATTAGAAACAAGAAGAAACAAGCAACATCTTCATTTCAACACCGTCTGGCCCTTTCTCTGGGAAACAAAGATGTTTTACGGAATTTGATTGATTGATTAATTGATTGATTGAAATATATTCAACATTGGTTGTGTCATAATTTTAATAGAGCATAGAAATGAGAATAATACACATAATTTTCCACTAGCCGATCCAGCAAATTTTCAATGAAAGGTTAATTTTCCCTGAAAGATTAATTTCAGTAAATTTATAATATAAATTATATTTTAGTTTTTAGAAATTTAATAATTGTTGACTATTGATTTAGCATTTAAAAAAAATATATATGTGCATGTTATTTAATTGTGCCCATAGCTTTATGAGAGTATTTTGCAATGAGAACTCAAAACCTTGCCCTATGGAAAGGGATGAGAAAATGTGAAAAATTAATATTTGTAACAGTATTCATCGAAAGTAACAGATTTGCTCCAAAGAGGTAAGCTGAGTTGTTAATCAGTAGTGAAAAGGTGGACTTTTTCATAATTTTAATTTGCCCATTTTTGATTAACATGTGAGCTACATATATATGAATCTACACAAATGAATAAAAAGTATCATGGACTTTTTTCATGTGATTTTTGTAAACTGAAAAGGCACAACATTTAGGTACATTATATTTATAAAAAAAATATACAGAAAACATACTAGTAATAGATATTTCAAATAAAAATATAAAAGGGGGTATTTGTCTAAAGGTGTTTATCTAGGTTAAAGTTCTAAAACAGCCGAAAATAGGATGTTGCAAACTTTGGACGCTAAAGGCCATTCAACTGAGCCATCCATGCTTTACTGTTGACATAACTTTTACAAACATCCTTAAATCTTATGTAATGTTTGACTGATGTCTTTTTATGGGAAGCCTATTCAGATTGATCCTTTTTAGTATTACCCTTGTAATTCATATTTGTTTCTATATTACATTGAACTATCATTGTGCTTGGAATATGTGACTCAACCATGGAATAAACAGAAATTCATAGACACTGAGAATAACTATGATTTGCACTAACTTTTATTAGTTGAAAAATAGACTTTAATTGAAAAAACTAGACTTGGTATGATGATAATGCATAATCATGAAGTTCATGAACAGACATGGTATATTTCTTCTAAGTTTTGGGACATTAGCAACTATTTTGTTCTACTTAAATGATAGTTTCAATCTAATAGGTAATTTTACAGGGATGGGGAACTCTGAAAATGATACGTATATCCCTGTGTATAGCCCAGCTGTTGGTCACATGTTGGATACGGATATCCTGGAGAGTATAAGAAATACATCGGATTCTCAACAGACATACAAAAAGACCACTACCAGCCATCCAGTGCTCTTGAACGATAGCAAAGGCACCACACAACAAGTTAGACATTGTACCAATCACGAAAGAAAGACGCGCATGGAAAGAGTATGTGAACAGTTGTACCCGGGTATACGCCAAACTGATGTAGAGCAATACTGGCCAACCATGCACAGTGAATTACAAGAATTTGTTGGGCATTTCTACGTGGATGATGCGCACAAGACGTTGACTTGCACTCACGCCAAAGTGGGCTCCTCGACTCTCACCGTGCTGATGCGACAGAACCAGCTGGACAACGTGCCTTTTGTGAAGCTGAGCAGGGAGATACGCAACGGGGTGCGATCGCTGAGAACGTATGACAAAGAGGGTATTCTACACAGGCTGAGAACGTACTACAAGGCATCTTTTGATCGGCATCCGTATGACAGGCTCGAGTCTATGTACAACAATAAGTTTGAAAATGCTAGGAAAATTGATCTTACAGCCCAGAAAAGCCGATTCAAAACAATTGCGTTGTCCTTAAACAATACATTTCAAGAGATCGTAGATCTGATGGAAAAAGGTTATTGGAATGAACACTGGCAAAGTCCGTATGTGAAAAGTTGCCATTACTGTCATGTTCATTATGACTTCATTGGTAAATTAGAGACATACCAAACAGACGCTGGTTTCATAGTCAATGAGAAACTCATGGGGAAGGGGCTCGAGGTTCGTGAAAAGGCAGGGAGAATTGACTCTATTCAAGACACTCTAGGACCAGAAGGAAGGAGACTCCGTTTGTTTACGAACCTGACAGCACGTCAGCTGGACTACCTGGACAAGCGATACAAAATAGATATGGACATGTTTGGCTATGAGTTTCAAAGAAATGGATTTAAGGCAAAGTGTCGTAATTTCGGCACAGGGGAAATGTACACTGAATGCTGTTGAGTAGATTATATGATGTTGGTGCATCTGTTTTAACTATTATATACTGAAACACCTTTGTAGCACATGTGGTTTTCAATACAGTACAAATAATTAAAAAAAAGAAATAGCTATTTATAAAGTAAATTATATAATTAGAATTTATTTGATTATCGCATAATAAGGTACATGCATATACAAGTATGCCTTTTCATTCTATCCATAAATAAACAATAAATCTAAAATAACAAATTTTCTAGTTCTCATAATTTGATTGAGTTATGACTTCAATGTGTTCTTAATTCTTCTAGCTTCACAAGAAACAAACTTTTCAAAAGGAGTATGCCCTCAATTCTATTCAACTTATTTTCCTCATGTAATTACAAAGCCTTTTAAAAATTTTGGTGAGTTAACTCCTTCACTTTGAAGGACCACTGCCTATTGTTTTGACGTTACTGTGCCCTGAGTGTAAAATTTTCATGAAAATATTAACTAATTTCCCTACCCTATTCATTATAAAATCTTGAAACGACCATGTCTCAAGTACCTAAATCTAAAAAATCCTTGAGTAATGTCTTCTACTTTTGAAAATATTTCACTTTTTGCATGAAGCAGGGGAACTCTTGGATCCCACTGCATATACGCAATGTTACATTTCAAAATAGTTTATATATTAATACTTATATCATTCTTAGTTGTAAACTAAGTTAGTTTAGTGGAAAATGGATTTTATGAGCAGAGAAAAGTACATCATTAGATTTATTTTTTTCAAAATTGACCATGTTCAACATTTTAGTACATATTGATGTAACCAGCTTCAAGTAACATTTTTCAAATTTTATTACAACTAATACAAATTATTCACATATTACAATATAAGATATCTATGTCAAATGGAACATTTATTTTTTCAAAACACAACGGCAAATTTGAGCAACAAATTACTTGTTTTTCTTTCTATCATATACATATATCAACCTTTTAAGACAATTTTCCAAAGTTTTTAGACTTTTCGGTTGGACGTGTAATAACAAGCCCACTTAGCCACGACCTAGTGCGGCAAAAGGCCCAAACATTTTGGCAATCAATTATAGTCTGCCTCATAGTTATTTTTAGTGTTTAAATAGCAGTTTTAAGGACCATATATCATGGTTACTGCAAGTCCAGCCTATGCCTAAAGTGACCATTGACCCCACCACACACAATTACACTGATGCATTTATGCATAACGTACGTGTAACGTAATAATGTTGATGTATGATACTCTATTTTTGGAAGGGTTGTGAAAACAACACCAAAATAAGCACAATATCTATGTTTTATCATTAAACGAAATGCATTCTTGACTATGTTAACTATGTTGAGGCAAGATTACAATTCTAACAATTCCCCACTTGCAAACAACCAAAGTTTTCTGGGCATTGCTCTGCACTGTTCATTTCTAAGCATGCAAGTACAAAAAGTACAAAACACACAGCCTACAGTGAGCAAGGCTCAAAACTTTGTAGCCAGAAACAGTTGATTTAAGTTGCTTCTCCACATGCAGGAACGAAAATCATTTTAAACATAGTCACAAGATGTATGTCAAAAGATCATCTCTAATCCTTAACCAAACGTTATCAAATAAAGCGTCCTACCTGCGCCGGACGTGTCGTGGCAGTGCACATGTATGGGCAGGTCGGGGTACTTCTCCCTGAGAGCCCCCACCAGGATGCGGGCCGCCTGCGGCTTCAGCAGCCCAGACATGTCCTACAACACACGCAGCTTTGAAATAACCTTGTCCAATGACACCCGCCGCTAGTTCACTTCAACTGTCACTATACAATAGACAGTGGAGAGAAACGCGCAAAGATTCTACCAAGTTTTCATTTTGTGCTGGTTGCAACTGCTTTCGCCACAATACAGCATGGTCACCAATAGCGACAACGCTTAGAAAAGTCCACACGACGAGTACCTTGATGCTAGATAACTAACATATTCACCTCAGAAACTGTCATATTCACCCCGCACTTGCGTTTTTGTGGTGAATACGACAGTTTCTGTGTTACGAACACAATGTTAGTTATCCAGCGTGACGAATCCAGAAGCTTTAAGAATTCCTCTTAATGACGCGTACCTTGATGCCGAGGATGTGCGTGCCGTGCTGAACGAGCTGTGCGGCCAGGTTCATGTAGTAGTTGAGGTCGTACTTGGTCTTGCTGGGGTCTGACACGTCGCCTGAGTAGCTCATGGTCGCCTCGACGACGCCGCCGGCCGCTCGCACCGCGGACATGCCCAGCACCATGTTGGGCAGGTAGTTCAGCGAGTCAAAGATCCTGCCAGAGCAACACGCACATTTTATGGGGATTTTATCAAAGTCTAAATGGAACATGACAATGGGCATGATGATTTTGCATCACTACATTAGCTTGGGGTTGTGAGTTCGAGTCCCGTTAGGGCCACTTGATATAGTAAAATGGAAGATGTGTCTTCAGCTATGTCAATACAGTGGTAGGAGCTTGTTTGGCAAAACAGTGAGTGTAGAATTAAATTGGCTTTGTTCAGACTAACAACTACATGTAAACTAGACTAGAGAATCTTCAGATTTACAAGCTTCCGAATCTACCACAAATTTTCCCCCCGGTCACAGTTTGCTTGTGACTACAGGAACTCTGTCCGATTTTAGCCCCGCTCACCTGAAGATGTCCATGCCGTTCTTGACGGCGAGCTCACAGAAGCGGTAGACGACGTTGTCCGGGTAGGACGTGTACCCCACGGCGTTGGCGCCGCGCAGCAGCATCTGGAAGGGGATGTTGGGGATGGCGGCGCGCAGCAGACGCAGGCGCTCCCACGGACACTCGTACAGGAAACGCAGGGCCGTGTCAAACGTCGCGCCTGAGACAGACGAAGGACACGCAGCGTGAAACACACGTTTGGGGAGAAGCGTTTGAAATGTTATGATTTAGACAGAGACGGCTTCCATGTAGAGTGAAGATTCACAGTTAGTAGTACTCGTAGATGGGGACTTCGAAAACGTTATGATTATGAATTTCGTTGCGGAGACGACTTGTCCTGTAACCGTTGAAACTTTGTTCTGGTCCTGATATGAGTGTTTTGTGAACATTGGATATTGCTAGGACACGGAAATAATTTCAACTTATTATCTTGCTAAATTGTGAAAAAGAAATCAACATAAAGCAAAATCATCAAAAGTTTCAAAACACATATTGATGTCAAGAAACTTATACACATTATAACATTTACACATTAACATGTTTGTTTTGTTGTTTTTTTCTGAGCGGACACAAACATTTCAATGGTAACCCAGCTCCCTCGTAGCCTCACCTCCCCAGCACTCGAGTGCCGCCAGATCCCCCAGGTTCTGAGCCACGTATGGCGAGATGCGCAGCAGGTCGTAGGTTCGCACCCGGGTGGCGAGCAGGGACTGGTGGGCGTCGCGGAACGTGGTGTCCATAAACAGCAGCCCCTTGTGCTTCCTGATGGCCTTGGCGAAGGCGTCGGGGCCCTCGGACCGCAGCACGTCACGCCAGCCAGTCAGAGGCTTGTCCGCTACAAGAGACGCACCAAACCTCACATGGTAAGTGTGTGGGAATGATACTTGCAATTCTGGTAGAGAGTGCATGATTAGACAATACAAATTATGAGAATATGTGAAGGACACTTTTTCATTACTATTTTGTAAAAATCTCAGGGTTGGGGTTTTTTTTGAGTATGAGAAGTCCAATGAAGATTAGTGACAGATTCAAAGATTACCCTAAATGGATCAAAATGGCCGCCGAAAGCCAAGATGGCCGAAAACTGACGCGTTTGTGGAAAATCACCCCTCTATGTTTCATAGAATAACCTTATGCACCGGATTAGGGTTTTTGAGTATGAGGAAAAGATACTTACATTTCTCGAGCGGTGGGAGCGTGGGGATGATGCGGCTGGGTTTCGTGTCGCAGGCGAGCGGAGTCTGCGGCCCGTTGACGAAGACCTCGGCGAGGTAGCGCAGCAGCTTGGTGGCGCGGTTCTTGGCCGTGGGGAACACGAACAGCTGCGGGTTGTCGTCGATGAAGTTGGTGTTGACGGTGCCGTCCACAAAGCTCGGGTGGTTCAGCACGTTCCAGCACAAACGGGTGTTCGTCTACACGCCAACAAGAGACCGGGGAATGAAGTAGTAGCACGGGGTGGTCACATGTTTATATTTTAAACAGGATAATAAAGTTCAAATTACATCTTGAGCTTTCTGCAATTGCTCTTGCCTTGTTCACAACAAATGATGACGTCATAGGTCGACTTTTAACCAACTAATTGAGTGACCTTGACCCCTGACTGACTGACCTTGACGCCCCTGGATCCGAACTCCTGGAGTGCTCGCGTCAGCTTGCTGCATGCGTCGGAGAAGGTAGCCGCCTGGGCGATGACCTTGACGAGGAGGGAGTCGTAGTAGGGGGTGATGACGGCCCCGGCGTGGCCGGCCGCCGAGTCCGAGACGGATCCCCATGCCCTCCGCCGTACGGAACACCTGCAGCATTGTGGCAGGGTTTGTAATGGGCGTGGTGATGGTGTATGTTGGTAACTTTGAGGTCATGTTCTTTGATTTCACCCAGCAAAATCAGGGGCACATCACTTAGTTCTAGCATTATACATTATACTGCCACAAAACTGGGGAGTTTGATTTAAAACATAACTAACATTTGTCAATGAGTTCATTGTGATTTCCTATTTAACTTACAAAGGTTAGATTTGGTTCTGTAAATTCGATGAAAATAACAATTTTCTATATACATTGCACTAGACTGCATGGTGACTGTACAAAGACTGAAATGGCCAAAGAGTTGTTGAATGTTGGTAACATTTTTACATTTACGCACTATAGTCGCTGTCATGTTATTTTACATAAAAGATAATACTGTATGAATTTTCTATTGTTGCTGTTACCTCGATGCGGCCAGTGTCGGGCTGGAAGTTGTGAGCCGGGTCCTCGGTGGTCATGCGGCACTGGATGGCGAAGCCCCGCGCGTTGATGGTGTCCTGACGCAGACCCAGGTCCGGCAGAGACTGGCCCTCAGCAACCCAGATCTGGGTCTGCACCAGGTCAATCCTACAGCACCATAAGCACGCACAAGATATCAAGACTGATGCAAAGGTATTTTGGATTTGAGAACGCAAAGAAAATAGATTTAAAAAAATATTTCAGCATTTCAGCACAAACATTTATCTCAATACTAGTACACTTTGCTATTTCAATGAATAAATATTAAAAGAAATATAAAACTCAAATAAATCACGAGTAATCGTCGAGTATGGTAGACCCCAGTTCACCTCTCTTTTTCACTCATCCTGTGACCTCCATATTTTCACACACCCTATGACCCTCCACGTTTTCACTCACCCTGTGACCTCCTCCGTCACGGTGTGTTCCACCTGTAGTCGCGCGTTCACTTCGATGAAAAAGAACTGTCCGTTCTCGTCGAGCAGAAACTCGCAGGTGCCTGCGTTGTAGTAGCCGACGGAGCGACACAGACGCACGGCTGCCTCGTGGATTTTGACGCGCACCGCCGCATCGAGACGTGGCGCCGGCGCAATCTCAATCACCTTCTGGTGGCGGCGCTGAACGGAGCAATCGCGCTCAAACAGGTGCACCACGTTACCGTACTGGTCACCTGCCGGGGGGCAGTTAGGGTCAGTCTGGTATATTGATTGCGTTAGACTCGCAAATTCACTTTTTTTGGCATTTATGTGAAGTTTTTAAAACAAACTGATGGACAGGACTAGGTGGGCAATGAAAGATTTTCTACGAATTTCCTGCTTTGCTTAAGGCTGTTTCCTATATGTGTTGATTTTAGTACTTTTCTGTCATGGGGCGGAGTTCTAGTTTGATTTTTTGACTAGGTAAAGCTCAAAAATAACTACCGGTATAAATATTATTCTAAAAGTGAATTTTTTCGAGTCTATGTATGAAATGTGTTAGTCAAAAACATAAATACAAAAACTACAGCAACAACCTGAATGGAAATATTGATAACACAAGCTTCAAATTTTAAACTATTTTAGTAGAAGTTGTATTGTTAAAATGTAATAAGCTACAAATTTAAGATGTTTTCAATTAATGGTCAGACATGAAAAAACATTCGAGGAAAAAAGGTCCATTGCAATGCATTGGAGGCTGCAAATTCAGCAGTTCGGCTGCAGTTAAGGCGGTGTTAGTTTTAATAGAGTATTAATACGGCCACATTGGCCGTGTTTTACATGTTATAATGGAGGACAAAATTTAGTGTGGCCAAATACAGTATTTGAGACAGTCCCTGTTAAAGAACATGGATTTCTATCTAAAATCACAACTGATACAGACATTTATTCAGCGATTATGATACAATGCATTTCATTAAATGCAGTCCTCAGATAATACAACAGGTTAATGGATTTTCTTTTTGTTCATAGAATTAAAAGGAGTGGTTACTATTAAGATTCAATGGACTGTTTGCAAATTTGCAGTCAACTGGTCGGAGAAATGCTGCCTGAATTTGCATGTGGTCAAAGTTTATATTGAATAGATAAATTTCTCATTACTTACCCATTATTTGAACTTCAATGTGGCGAGGTCTTGTAATAAACTTCTCCAAGAAAAGGTCTCCATTGCCAAACGCTGTCAGTGCTTCAGATGTGGCACGTTCAAATGCCTCAGGAACTTCCTAAAACGCAATCATAACCAATAGTCTTGTTTTATACCAAAGGCCAATCGTTACTTAGTATTTTCAAATTAAAATGATACGAAAACGTTACCAAGAAGTTCAACTGCTACTTTTTGATGTGTTCAAAAGTATAGCAACAGCATGATAAAAAACACCTAATGAGTATCCAACAATAAAGTGAGCCTGAGGTTTCGTTGCAAATCGCTGCTATTAGTATGTTGATCGCGTTTCATTTCACTCGTGTTTTTACCTCCATGTGTGTGACTTTGCGCATGCCCCTGCCTCCGCCGCCATACGCGGCCTTGAAGATGACGGGCAGTCCGTGTTCCCGGCAGAACGCCAGTGCCTCATCCACAGACCGCACGGGGCCCTCTGTGCCAGGCACGCAGGTCACGCCTACAACACAGCACGCTCAAAACTGTATACAGTGAAAATCCGCAACAACGGAACCGTATTTGCAGTCACAAATCCTTTCTTTGTTGAGGGTTTCCTTTGATTACTACATCATTGACTTACATTATTATAAGCTAATGCATGAGAAAAGTTTCCTTTATTCAGAGTTTACTTTGTTTACTCTTACTTTGTTGAGGATATTCACTGTATTCATATCATTACCCCCCCCCCCATCACATACGTGCCGGCGACACATGTACCGCGGGAGTATAACGACGGCACAGCAGTTGTTTTTCTTTGTTTTTTAAAATAATTAAAATAAATCAAAACAAGTCCAGGGGTCATGCCGTGGCGATGTCGCCAACGGTACATCAAAGCCGCAAGATCAACTCACACAGCTGGTCAGCTAAATTCATAAAAAAAATGCTGTCCAGATAAAAAAAATTATCCAAGCGCACATTGAAAAACATACAAAATAGCCTAGCACAAAACAGGCTGCACTTAAATTAATGCACAACACTGTGCTATTGTCCAAAATTCAATCATCCTGCTAAATTTATCTTAAGATTAACTAGAAATGTCTTGCCAGTAAAAACATTTTACACATTGTTTTGATATTAAGAATTTCTATATGGCTCTTGTTTCTTATTTTTTTCAATGTTGATTTTCTCCATTCTATCCTAGTGCCATGTCAGCAATCCCGGCGATAAACGATTTGACATACCGGCTTTTTTTGCTGCTATCCTTGCCTCCACTTTGTCGCCCATGGTGGCAATCGCCTTGACGCTGGGTCCGATGTAGATGAGTCCGGCGGCACGCACGGCCTCGGCAAAGTCGGCTCTCTCCGAGAGGAAGCCATAGCCCGGGTGGATGGCGTCCACATTGTTCTCCTGCAAAAAAACAAACACTTACTTCTCTTGAACAAGGTGTCCAAAGCTAGTTGTAGAAAATACATAACTGTACAGTTGGTTCAGTTTTAAACCACTTTTTTCAGGGTAAGTACAAACCCGGTGCCGGTTGGTTTCAAAAGTTCTCGGCACAATGGGTAGACTACTTTTTGGTAGTAATTACATGTAAGTGCTGGGCGCTTTTTATCAGCGCCAGCTACTTTTTATAGCTGCCAGCCCATGGCACATGAGCAAATTTTCATCAGTTTCATACCTTGCTTGTCTTGGGTAGTAAGGTTTAAGGGGTGTCCACGGGAATATTAGCTGGTTGTGGTGCAGTGATTCAGGCTATCCAACGTTGGGGTCTCTGCATCTTTAAACTACATTCTGTCTTTGCAACAGATTGAACTTACCTTAGCAATCGATATAATTTCTGGTATATTGAGATACGCAGCCACGGGACTGAGTCCTTCCCCGATGATGTAGGCCTCATCAGCTTTGACGCGGTGCATCTGCTGCCTATCTTGCTCCGAATAGATGGCAACAGTCCGAATCTTCAGTTCGGCACAGGCCCTCATAATACGTATAGCAATCTCTCCTAGAGAATCGGAAATGAAAACATTCAAACATTTTCCAATCTCTGATATGACCTAAATCAATCATAGCAAACACACAGAAACATCTAGACAATCCAAGCAACTCATTTTGATTTGTACACTCATATAAGATCTGTGCATAATTCTAAGTCATAACTAGTTACCTCTGTTAGCTACAAGTAGCTTTTTGATTTTTCTCTTTTCCACCTCCATCCAGGCCTCCATCTTGATATAATTACTTGAAATGATGTTTCTTTGTCACTGGAAGCTATAATCTGAAACACATGACATTAAATAAATTTGTTATAAAAGAAATATTTGTGAAGTCCGGATTTTGGAAGGCGAACAACATCTATTATGTGATATGATGATCATAGAACTCCAATATCTGCATATGTTAACATTAAAATTCAATATTCAATGCATTATACGTCAATCTACAATTCAAGGTTAAACATGAACATTTATCTTCATATGTACATGAACCACGATTCAAAGCCCGCGCTTATTTTGGAAGGGAAACTTTTAAGCAATTTTATTATTTCAACCAATCACATGTACAAACTCGTCATGTTACTTCAGGTAGATCTGTTAAAAAGTATAAGAAAAAAAATATGAATAGTAATACATAATGACTTTATAATGATAAATAGGTAAGTTTTTTCAGGATACCCACCCTACAAGAAAGATTTTTCACTTATTCATAACCCTGATATAGCACATACATACATACATACATACACAAACATAGTTAAAATACATGCATAAACATGGCAATAATTCTATACATATAAAAATTAAATCTTAAAGATTATACATAACAACTTTAAGTAACTGAAATGTATGTTTAATAGGATTTCGTAACTGTCCAAATCAGAAAGATTGATAGGTAGTACATTCAACAAATGTGTTGCATGCAGCCCAGCAAATGTATTTTCACCACTGACATCAGTACATGTACTTCGAACCAATGCCATACATAGTACTTGCCTGTGATATGACATTCTGTTTCTATTTTGATTGTACATGTTTTCCTGAATAAATCTTATCTAATCTAATCCAATCCAATGAGAACATTTCGTAACATCTCAATTGCTCAGAAGCCAATAAATCTGGCTGAAGAGCCTCAAATGTAGACTATTAGTGATTAAAATATTCATTCAAACAACTTGCATATCACACTGATAAGGTGCACAGGATCATAGTGGTTCTGTTCGTTTTTCTTTCTCTTTTTAAAAATTGGGATATGGGGATATATATTTCTAAATTTGGGGTCAAATGCCCAGCATGTCAATTGACATTGTTATACATGTAATCATTGCTAATTAATACTTTATCAAGCTTCTTTAATTTCTTATAAATTACATAATATGAGTCAGATCCATGTCATTTCTCCCCAGGCATTCTACTTTGTTTATGTAGAGCTCTGGCATTGAATCAATTGCTCCTTGAGACTTCAATTGAGCCATCACTAATATGATTCACAGTCATTTCAATTCTGATTCCTGACCTAATTTTAATAAAATACAATCCACACAGCATGCTTCCGTGGGCGAATGGATAGGGAGTTGGAGTTGTGTCCAGAAGGTTGTGGGTTCTTACCCACTTACCCACTGCTCCATGGTACCTACATGTGAAATAGCCTATTTTATAGGTACAGGCCCGGCAACGCCACAAATGAATGCTAATGTGAGATATTAGCACGAGCGCTGCTGTATATAGCCAGTTTTGTATGCTCCCCAGGGAGTTGAGAAAGGTAGAAATTGAGTGCCAAAGACACCAATGACCTGGTGTAAATGAGTCGACTGAGCAGTAGGCCTACTCCTGGATGGTAGACTATAAACTCTGACATTTACATTTACAACCCCTCACATTCTAGCCAATTTCTCTTATAATGCACTGCCAATATTACGCGAGAGGGGATTTGGCACATGTTTTTTTTTTACTTTTGGAAATCGCCTTACAGTCACTTTCCTGGGGCATTTTTACACTTTTTGACCATTGCATTGAATAGGACATCACCTTTTACAGGAATATCTGTTCTTCGTGCACTTCTTTTGGTTAACATTATCTAGAAAAATGATCCAGAAATTTTTTGCTGTGAATGTATGTTCTGATTTGTGTACATATTCTCCTTTTTTGCCGACGCACGATTGTCACTTTTGGAAATCGCCTTACAGTCACTTTCCTGGGGCATTTTTACACTTTTTGACCATTGCATTGAATAGGACATCACCTTTTACAGGTCTATCTGTTCTTCGTGCACTTCCTTTGGTTAACATTAACTAGCAAACTGATCGAGAAATTTTTGCTTTGTTGGAATAATTCTTCAGCCATGCATTTGCTGCAGAATCCCAACAGCAAACGCTCAACGTTCCACGTGAACATTAAATCACAGACTAGCAGGACCAACCTCAAACCATGCATCATAACGTCCTCTTTCAGCAAGATGGACGTGACCCCTGATTGGAGGTTGTAACGGGACCTCAAACGAATTGTGAAACATACGGATTAAGAAGCATCTATAGGTGTTTGGTAGATCTATAAATCTAGATTGCTTTTTACACATTTTCATTTCCGGCACGCACAAAATAGGCTCCGTAGGAGACTGGTCAGCTAGTTAATTATAATTATTCCATCTTCCATAGTTTAAATCTACAACTCCTTACATACCTTTTTAGGTGTAACTGTAGCTTGTGTAGGACTAAGTACAATTTCAATTTGTTGTTGATAAGTTCGTTTGTTTGTTTTTTAAATTTTTGACAAGTAAAGTTGATCTTGAAGCTTGCTTTGAATTGGTTTTCTGAAAATGTCAAGCTGCCAAAATGTCTCTCTCACTGCATTAAATCCAATGATAAACGTTGATATAGGAAATGAGTTTTGCGGTCACCTACGAAGTAAATGGTCATCTTCATTCATCACGTTTACCCACTGTACTTTAACCTAGATAATTAATGTAATGTAGCCTTGTCCAGGCCCGGTGCATGGGAGTCATTAGATCTAATGCAGCTTGTTAGTATGTTATAAACACATTGAAAATTCCAGTCTCTCTATAAAGACAGCATCTGTGAACGATAAATTTCATGCCACTAACCTTAAGCTTTAACAAAAGAGTATACTTCAGTTCCAAACATCAAAATATGGACTTGTTTGTTTGTTTTCGGTTTTGACAGTTGTAACCTTCACCTTAAATGTGAAGGTCGAACTAGCTAAAAATAGCTGGGTACCTGCTGCATGAAAACAACTGTTTTGGTCTTAAACCAATTCAAGGACGTCAGAACCAAAGGTCAAACCATCATGCAAATCCATATGATATATGATTGTGGGCAGAAAATGATTTACCTAATCTATTTCTGGTTTATTCATTATTCAATTCGCAAACTAATAGAAATAACCCCTCTTTCGAGAAATCGAAATTATGTGTTACATGTACATTTTACAGCATGATTTATTGGAACATGTGTACAACTGCATACTTTAAATTAGTATTTCACTTCACCAGCAACCTGTCTTTGTGTGCTAATTATTTTAGGTAATTCATTATCTTCTTGACCTACTTATACTCACTATAAATCAGTCACTTGTTTACAGATAGATCTATGTTATTCGGACTGGCCACTACATGCGGAAAATTAATTAGAAATGTCTGTAAGAAAAACATCATAAGAATAGATTGGATTAGATTAGATTTTTTCATGAAAATATGTACAATCAGTGAATATCAAAATATAAAAATAATATAACATCACATATAATCTCAGATCAGAAATTAACATGTTTATTCCACTCAAGGATACAGATACAAAACTGAAAATTGCCCCCATCACTTGCAGCTTTGCCACGCACACTTCGCCCTTTTTTGTTTGATGACTTTTTCAGGCAATGCTACAGGCCTGTTATATACACCTGAAATTCCTTTTCAGCATGCGCAACTGCAAATGAAATCTTTTTATTGAAAAACATTATTATTTAAATCAATACTCAAAGCTAAGCGATGTAAAAATGACCTAGTTATGACAACATTATTGTTTTTGCCCAGGCCTCGACTGTGAGTTCATGTGGCGTCGAAGATAGACTGATGGTTGACAACACACAATTATGTTGTACATTTCTACCCATAAGAATGTCAATCATATCTGCAGCCTATACGTATTTCAAGTGCTGAGTATATAATGTAAGATGGTGGCGAAACCAAGTATATGAGGTTCAGAAGCCTTTTCCTGTTTAGTGAATCATCCCTCTGGACATATAATCACTCAGCTAGTTTGAAAACTATAGGTAGAGTGATCCATCCACCATGAGGCACTGTGCTAAGTTCAATTCGTTACCTTTCCTGTCTCTGTAGCTCATATGCAAACACCATGTGCCCTCATAGTTTGATATGCGTAAAGACACGTAGGACAGAAAGAATGAATGAAGAATGTATTTGATAGACTATACAATTCATCGTTTGTTCAGTTGGCAGAGCCCTTACACCAAGACTGCTCTTGATCATGTCACCAAATAGCCCTATCCACTTGGTTTGAACATTCGGTTGCATCTAGATATGTTATTTTAAACAAAAAGGGAGCGGTTCTGATTGTTTATTGAAAACAAATATGGTAAGAAAAAATAAGCTTAGATTAAATAGGTGCCAAATGAGTTATTTTATTTAGGTTATTTTGAATATTAAATGTACATTATCATTTGTAAGACACGCATGTATGCATGCAGAATTGGGCAGGACTAAAGAGTATTTCATGGGATGGGGCTCAACAATGGCTGCCAGAGCTCTTGGAAGGTGGTTATGTCCATATGATCTTTTTCATGTGTAGCTGAAAATTAAACGCTCTTGTAATACAAAATATAGATGTTTGGTTAACAATCAAAGCTAAGCAAAGTAGCAGTAGGGGGGGGGGGGGGGGTGTCTAGTTATTACTTTGTTTATTGATCTTTCAATTGAGTATTTGTTTGGTAATCTAAGCCCTAAAAACTTTGGCGAGCGGAAGTAAAATTTGCTGTGCGCGCAGCACCTGCATTATTGACCTATTTGTCGACCAATCGTTTGACAGCACCTTCCATCGCCGCGAAGCTTATAAATGTTTGGGGGTTGAAATTTTTAAAACATGAAATAAAAACACTGAACTATAATTTTATATGTGTAATCAACTGCCACCTACAAGAACCTGTTATAGTCTGACACACTATTGTAGAATTTAAGGTAGGGGATTATATTGAAGTAGCTAATCTTGTAAATGAAATGTTAGTCGCTGGCATTTGAATGAAAGATTCAACAGACTAACAAAAAGACCTACTTTTATAATTCTCTCAACAATGCTGACAATAAGATGCAAAGTTAGATCATCTATTTTCTTTTCCGCGATTGCACATTACTTGCTTTCAGAGGTTTCGTTAAGTGTTTGTGCTCAAATATCGGTCTTGCCATGATGTTGAAATGACAGGAGGGGCCTGTAAGGATAGTCTAATAATAGGATTAGGAACAAAGTCAAAGACTAAATGTTATGTAAATGCTAAAGATAGAGCCAGGCCAAGCATCATAGGTAGTATTTTGGAACTGGAAGAAAACTTGGCTTTGTTCATTTCGTAACCACTCAAATAATATGGAAGTTCATGGGATAATTGTGTACTTAGCACAGTTGTATCCTAATAAAAGTTTCCCAGACAACATTTGAGCAAAATGCTTTAATAAGAATACCAACTTGTACATTGATTATGTCTGCAAAAAAATGAAAACTATCATATTGTTTACATAGTTAATAAATAGTTGACAAGGGTTGGCCTGATCTCGCTTCGAACAGGTGCTTTGGCAGGTACGGTAAAACTTTCCCACCGTCCTAATGAACCTCAAATGTTTAAGCTGTCTCAGTCTGTCACTTATGAAATTTCGATAGAAACAATCAAGTAAAATATTTATCTTGAAAAAGAACGTCAAGGTGTTGGTGTCATTTTGTAAACATATTTAACGAGAAACGAAGTTTGGATTCCGAGGAAATTATATAAATACAAAACAGTTATGCATGTTTTGTAAACAGTAATGTATGTAAAAACTTTTTGCCGTTATGTGGAATGCAAAATTAGTAACTGTCGGTGATTATCGTTTTCAATTTTCTAAGTTTTCTCTATTTTTTGACGAAGCATCAGCGAGTGCATCTACCATGAATACGATAGTTTTACCAGTGCCAAAGTATAAAAAGAAAATTTCCAGTAAGATCTAATGTAAATAAACATGTTTTTTTATATATAATTATCGCCACCTACGGGATGTGTGTGCATAGATAATCCCATAACAAAATGCACCATAGATCATGTAATTTTAATGAATCATAAGAAATGTGTATCGTACGAAAATATAAGTAAGTAGCGGTGTGTCGTGATCTAACCGAAATTCTTTGTGACCTGTATTTTTAAAATCTGCCCATTAGAACAATTGTTGATTTTTTTTCTGCCTTAAAAAATCAGCTATTTGGTGAGATACCCGGAAATAGCACAACAGCAGTGACGTCTCACATTTTAGATAATTATGCAAGTTTAAGCAAATATTATAGAAGGAAAGAAAGAAAAACGTTTAGTTGTTAATATATGGGGTATAATTAGATGGGAAATGAGAGACGTAGAGAAAAATTACGATCAGCCATAAGCCAATCCAACACACTTTGAAGGTAAAATAGGGAACACGATTAATAAGATGATTAGGATAGAATAGTGCTAGAAAAATAATAAAAGCCAACTTATGTCCATGCAAACGGAAAACACGTTTTGCCTAACGAATACGCTGCAAGAGGTCACTAGCATTGGTAGATGCTAGTGGCAATTTATTGACGTCGAGAATAGTAACATTCTCAGTATATCTATTAGAATCTTAAAGAAGTTTGTTGATCAAGTGAAAATTTATGAAACCCTCTCTGATAAATATGTGTAGTGTGCTATGTGAAGGAAGACAAAGCATAATAGGCTTATAGTAGAATCATGGTGAATATTACAGGCATATGTCTAAATTATAGAATGCTAGGTCAATTCTAAATTGAATAGAGTAGAGTAACTCTTCGATAATCAGATAAATGAAGGTCCATTTAAACAAGTATTTGAAGTTTGAAATTTACTATTACAGGTAGTGAAAAGCCGATTAAAATGGCCTCCAACAGTGCAGATTTAAAAGAAGATGTTCTCCGTTTTTATAAGGATGCTGGTTTAGAGCCTGTGGCTAAAGAGGTATGATAGGACTGTTGTTATATTTATTTTATAAGTTCTTTTGATTGCTGGTGGAAATGAAATGTAACAAATGGGATTGCACACATTATGACATAGTCAATCATGCTCATTTTTTTAAATGATTCTTTCAGGCTGGATTATTGGATTCAAATGGAGAACTTGCTGGATTTACCCAAACTTCTAAAGGTAATCCAAAGTCTTTAAGGAATGCATTAAAGCAGATATATACCTAATCAGTTTACCAAATTATTGACCATTAAAGTCAATTATAAATATAGTTTAATAAGTGAATAGGAATTTTCTCAAAAATTCTACTTATTTTTGATAACTGTGAATTGACCATCGATATTTATAGAAAATAATGGCATTCGTAATCAGCAATAGTATACAAATACTTAAGATTAATCGTTCAATGTTGCAGGTATCCAGATGATCGCAGTGCCCATCCAGCAATCACCCAGTCGCACCCACATTGTGAGCAGACAAAATGTGAGTGCATTCTGAGTTGTGCTCCAAAAAGGGCCAGAAAACTTGAATATCTATTTTTTATAATTCAGTGGTAGTGCGATAACTTTGTTGTGAAATGAGCACATTTCACATGGTTTGTACGTAGAGTGCTTAGAATGAACACTGAAACAAAGTTGAAGCCCAATGAAAGCCGTTCATTTAAAAATCTTGTCATTTCGGAACTTGAACATTTTTATTTGTATACAACAAATGTACATCCTTTGAACTCAAATGTAGAATGTTCTTGTGATAACTCCTCACTCTGGCGGCTTACTGTGTGTGTGGCCGAGTGGATAGGGAGTTGGACTTGAGATTAGAAGGTCGTGGGTTTGATTTCCGATCCTGTCGGCTGTAGGTTTTGAGCAAACTCAAGCGTAAATAGTTGTTCATGGGGTACCTACATGTTAATGAGATACAAGTCATTGAGCTGAAAGTGTGAGTGAGTGATTGTGTTAGTGATTAGCATTGTGTGCTGAATGTGCTGCCGGTGAAGGTATACATGTGAGAAATGATCAATTGATCAATAAGGGTGTCAATGACCTGGTGTAAAATGTTAGTTCTTGAGAGGCATACAGTAGAACCTCCAATTAGGACCACCTCTATTTTGAGACCACCTCTATGATAAGGCCATTTTTCACAGTTCCAAACCATTAATTTCTGTAAAGAGTCCACCTCTCTATTGAGACCACCTAACTCTGGTCCCAAAGGTGCTCCTAATGGAGAGGTTTTACTGTATTTGGACCGCGGTTGTGACCGTTTCCCCCCTGTGTCTGTAGGTGCTGGGTTCTGGCGTGCGTCCGCAGCACGTCACCACGGCCCAGCTGCTCGCCTCGTCCCCGGCCAGCAACGCCCAGCAGACAGCTCAGTGGACCACCATGTCCCCAGCAACCGTCGTCCATGGCAACGGGGGCGGCCGTAAGCGCACCATGGACAACGTGCTGTCCAGCGACGTCACAGAGAACTTCGAGAGGTGAGGCAGGGTCAGGATTGGGTGGAAAAGTTCTACTCGTCGGCATCATGGGAATCATTTTAGATTGGTTGACATTTATTAGACGTGTTATGCTCACGCTGTCTGTTCATGGCAAGTCATTCACACCCCTGTGGGAAATTCATATGTTCCTTGAACGTTTGCTGATCTAGTGTTTTTTAAAATTAGAAATAGCAGAGAGCACAGTAATAAGTCGTTTGGTCGTTAAAATCGACTCAATTTTTGTCTATCGACCTACAATTTCAAGTGACTCGTCCGGACGGGCGACTCACGTTTTGGGGACGCATTATCGATAATTTGACAGAAATCATCGTGTTTTTTTCATAATATCGTACTTCCCTCAGCGCGCCGCCATTTTGTTCGTTTAATGCGCATCACGTGACCGATGTGTGGCGTACAAAAACAAGATGACGTTCTGTTTGTGGTTTTCCTGTTAAATTATCAATTATCGATTTTCAACAAACATGCGTCAAATTTCAGACAAGATGTAAAGCGTAAGTACTATTGCATTTTCTTGGAAACAATCTTTGAAGATGATATTTTTTTTAATTTACAGCGACAGTTTTATTACAGCGTCACCCAGTTGTTAGATCTACAGAACGTTCTCATTCTTATATGTCGTTCGCCGCTCTCAGTCTTTTAGCAAAATCATGAGTATGTTAAGGTTTATAACAAAAACTAGTCGATCCAAGACTAATGTGCCACAAGCCAGTGTTGTTGACAATGGAACCCCTGCTCCTTGTTCTAGTAGCAGTACTAGTACTCCATTATCTAGTGGTGTCGTTGATACACCTCCCCCTCCTAGTGGCACTAGTAGTGCTACTCCTAGATCTAGTAGTTTGTATGAGAAGTACAGAAGTCGGGGTTTTCTTTCTCAATGGGAGAGGGTAGACCATGGCTACATGACAGCCCAGAGGGCATGAAGTATTCATATAATCAGTGTTGTTATTCATAGTTTGTAATTAATTTTCGGACGACCCAGAATATTACCTGGACGACCTACGTTTTGAGGTAGGTCGCCCGGCTGGGCAAGCTACAATTTTGAATTACTGTGCTCTCTGAATAGTGGAGATAGTATAATCGTGTCAGATGTATTTTTTTTTGTTGTTGATTCTATAGATTGTGTTATAATGTAGACTGATGTCTAATGCAGAGTTGCCAAGTATTCCGAAATTTCGGAATCATTCCGAAATATGAAGTCGATTCCGACCATTCCGATCGTAATTGAGAAATTCCGAAATTCAGGGGAAATGACCAAATATTTTAAAAACTTGTACTTTTTTCCTTAAAATACTGATGTTTTTGCTCGCATATGGGCGCCGCCATTATCGAATGTACTCGATTGAACCACGCATCGTGTATACTCATGATGCTCTTTTTACCGGCACAAAAATGCACTGAGATTAAAATGACGCGGTCGCAAATAGATTTAGTCTCGATCACATTACGCCCAGGTGACGCATGCTGTCATTTATGCGCGGTAGCCAGCCTTGATGATTGAGACTACTGCTTGTTAATAGGAAATGCACCAACACGACCTGTTAACGATATATGAAAGTAAAAATGATGAGAATTATAGTGAAAATAAATGCATTTTGTGCTCTCCAGTTACGTTATGTTGCAAAATTAAAGGGACAGTATTCAAAAAAATACAATGATATCACTGCATAGAAAAAGAGTATCCACGCCCGATATTGGGTGATTTTAGTATCAAACATAGTGGTAGATAGGACATTGTGCATGAGTAATCAAAATTGCACATGGATATGGTGAAAATTTGTGGTGGATAGAAGACACTACATGCATTGTTATTGCTGTA
>CM032667.1:38259563-38275664 GCA_019095985.1 Streblospio benedicti | reverse complement strand
GAAAAGCAACCATCACCACACTGATACTAAACTACCACTACCAAATAAGCAATTAGTATAATTTATCTAACTAATGATTAGAAATATTGCTTAAAAGATTTGATAGAGAAAAAGCTAAAATTTACCTTTCTCTAAACTTCTCCAAGGTGATCATTAGAGACTTAAAGTGTTCGTGCACCGCATAAACTCCGATATCACTTCCTTGAAGGGTTTGAGAAAGACAAGATAACACCTGTAACAAGTCAGTGAGGTGCATGGCAAAGGCCAGGACCTGTCTGTTGGTGAGCAATTTCACCAAGCTCCTTGCCTTTGCCTGCTTTGCACTTGTGTTGTCCACAGCAACCTGTAAAAACGACAATACAGTATTTAAACTGTATATGTTTTGCAGTTAAATCTTAATATAATATTATATATAAATATCAATTTTTAAAATTACCTGTTGGAGATGTGTAACGAATGCCTTGTAGCCCCGCCATAGCGCCTCAAGGGCCCGCAGTACATGTGTCACCCAGCGTGTTCCACCAACACGCAGTGGTTGAACAAACTTCATATTCAGTGCTTGACATGTTTCTTCCAAGTTGGTTTTTTGCAAAGCACTCTTGTGGTACATTGTAAAAAGTTCACCCAGCAAGGTATTTACTTTCGTATACAATGTGCAAGACTTTGCAGCTGACTTGAAGACCAACTCTAAGCTGTGGGCAAGACACTTTATGAGCACAATTTCTGGGTTGACTTTGTCTCTTAGCAAGGCAATAAGGCCACCCTTTTCACCTGTGTTCACTGTAGCTCCATCAGAACCTAATGCTATTGCCTTCGGCAGGAGATCAAGATTGTCATGTTTGAGCGCCTTTGAAATAGCATTGAAGATGCCAATGGCATTCCCTCTTGCCAGTCTCTGCATTGACATAAAATCAACATCCACAACTCCTTGCTGGCTGGATCGGATGTAAATGCACTCTTGTTCCTGTGTACTAATATCTTGGCTGCCATCTGTTATGATGCTACAAAACTTGGCCTGGTGAAGTCGCTTATCCATCTGAGCTCTCTGGTCCTTATAGATTGAGTCAACAAAAACATAGGCTGCCTTGTCGTTTCTGTAGCAGGCTGAGGGCTTTAATGTCTCTTTCGCCACATCCAGATCATATTGTGTGATGTAATCCGTTAAGGGTCTGCATTGCTTTGCAATATAGTGTGCATTCCTGAATAAAATCTTAAGAGTAGCAAACTCTCTAGATTTCAATTTCTGTAGGGTCTTAAATCCAACTGTCTCAGTTGGATTAGCCTGTGCCTCTTGTCTCTTCTCTGCTTCAATATGAGCTTCAGATTGTTCATGAGTCTTCAGGGCTGACAATCTATAGTTTGTGCAGCCGTGTACAAAACTGCTAAGTTTTTCCTTAGCTCCAAACTGGTCTTGTATTTTTTGCTGTTGATTGCCATATGCACCTCGGCACGTACTGCAGAACATCTTATCATTGGCCACACACAGCCATTTCCTGCCTTGCTTCCAGTGTGGCTGAATTGACCTGCTCCTGACATTTTTTTCATAATAATCTTTAGTCTGTTTCTTTTCTTCCTCAGACTTCTGCTTGTTCTTTTTCTGACCAGAAGACACAGAAGCTTGATCTCGCATCTGACCAAATGATCTCTTCTTGGATTTGGCAACAGTAGCAGCTGCAGGGGGGAGCACAGGACCAACAAGCAGATTGTCACTAGTACTAGTACTGGGTGATGGGCTATCACCTGCAGGAACTGGTGCAGCACGATCAGGGGCAGCCTGCTAGTAATATACACAATTGACAAGTTCAGCTGGACAAGATGTCAAAATATTGATCACATGGTTTCAGCTAAATTCACAAAATTACCAAAGTTACTGTATGACAAGTCACCTCACTAACCTCATTTTGTTCTGTTACTTTTTTAGCACCTTTAATTACCCAAGCATCAAGAGACATCGTGTTATAATATCTTGAAAAAATCATGAAAATGTAAATAAATTTGTCTGGCATATCATTTTAATTGTGCGCAAAAAAAGAGCAGCCTCAATCGATATGTCTATGTCGGTGATTTCAACTTTATATTCGATGAAAACCATCGCTTTGGATGGAGGCTAAACAGATGGTCCCAGCAACCAATCACAGCTCGAGTTACGAAAAAATCAAAATGGACGACATCGATGGCAAAAATACAGAATAGTTTGAGATTTTTTGTAATTTTATTGAAAGTTTGTGACCGAATGGCGAAAAAAACACCAGGAATCGACGAAGCATGTTAATTACGATGATTCGGCGGTCAAAATACAGCTGGTCCCCCGGTCCCGCTTCCAATTTAGCTGGCCAGCCCGAGCGATAATTGGGAGGTCTCGGACCTGCGGACCTGTGTGTATTTCGAACGCTGATTTCCGATCCTGTCGGCTGTAGGTTTTGAGCAAACTCAAGCGTAAATAGTTGTTCATGGGGTACCTACATGTTATGAGATACAAGTCATTGAGCTGAAAGTGTGAGTGAGTGATTGTGTTAGTGATTAGCATTGTGTGCTGAATGTGCTGCCGGTGAAGGTATACATGTGAGAAATGATCAATTGATCAATAAGTGTGTCAATGACCTGGTGTAAAATGTTAGTTCTTGAGAGGCATACAGTAGAACCTCCAATTAGGACCACCTCTATTTTGAGACCACCTCTTTGATAAGGCCATTTTTCATAGTTCCAAACCATTAATTTCTGTAAAGAGTCCACCTCTCTATTGAGACCACCTAACTCTGGTCCCAAAGGTGCTCCTAATGGAGGGGTTTTACTGTATTTGGACCGCGGTTGTGACCGTTTCCCCCCTGTGTCTGTAGGTGCTGGGTTCTGGCGTGCGTCCGCAGCACGTCACCACGGCCCAGCTGCTCGCCTCGTCCCCGGCCAGCAACGCCCAGCAGACAGCTCAGTGGACCACCATGTCCCCAGCAACCGTCGTCCATGGCAACGGGGGCGGCCGTAAGCGCACCATGGACAACGTGCTGTCCAGCGACGTCACAGAGAACTTCGAGAGGTGAGGCAGGGTCAGGATTTGGGTGGAAAAGTTCTACTCGTCGGCATCATGGGAATCATTTTAGATTGGTTGACATTTATTAGACGTGTTATGCTCACGCTGTCTGTTCATGGCAAGTCATTCACACCCTTGTGGGAAATTCATATGTTCCTTGAACGTTTGCTGATCTAGTGTTTTTTAAAATTAGAAATAGTGGAGATAGTATAATCGCGTCAGATGTATTTTTGTTGTTGTTGATTCTATAGATTGTGTTTATAATGTAGACTGATGTCTAATGCAGAGTTGCCAAGTATTCCGAAATTTCGGAATCATGCCGAAATATGAAGTCGATTCCGACCATTCCGATCGTAATTGAGAAATTCCGAAATTCAGGGGAAATGACCAAATATTTTAAAAACTTGTACTTTTTTCCTTAAAATACTGATGTTTTTGCTCGCATATGGGCGCCGCCATTATCGAATGTACTCGATTGAACCACGCATCGTGTATACTCATGATGCTCTTTTACCGGCGCACAAAAATGCACTCGATTTAAATGACGTGTCGCAAATAGATTTAGTCTCGATCACATTACGCCCAGGTGACGCATGCTGTCATTTATGCGGTGGCCAGCCTCGATGATTGAGACTACTGCTTGTTGTCGTGAAATGCACCAACACGACCTGTTAACGATATATGAAAGTAAAAATGATGAGAATTATAGTGAAAATAAATGCATTTTTGTGCTCTCCAATTACGTTATGTTGCAAAATTAAAGGGACGAGTATTCAAAAAAATACAATGATATCACTGCATAGAAAAAGAGTATGCGTCACGCCCGATATTGGGTGATTTTAGTATCAAACATAGTGGTAGATAGGACATTGTGCATGAGTAATCAAAAGTACACATGGATATGGAGAAAATTTGTGGTGGATAGAAGACACTACATGCATTGTTATTGCTGTACACGACTGACTTTCTAAAGTAATGTGCATTTGCACATCCCGTGTGCTACTCCAACTCTACATACCTGTCTATCATTTGGGGTGTCAATAGACTGGGCAAAGCGTGGTGGTGGGGGGGGATTCATTTCATCACTTTCAAAACAGTGTACTATGTAACATAGTTAAAATAAAATGGTTCAAATTAAAAAGTATCACTATATTTGTCATTGATTTTTCCTTACTTTGAACGTCTTTTCGCGAAAAGTAGGACGACCATCGTCCAAACCCTTGTATTTATTTTTAATCAAATATGTTGAAACCAAGTTAATTACACTTTTATGTGCATTTTTACTGTCCATTGACCCTTCTAAACACAGAACAGTGTTATAAAAGAGTCTTATTTAAATATAAGTTAAAAATACTTATTAAACGTAAGATTCAGAAATTTCGACCCAAATTCAGAAATTTTGGCCTCGGGATTCAGAAATTTCAAAATTTGAGGTTGGCAACTCTGCTAATGGAAAGTTTCCACATATTGTGTGATTTCTTTCAATTATAAATCATACATTTCAGTTAATAAGCATTCAAAATTCCTTCTTTCAGAGTTTAATTTTATTTTAAGTATTCAATCTCTATTTCAGTTTTTATTTGCAACCCAGCAAATTTAGGTGCTTCATCAAGTTCACATTTTATCTTTTGTTTAAGTTTGAAGTTCAGTTTTGTTACAGTGTTAGATTTTTTGCTGTATAGTTGAAAAAATATTTCCCTTACAGGTTTAAGTACCATAGTATCATTGATACATATCTGTCCAGCTAACCATTATATTTCTTCTTGAAAATGTTCAAGTTCGTCACATCATGGCCGATCTTACCAAAAACTGGTGATTCCCGGAAATCAGCCTTGCGCAGTGCGCAGCACTGTTATAGAATCGTTAAGAGCGCTCTTGGTAAAGGCTAATTGGGATTCCTTAGCAGTGTCAACGTAGTTTTGCCGCGATCGAACCTAAGAATACCGGGTTCATGTACTCAAAATAGATATCAGGATATGACGTTGACGAGTCTAGTTTCACATTTGTTTAAGGTCTCGATGAATAGCTGGTTTCACGAGGATTCCAACCATATATGACAAGCCATGGTTTTGCTAACATAAATAAAAGTATTTCACGGCTTAAAATTGCAGCAGATAATGCGTGTTTGGTGGGTAAATATTCGTTCACACTAATAGAATTAAAATATTAACACTATGCTGCTTATTTACTTCTAGAAATACATCGAAATGTCAAGGTAAAGTTGTTGTTGTTGACACTCCGGAATTTGGGACTAGAACCACGAGTGTTTATATACGAATATGGCAGACAAACTCAAACTGTTTTTTCTATAAACTCGGGTGCATATGCGCCCCGGCACTAAAGGTACATATATTCTGGGGTGCAAATACGCACCCCGGCACGGAAAGGGTTAAAATTGTGATTTCAAAATTTTATTTTTATTTTTGCCTTCATTTTTTATTATTTTTTTGTACTTGGCAGCCCAACTCCCCTGCCTTTTCAATGATAAAACTCACCCAAATAAATTAGGATTAGATTGATAAAGTATTGTTTCGTCAACGTCATTTAGCTTTTCGTACTGTGTAGTGACCGTGTTTACTGTAGGTAGGCTCTTAGAAATTGCACTGATTAAAATACTTTTAAGAGGCTTTTAAAAACTCATTTGTTTAATATTTCCTTTAATAATGCAACTTAATGTACTGTGTAATTTTTAAAGGATTTTTCGAAATTGGTATTCTTAATGTTAATGTTTCAATTTTACGGTAATTATTATGTATCTTTTATTGTTAAGTGTCAATGAGCATATGGATATTGGCACTATAAATACCTCTATATTATTATTATTATTATGTTTGGTGTCCGTGTGTTTAGAGCGATCTCCGCGGCGAGCAAGGTGTCTGGGGGCCGGGGCCACAAGGGCCTGCGCCACTTCTCCACCAAGGTGTGCGAGAAGGTGCAGGAGAAGGGCGTCACCACGTACGGGGAGGTGGCAGACGAGCTCGTCCGCGAACTCAACGACCCCTACTTCTGCCAGGTACTTCCCGTTACATGCTTAAGAAAAGAGGGGGGGTTGAGAAGTTTACTGAGGACATTGGTTTTAAAAACAAAGGATGCGTCTTGAAAACGGAAAAATAATCGCCATCATCATAGTATGACTAAGTGTTAGTATTAATATATTGGTATTTTGAAAACAAATCGCATAAGATTTGAGAATTGTAAAGATACTTTCGGTACTAGTATTCCTTTTCTTGTGACCTTGTGTTATTATAAATATACTCATGAGGAAAAAGCATGAAAAATATTTTTCATTCTACTGACACATGTTAAGTTATTTTTAGCCATAGCGTTAAGTGATCGATTTCGATGTGGTTTTTTATGATATCTGGAAGTCTATAATAACGCTTCTATTCTAAAATATTCTGTAATTTAGATGAATGAATAATAATTCCTTTTTCAAATTCTCGAGCAACAGCTGATGTGTCAAAAGTTTTTCATTATTTGAGTAAATAGTTGCAGATTACTGAGGACCCTAATATCCTTGAATGTGTTCGTGTTGGAATCCATATATATATGCGCAGAGGTATTTTGAAAATGGCAACAGCAGTTGTCGAAACTGTCAATCAATGTAAGAATTCATTGTGTTCTGCTAAGATGAACTTTGTACAGTGAATATCCTCAACAAAGGAAGAGTGAACAAAGTAAACTCTGAACAAAGGAAACTTTTCTCATGCATTAGCTTATAATAATGTAAGTAAATAAATGATGTAATCAAAGGAAACCCTCTACAAAGGAAGAATTTGTGACTGCAAATAGGGGTTTTCGTTGTTGAGAATTTTCACTGTATATATATACTGAGGCGGTGTTTTTAATGGTGTGGTTTGTTGCCTCAGTACGACCAGAAGAACATCCGGCGGCGCGTGTATGACGCTCTCAATGTCCTCATGGCCATGAACATCATCAGCAAGGAGAAGAAAGAGATCAAGTGGATCGGACTGCCCACAAACTCCGCCCAGGAGGTCGCCAACCTTGAGGTATGGCCAGCAAGGCAGCCACCACTTTTACCTTTTCAGGGCAAATGTCTGAATTTGATTACTTGAAAATAGTAATACGAGTAATGAAGGGACTGCGTTGTTCATACTTTAGCTAGCTAGAGAAAACATTGATAAGGAATGTCATTGCAATTCATAATGACTATGTATATTTTTTATCGTGTTTGTTCATTTGTTTTTGATAAAATATGTGCAGGTTTTTTTTTGCTTGATTCTTTATACATGATTTACAGAAACACCTGTACACATACGATTGTGAAATAATATAAAATTGTATTTCGGGAGTGGTATCAATTTAGACTGACTTGTAATACAATTTTTGCTTCAATTTCAGACGGAAAAGAAAAGAAGATGTGAAAGGATTAAACACAAAACCCAGCAGCTTCAAGAATTGATACTACAGGTATGATGAGAATTATGTTGTTGAGGTAGATAGTCTCTCAAAACTCAGATTTGTCAAGTCACAGTAATTTCCGTTCGTGCTCTGTTCACCTGTGAAAAACGGGAGCAAAAAGTAAAAATGAGTTCAAGATAGTGTTGGGAATCAGTTGGAATTTGACAACTGATCATCACTTAAAATCAGTTGGCCCAAGTGACCGATCATCAGAGTTAATCGTTTCATACGATATTTATATGTAATCACCCATTTGAATATGATTGATTATAATTAGGCCTAGTATAATTAACAAAAACAATAATTAAAAAATACTTTTAATGTAAATCACACATTTTAACAAGAGGAAACTAAACAATCAAGTAATACAAACAGTCAAATACTCAATAAACTGGGAGTTTAGCGTGAAATGTTTCGGACTGAAAGGGATGCTGCTTGGAGGTTGGTAGTAACCACCAATAGTCGTATATCGCTCAGCCGTGTAGATTTTCCTATGATTCTGCGTGTCATATTGATCGTCGTGGTATTAGTCAATTGTAGTTCTCAAATATATAATTGTATAATCCGTTAGTAACATAATCCTAATAATCTATTACGAATGCTCGTCGAAAAATCAAAATAACTTACTTATTGTAAGAATTGTATAGAAAATATGTCCATAGCTTTCAAGAGCGGCTACACAACAGTGAGAATGCTCTAGTCAAGATCAATATTTTTAGTAGCTATTTTATTTATAAAAGTCCAATGAATCGGAATTGGTTTAATGTATTATATATTATATGATTACATACTCTCGCATCTTAATTGTATATAGTGTATATATATTTTTATGTGTTGTATGAACTTTTAGTTTGAAAAATAAAAGTGTCATTGTCATTGTCATTATTTATGAAATCAAAAATGCACATGACTTTTTTGTCTCATTGCGCATGCTCAGTTATTCAAATGTCCCGTGCTGTTGCAAAATCGAAAACGGAAACGTTCGATGAATCGTTCACTTATCACACCATTTCAATGTTTGTAAAAATATTATAAAACAACACGAATTTTACACGAGTTTGAATCGTGTTCGAAAAAAAGCAATTATTATTTACACAATCGATTATGCCTCACGCTAATCGAGCCCTGAATCGTTGGGTACAAACGACTGATCACCGATTATAGTCGATCATCGTCACAACACTAGTTCAAGAAATTATATTTTCGCCCATGTAAAGAAAAAATGTTTATAAGTAAACAAAACTGTTTTATCATTGTTTTTGGTAATAGTGTATTGCTAGACGTTGGACATTGCTAAAAAACCACTTTTCATGGCATTTTTAGCCTGTATCTCCATGACATTGCTAGTTTGTTGCCATGGTTTTGATGACAGTATCATAATTACGTAGAGTAGACACTTTGAATCAAACTACTGTGCACGTGTCTAGCATGTCATATGTTATTTCCAGATGAAGAAAGACAGAATAGTTTAGTAAGACTGTTAGCATAAATTAGGTACATTATACTGATAATTGACAGTATAAGTTCTAGACTATAAATCCGCCTTGTGGAATTTCAAGAACTGTTGAATAACTATAAGTGTGGACCTCTATGTCAATTGGGCACCGAAAAGTACCATTGACTTTGGACTGTGAGCTTTGGGAAAATTAATACGGTGTCAGTTTGGTAGTTATCTTTATTCATTTCGTAAACTATGATAGTCAAGCAACACTTAGATCTACATGATATGGCCAGACGCATATATTGTTTAAAATTTGATGGGAACAAGAAGTTTTCAATAAACTGAAAACTTGGAGCAGCAAGCATAGATACTTATTTGGACCTGATCAGATGAGCAAACAGCTATTGACTCTAAACTTCAAGCATAGTGTAGGTCACACAAACCAATGTACATTTTGTAGGTACACCTCCTGGACATTCATTATTTTTTTTGTAACTGTAGTCTTTTTTTAATAAATACAAATAGTAAGTAATATACAATGGTGTGTACACTCAGACTAATATTATTTTCGTCGTCTTTTAATAGATATGGATGTTATGTCATGCCAAGGGGCTGAGATTGAACTGATACGTATTTGTAAAACATGGTTTGTTAGTTTGTGGCACTTTTTACATTGCTAGATATGGTTTATGAATTAAAAAATCCATAGTAAAATTCATTGATAACCCTTAATCGTAAATACACTAGATCCCACATGTAAATGTAAATATGATTTTCTGTCATTGCTTCACCTAAGCCTTGAGATATTTCAAACATTTCAGATGGTCCATGTGAACGTTTATACGAAAGAATTATGCCATCCAACGCTTCATATTCTTTAAAATCCTAATTAGAAGAGAAATGATTATGATTTCCCCCTTGTCTGGTATATAAATTGTAGTAGATTTTCAACATGGCAATATTAAATATTTTTTACTTTTTTTCAGGTAATGTAATCATATATTGGATTATTATAATGTAAAAATAATAGCTATTGCTTATTTATTGTTTTGGGCACGTTCCACCTGAAGGTATGAATGGACGGAACTGTTCATTGTATTGTCTGTTGACTTTCACCTCTTTTGTTGTTGTTGTTGTTGTTGTTGTTGTTGTTGTTGTTGTTGTTGTTGCGTCGCTTCAGCTCAGCTGCTGAAGCAAGCATTGTGTTTCGTTCGTTTGTAACTAACTAACTAACTATGTAACTAACTAACTATGTATGTATGTCTGTCTCCGGACAAGCTAGAGCTTTAACCGCGTAATCGATTTGCCCCAAACTTTACACGACTATGAGGTATGAGGCGACACCTGGTGATTCGATTTTGGGCGCTCTGCCAATTAAATTTTGCTTTCTAGAAGCGCTTTTATGACATTTTTATTTTAATGATATTCTATGCACTTAGCCAGCAAGAAAAAAATCAATATTCCAACCAAGCAGCAAAAGTTGATTATTGATTTGAAACTGATACTGATGATTATCTGTTATTCAATACTGTTATATCGCAACAAAAATATCTTTTCGCTGGATATATTACATTAATTCTGATTCATTCTGATGTTTTCTCCTCAAATTCATAAATTTCTTGATTGTAAAGTATAGATTATTTCAGTATATATCTTAACCCTCTTGACGCCAGCCGTAAATTCACTATACTCCCCCTCAGTGCCAGACACGCATTTTGCGTGACGTGTTATTCACAGTGGGGGCTTCAGTTGTCATAGTTGAAATATGATCCTTTGTAGCTCTTACGTTTTTCATCAGAACATTTTCACATTTACAGTACACATTCAGGAGACGGTCTAGTTTCTTATTTTTTACCATTATAAATAAAGATACATACAGCATAAAGTTAAATTTTGACAATTTTGTAAAAAATCGTCCATTCATTTGACAGCTTGCGTGGTTGATTTTAAATGTCGAGTAGCAGTAGAAATTTTAAGTGCAGCGAAGTTTTTATCCAGGATAGACAATAAAAAACACCATAAACCATTCCTATTTTATAATAATATATTTTTACTTACAATATTACGGACCAAAAACGTGTTCAACTTTTTTATTTCTTCAAGGCTGTGAAGTTTTGACAGGCACCAGTGCTACCACTTTCGACCACCCGACAAAAACATCATCCGCTTTTGATAGAAATACTAGATTTCCAACGTCCCACACTTATTGGGTAGTTTGCCAAACGGTTTATTTGTGAGTCGGTATCCAAGATACAATAAGATGGAGCGTGGGTGACGAATAATATGATAATTCTTCTTCAAAATGTTCAATTTTGTCACTCTTACCAAAAGTCGGTATTTCCTGAAAATCAGCCTTGCGCAGCTGCACGCTGATATAGAATCATAGGAGCTTCTTGATAAAGGCTAATTCGGGTTCCTTAGCAGTGTCAACGTGTTTTGTGGCGCTTGAACCTAAGAATACCGCCATTCATTTTGATTAAGGCTCAAAATATATATCTGGATATGACCTTGATGAGTCTAGTTTCACATTTGTTTAAGGTCTCGATGAATAGCAGGTTTCACGAGGATTAAAATCATATACGACAACCCATGGTTTTGCGAACACAAATAAGAGTATTTCGCGGCTCAAAATTGCAGCAGATAATGCGTGTTTGGTGGGTAAATATTCGTTCACACTAATATAATTAAAATATTAACACTATGCTGCTTATTTACTTCTAGAAATGCATCGAAATTGTCAAGGCAAAGTTGTTGTTGTTGACATACCGGAATTTGAGATTAGAACCACGATTGTTTATATACGAATATGGCAGACAAACTCAAACTGTTTTTTCTGAAAACTGAGGCGCCTCGGCAATAAAGGCACGTAAAATCTGAGGTGCATATATGCGCCCCGGCACTAAGTGGGTTAATTGCCCATGAGTCAACGTCGTTCTAGCGACGCAGTGTTCTTTGAACACATTTGATCTAGTTGTTGTTGTGGTTGGGGATCGTTCACAAATGACGTCACCTCGTTTTTGGCCTTTTTTGACCCCCCTTGTCACCTTTTTGTCATCTTTGCAGCACCCCCCCCTGTAAATGACGTCATCTTTGCCTCACTCCCCGGGTGCGACATGGTTTTGCGATGAAATTTTGCCCACAGGACAACTAGCATCCAATTTTTGGTTGTCCTAACTTACCATGAGGTTGTCCTTATTTTTGCGCTCTGTTTATGCTCCACAGATATAGTGTCTTAAATTATATAGCTCATTTTATTATATCAATTATAATGTTAAGAAAAAATATTTGTACACATATATGAATCTTTTTTCGTGAACAAATTTTATACATAAATTAAAAATTGCATTGCATTCATTAAGTCGATAAAAAAAATCATAGTCGGCCCACACCTCCCTCATGTCAATTCTTATCCTCATGTCTATTTTACTGTTCAAAATTTCGTCATCTGCAAAGCTAAAGTTATGTTGGAATATTTTCACACAATTTATTTTAGAAACTCTGAAAGTTTTGAAACTACGTAGAATGTCACAGATAATTTTGGAAAGACATGAAAATGCAAATGTTACTTGATATGTTGGGGAATGGAAAAAAAAATCTCGATTCAATTTTTAATAGGTGACTCAGGGTTTTGAAATGCACATCTTGCATTACTTTTATTTTGAAATTTGAAATTGGTTGTCCCACAGGACAACCACCCTCCTACTTTTGGTTGTCCTGATTTTTAAAATGGTTCTCCAGGACAACAGGACAATCCTTAACGTAGAGCCCTGTTTAACTATGACGTTATATAAATACATTTGAATATATATGTCCATAATTTAGACACAATTTTACAAATGTATTTAGGATATAAAGCAAACATGGCAATGTGATTTCAGCTCGTAGATATATCACAACTCTCTTCACATGTCGGAAAGTAATTCTAACTACTGTTAAATAACTACTTTTTTTCAAATGGTGACATCACCCAAGAGCTAGACGCCCCCCACCCCCCTGTCACCTTTCGCTACCCCCCCCCTGCCGGATGGCGTCATTTGTGAACGATCCCTTGTGGTTGTTGTTGTGGTCTCTCTACATTTGAAATAAGGTTCTGTTAAGCTTGTTTTTTTAGTTCCGTTAAGTTGGCTGTCCATATTCAATAAAAAAAAAGATCTTTCTTCATATTTGATACATGTATCTTATGATTTGTTAAAAAAAATATTTGGATGGCATTGTGTAAAAAGACCTGGGACGCCTCTGGTTATGAGTCAAACATCCAAATGACAGAAAGGTTGGTAGAACCCGCTGCAAAGTAGGTTTGGCAATCTGGCCATGCTCTCAAAATTGAGGAGTGATTGGAGGTGGCCCAAATAGAATTAAGATTTGATTGATTGAAGAAGCAAAAAAGTGTTTTGATTTGATTTGATTTATTTCGTTTATCACAGGCATATGTTTGTTTTGTCTTTCAGCAAATTGCCTTCAAAAACCTGGTAGAGCGAAACCGAGAGCAAGAGCAGAAGAACGGAAACCCGACGTCCAACTCTGCCATCCAGCTGCCGTACATCATTGTGAACACGAGCAAGAAAACCGTCATCGACTGCTCCATCTCCAATGACAAGTGAGTTAATAGTTTTTTTTCCCCCATTTATATTAGCTTTAAAGTTGGACAAACATACTCTACATGGGGCTTCTCAATCATGAAGGATTGGCCCTGGGACATTAAGAGGCTTCTGGCCAATACTTTCTTCAAATCAGTGTCTCGTATTTTGTATATTTATAATGTTAAGTCTATTTTTAATACATAAATATGGATTTGGACTCCCAGCTAGAAAACCTAAACATCCATGTGATTCATGTTTTATATGACATTGTAAAGTTTACCTGCATTTTAATTTCCATGGCATTTATCTTTAATTTTCAGATTTGAGTATCTTTTCAACTTTGACAACACTTTTGAAATCCATGACGATATTGAAGTACTGAAACGCATGGGTATGGCGTTGGGTCTCGAAAAACAGGCTGCAACCCCAGAAGATGTGAGGAAAGCTATTCGCATGGTGCCCAAAGCTCTCGAGCCCTACGTGCTAGAACTTGCCAATCCCAATCACAGCAGGTACGAAGCACGGCACTACTGTTGCTCTGAAAGTTAATAGATTACTAAGATTAATTATTTGGTTGTATGTGGTTCTTTTCGTGTTGTGGCTACAATCTTTTCCAGCAATTCACACTTCAAAATCCTAAAATACTCAAATGCTAGACTAAATCAAATTTTATTCTCAAATATTTTCGTGTTCTAACAACACCTCTTCAGGAGAAAAATGTATGCTACATATTTGTATATATTTTTCTCCTGAAGCGGTGTTGTTAGAACACGAAAATTTTAGAGAATAAAATTTGATTTTAGAGAATAAGATTTGATTTAGTCTAGCTTTTGAGTCTTTTAGGATTTTGAAGTGTGAATTGGTGGAAAAGATGGTAGCCACAACATGATAGTTATAGTTAATAGATATAACCGTTATAACGTGTACAGAACAGTTTTATAATGGAATGTCATGCTGCTATCAGTGCACACGTTTTTATGACAAATATTTTTTAAGAATAAGAATGTTAGATTTTGAAAACTACTACGTGATATATAACTTTATAAACAATTTACACCAATCCAATCGCTGCTTTTAATTCGTATCATCTTAGCGGAAAACCACCACGTCCCTTATGAATGTCATTGTGTTTCTATATTCTATTCATCACAGTGAAGAACAATCTCTTCAATAGTCTTTTAATTTTTATTTTTACGTGCTGTCTTCCAATGGAAGGTTAGATAAATAAAATAGAAAAAAAAAAATAAGATGGCGTTCTCTTCCAGGCTGTCATCGTCGTCGTCTCACTCCAACAGTCTGTTGGACTCTAGCATGGACGCGGAGGTTGCCGTGGCAACGCGTGGGCTGTCCCGCCAGTCGTCGTTCACGTCCCGGCGACACTCCCACGTTCACAGACGACTCTGACTCCGACCCGTCCAGTCCCGTGGACATCACCTAAAGCCCCCCCGAGGCTCGTGTGCTGTGTTCATGAACTATTACAGCAGTTTTGCTTTACTTATGAAATACATATATATATATTTATCACAGTAGATATTATGTTGGACATTATTATTGAAAGCGTAGTTCATAGTTTATAAGAAAAAAGCGTTATTCATATTGCTGATGTAGCCATTTTGTTTCTTTAGGTTAGTATTTTTCATTTCCTTTCAAGTATGTATCCTGTCATTCTATCACGTTTATACATATGGATGGTTTGATTTACAGAGGATGGTGATAGTTTGTTTTTTTTGAGTATGGGATGTGTGCTTGGAAGAAAAATATATTCTGTGCGTTAAATATTTACAGATTTTATATATGTTCCTTGTTAACGTTTGTCATTAGATGAAATACTGACTGAGACCTTCGTAATGAAGTTATAAATAAATGGCAATTAAAAAAAAATAGTAATTGGAGTGCATGTTCGTTCTAGTACATTGAAATAAAGGATTTTCACCTCCATTAAGTTGTTTCTGTCGTCACAAATTTTATTGCATCCATATTTTTTCACTTCAATTGTGTATGAATATTTAAATGAAAAATAATATAAATAGAACTTGAAGGGGGATCTCTTAATTCATGGTGTATCTAGGTGTGATGTAATCATATAATGCACACTTATACATCACACCTGCTTTTTGTTCTATAACTTTCATCAAAACTGATTCCAATGAAAGTTACTGTAAAACTAGAAATGTTTGCGCACGATTTAATTTGCGAATTTCGTGGGTAGGTGCAAAAACGCAAACTTAAATAGTCCGCAAACATTAATTGCCTATGTAAAGTAGATCCAGGATGGACCAAAATCGGAAAATTTACCCCTATTTTTGAGAGATTATGAGGGGGGGGGGTATCAATTTGTTTCACAAAGATTTTAGGGATCTGGGGCTATTAATTTTTCCACAGCATTTTTGAAAAATCCTCCTACCCCACCCTGTCATAAATACTGAATGGTCTCTTAGGTAGTGTTAATATAATACTTGAGTGTGGAGGGTTGGTAAAATTGAGGGGATGATAAGAAATGTTGCACTCATGCCATTGTTAAAGGGGGAGGACAAGATGTTTTACCTACTCAGTAGGCTACTGGTACATGTATGTTAAGGTATTTTCTTCTATTGTATCTTCTATTTCTGCTGCCTATCCTCTAAATGATAGAA
>CM032667.1:38218821-38253812 GCA_019095985.1 Streblospio benedicti | reverse complement strand
TTCTACCATTGTCTCTGTAACCCCCAGCTTACATACTTGGCCAGTAATCATCTCAACCCAGAGGTTGTGGGTTCAAATCCCACATGAAGACGAAATTTTGGGAGGTCTAATTAGCATTTTTAGTGTTCTGAAATCGATGCACATATATATATATATATGTGTGTTTCCCAGTGCTTGCGGATACATTTTTAAGCTTCTCTCTCACATCTTTTTAGCAAGCATATTTCTACCACGATAGACATAGCTGAAGACCAGTTTTACAACCCTAAGCCTCCATTTGACTGTATCAAGAGGCCTCTGGCGGGACTCAAACTCATGACCCCAAAGAACAGACGGAATTATTTTCCCAATCATGTGAGTGATAAGATAGAGGAACAAACCTATCACTAGAGGGTTGGCTGAGTAGGCCGGGTCCTTTCTAACACTTTTTGTAAGATCTGCGCTATCAAGTACTGCTTCAAGAACCCAACCAACTTTTGAAAGCTAGCTACAGACCTCAAGTGTCCTGTATTCAGGTGATGGAACATATGTCTAAAACTGTACATTTCATGACTGAGGAGGGTATATAGCCTTGATGAAAATCCATTCACCAACATTTTTTTTCCTAAATCACCAGTCACCAATACATTTCATTGTCTTTCACCAATGCACAGGAATTGTAATTGAATAGGTTGCATCACATTTCACACACTTAAATACAGGCAATTCACAATTCACACCCAAGATTAAGGGCAAATCACCAATCACATTTTTGCTATATGACCCCCTCATGACTGTGGTTGTGCATGGTTTCAGGCAGCACACTGTGGACCAGTCTGTGCTGGAGTCACTGCCACTGCCACAACGCCAGAAGCTGTGTCGCCATCTACGCCAAAAACAGATACAGGTAAATAAATGGGTCAATATCATCAAGTTTTTACCCAGTGGTATTTTGTGTACTTTACATAGTAAATGTAGATCTGACAGACCCAGGTTTTAGGAGTAATGGGGGGGGGGCTATTTTACCGTCTTGAAGTTTTCCTTTAATTTTGAGTACTAATGTTTGCACTATGTTTAACCTAAATATATGAAAATGTAAACAGTTTGCAGTTAGATTTTTCATGATCTTCATCAATATATATTTTCATTTTAATACAGCAGTTTTTTAGTATGCAAATATTTGATGTATTTTTATAAGACTATGAAACGAAAATATATAGTTAGAAGAAATAGCAAGAAATCTTAAAATGAATTATGATACAAGTATGTTTGATTCAATTATGGTATTAAAGAATTTGCAATAATAATGAGATATTACATTTTATGAGGGTCTCTTACCCATAGGCAGATCCAGGGGGGGGGCGCAGGGGGTACGCGCCCCCCCTTTTCCCACCAAAATACTTCATTTTCATAGGGTTTTTCATGAAATCCCGTAAGTGCGCCCCCTCTTTTCCTGAAGTGCGCCCCCCCTTTTCCAAAAACCTGGATCTGCCGATGCAAGTTACCAAAGAAACTTTTCTTGTATATGAAGATTCAAACGTAAATGACTCCTAAATGTGTAAATTATCTGTTTGAATCACAGATTTTATTTGAATGATGTTTTAGTAAAAATTCGACAGCCCAGGGTCAGGATTGGCCACTCGTTCGCTTCTATTGACAAGTAAAACTTTGTGGAGGACGAGTAAAAAGTTTTGACAACTCGTCCTTTTGAAGCATAACAAATACTGGTTATCTTACATTCAATTATAGAGCTTTACATGCAAAGAGGACGAGTACATTTTTTGAAGGACCAGTAGATTAATTAATCAGATTTTTTAGCGTTACTTGTCCCATTGACGAATAGCACTTTTTGACCTAATCCTGACCCTGTAGGCTAGTTAGATTAAAAAACTTAAGCTTTTGTTTAATATGGTCAGGGGTCACTTTTGGCAGTTCAATAACATTGATTTCGTGAACATTATGCAATACCTTTAAATGAGAAAAAAAGACATTTTAATAGAAAAGCTGTCTTATTTTCAAAAAGCTTCAATAGCTGAAGCAAAGACTTGTGTTCACTTCGTTAGTATATGTATGTCACTATTTTTTTTATTAAGTATATATGTCTATGGACAAGCTAGAGCATGTACCGATGAACTGATTTTGTTCAAACTTTAGACAACTATGTGGTATGACAGGACAATGAAGTGATTCGATTTTGGGACTTTGCCAATGAAAGTGTGCTTTCCACAGGGCCATTTTATGTCCATTTTCAACATTTTCTGCAATAGCTTTGCTAATGCTTGGAAGAAAACATTCAAACTTGGTACAATGCTTACATGGCTACTGAACATCAGCTGTGTTCAATTTTGGCACTTTGCAAATTTAAGTTTACATTCCAGAGAGCCATTTTAATTATTGTTTATGATATTTTTCCACTATAGTTTCAATACCGAGGTTCGGAAGCCTTGTTAAAAGGCGTGTCCCGTGTAGAGGAGAGCCACCCCTCTATACGCAAAAGAACTCACCTAGCTTGAAAACAAGAGCTTGTGTGATCCCTCCACACCCCCGAGGCTCAATTGGCTACTTAGCCTGCCTCTGGAGGTCCATGTACCAACACCACATTAAACAAGAATGCATCAAAAAAGAATTTTTTCTGCTTTAATGCTTTTATTGCAAGGTATACATCTTTATTGCTCATTTAGTCAATGTTGTTCTAGCGACACTGTGCTCTCTGAGCACTTTTGATCTGGTATTTTGACTGCACATGTTTTCTGAATAAAACTTATCTAATTGATCTAATCTGATGTTTATTTCTTGATGCCATACAACATATAAAACATTACAATACATCAATTTCTAATGCATATAAGAATCTGCCAACCCTGCTGAAAAAACAATGTTTGCATTATGTACTAAGACAAATAGTTTGAAAATGTCATCAATTTGGATATATTTGATAGAGCAACTGTATCAATATATTTGATTTGTATTGTAAAGTGGATTTATTATGTAAATGTATTTTGTGTTGAAATTATACGATAGAATACAATATAAATATCTTTGAACAGTCCTTAATCTTCAAAGGAATTTTTATACAAGTAAGTTTTGTATCAATTAGCTGATAAGCCTCGGGAAAAACTTGTCATGTATTTTTCATGTAGAAGTACTTTCCATCTTGATTTTGTATTTTTGGATCTCTTACTGAAGAGATAAAAAATATGTTATATGATAATTCATGCATCCCAGCAGTTCCAAGTCACTAAATTCAAATTTCAGAAACGAAATTTCTGTATATGAAAAGTGTCACCTGGGATGACAAACCAGTATTTACAGTAAGTTGAAGAACAACCACAATGGAAACAGATAGGGACTTTTGTGATCGAAATGATTCTTCCAATTATTCACCATTAACATTTATACCCATATCTCTCAGAACTCATATCTCAGAACTCTAGCTATAATGGTGTGCTTTGTAAATCTGTAAAGAATCAGGGACCATCTAGCCATAGTAGATAGCCATAGTAGACAGTCATACCCCAAATAGGGGCCATTGTGGTCCATATGAATTAGGTACAGAAAAGGTTGCCATTTTCAAGTGACAAACCAAACATGAACATCGTATCTCCAACGATGTGTGGGGTAACAGTAAAGCCCTGTCTGCACCGCTAAGACTTCCCTCAAAAGGTATCCGACGAGACGTCTTAAGCAGTTTGATAAAAATATGTAAAGACGTTTTGTCTTTCACGGAGCCTGTCTACACCGCTAAAACCTTACGACCATTAGTCATCCACTTTATGATTCTAGCAACAAGACACACGGTTAATGTATCACGGGTGGAAGGAATGCTGCTCTATGATTAATAAAATTATGTCCCGACGATCCGTCTTGTCACTAAACCTGTCTACACCAACACGACTGCATCAAACTACTTCAAACTACATCAAACTTGATACGACCAAGACTTGACATGTCAAATACTCATGACGGCTTGAGACGAGACGGAAAATCATGGAATATTGGTTTTAAGCGTGTCTACACCGCAAAGACGTTGTCCGACAAGACGTCTCGTCGGATGCTGTTTGATGGAAGTCTTCGCGGTGTAGACTGGGCTTAAGAAATAGACCAAATAATGGTCCGGAACGGACCCAAATATGGACTGTTTTGGTTCATGTGAAGTATGCTACAAGAAATCACTATTTGCAACTGATAAACCAAATTTTGACATCCTAGCTCAAACGATGTGACATGTAGAGGGGCGACAGTAAGAAATGGACCAAATAATGATCCAGAATGGACCCAAATATGAACCGTTTCAGTTCCTGCGAATTTCAGTTATTGTGGTCAATATTTACAACTGACAGGCTAAATTTGAGCATCCTGGCTCAAACAATGTGACTTGTAGAGGAGTAACAGTAAGAAATGGACCAATGAATGACCCAAAACTTACCAAAATATTGATCGCTTGGGCCCATGTGAAAATCAATTCTTGTGCTCACCATTTCCAACTGAAATGAATTTGAGCATCCTGGCTCAAATGATGCAACCTGTAGACGGGTAACAAACTGGACAGACAGTCGGTCGGTCTGACGCAGTTAATGGGGTCTTAGCCTGTGTAAAACACTGGAATAAAGATGCACTTTATTGTCATAGGCTTCAAAGCGTGTTTGCATTAGCTGGAAAATTTCTGTATAATTGCATATGAAAGAAAAGATGCTTTTATAAGCGATTCCCCATATTCATTTTGTCTATATAATAAGCTTATTTCTTATTGTTTTATCTTTGTGTGTCATGAAATAAATAGCCGCACTTACACTGCTACAGCATACATTAGATGAACCACATCATAGGAAATTAATACTAGTATTCTGTTCATTCTCCAGCACTACAATGAATGGATTCAGCAGACGCCAGCGACGGTCGCGACAAAACAGCCTCGACGGCAGGCCAATAAACGGGTAGACTTCGAGGTGCCTGCCAAAGTGAAGGATGCGACAGCGAACTTTGATGATCGAGAAGGTAGCAGCACTTTGGTCATTTTGTTTTGTTTGTTTGTTTGTATGGATACTCTGCAACCACCAACTTTGATGATTATAGCAGAGGGAGGACATTCACATCTTTTTTGCTGTGCAATAATGTCAATTATGTGAACTAAATATGAAAGAAAAATGAAAAAACAAAATGAGTAAGAGCAAATGAATAACAGCAAATGTATCATAACATGAATTTCAATGATACAAAAAATATAAAAAAAGTGAATGTATTGCTCAAACATAACATTTAGTGATGTCGTTGCAGTTTTGAAGTACAAGAAGCAGCTTCGAAACCTGCAGATTCACAGTGCCGCGGGTCAAAGTTTACTGCACAAAGTAAGTGGACTCATTTTATTTCATTTTTCGCTTTGTCAAAATTCTTTAACCATCCAATAAATATAAAAATGTCTTAAAGTATATCGCAAAATTTCTTGAGGTCAAAGATTACCTTAACACATATGGCGGCTTTAGAACCTCCTATGCAACTTTTTTACTAACTATGCATGAATTTGACTTGTTAAATGTGGGAGTTCCAAAATACAAGGCAGTAAAACAGTGAATCGTGTTTATCTGTGTCAGTGCGTCGTCGAGGACAATGTGAGCGCCATGGAGCTGTTGCTAGGCGCGGGGGTTGCCGTGGATGCGGCTGACCGTGACGGGTGGACGGCGCTTCACTACGCGGCGCGACTCGACAGATCAGACGCGGCCGCGCTGCTACTACAGGTACCTGGGGGTAGAGGGCGCCACGGTCTAGTTGAACTACAAATTTTGTAGCTACTGTAACACTTGTTATACCGTAAAACCTCTCTTATAAGACCACATTTGTGGGACTGACTTAAAATGATCTCATTGGAGAGTTGGTATTCATAAAGGGGTTCCCATTGTAATCATTTTAAAAGTTTGGGACCAAAAAAGGTGGTCTTATGATGAGGTGGTCTTGTTTTAAAGGTGGTTATAATTGGAGGTTCTACTGCATTTGCAAACATAAATACGGTATTCGTGATTGGCAGGGCAGTAACACATTTTGTGAAAATAACAATGTGTTTCCATCAGAAATGGGACCGGTTATGTTCTTGGATTGACTCCAAATGGTCTTCTCATCACGTATGCAGGGTACATTATGCATGCAGTATTTGATTTAATTGATATTACATTGTCGTTAAAGTTTACTATTTCTCTAATTGATCAAATAACTCATTTTTAGGTCAACCTTCAATCGTTGAGTTGTCCTGCATTCTTAAAACTATTCATATCTAATCGTTCTCACTCAAAAATGACAACAAAAACACAGTACATGTGCATAAATTGAATTTTGAATGATACCAACATTCACTTTGATTGCAAAGTTAGCATATAAAGTTAGCAGTTACCAGGTTACACCGAATTTTGATTTAGTATGATGACAAGATAAATACATGTAAGGCCTAAGTGAGCTTGGATGTAGTGCATGGGATGGAGCAAAATATAGGCTCACCAAAAGGGGAAAAGAACATCATATACCATTAGAAAGCTTGAAATCGCAGCTTTCCAGCCACGTATGATGGCATTGCATAAAGAGTAGCTTTTTATTACAAAAATGTGTTTGAAAAATCATGAAAATCCAGGCCTCGTCCCAAGCACTAATGTCGCTGTTTCAGCACGGCGCGTCTCTGGCTCTGGCGGACGTGGATGGACTTCTGCCACTGGACCACGCTCCAGAGGGATCCGGAACTGCTGGACTGCTAGAGGACGCACACAACAGCCAGGGTGAGGTGGGCCGGTGGATGGATCGATGGCTGGAGGGATTGGCAGTCACCCAGATAGCGTTTTAGCCAAGAAAGCTTTTAGTCCTCCAAAAATATTACTCATCCTACATGTACATGTTTAAAACTTAACGACTTTGACAAAAGTTGGTAGTCTGGAGGATAATTAAGCTGTAATTCTTACTCGTTCCTGATGGTTTACTGCTAGCCTTTGACTAGTAGACGAGTATTTATCTGAGGCACTGATAGGTGGATTGGCGGTTAGAAGGGCAGACGGATGTACTTACAATAAGGTGGGTGGTCAAGTGGGTGGATTGATGGGTAGATGGACAGACAGAGCAGAGAGACAGACATATGGGAGGGAAGGAGGTGGCTTTTTTGTCCTAATAACATGGGTTTTTCAATGGGTGTATAAATAAAATGCGTATTTATTGATTAAGTACAATTTATTGACTTACAATTTTTAGGCCTGAGTCAGGAAAAAGCAAAAGAAGTTCGAAGACGGAAATGTTTCGATATGCTGCGAGATGTGAAGAAGCTGATTGCTAAGGGACAAAGTGTGAATATGCCAAATGAGGACGGAATCACACTGGTGAGATAAAGATCTAGATGATACACTTTACCTTTTCATCTGGTTTTTGCTTCAGATAGCGGCAAAAATGTTTAATTGATCCCTACGCATTTGTTGCCATGGTTCTTTGAAAAGTAAACGACAACATCTCATCAAAATCATGTTTATTTTGTAATCACCTATGAATTAGGAGCATAGCTGCTTTGTGAAAAACATCAGTGACTCTGAGTGAGTTTTTCCTCCCGATAGCTCCACCAAGCGGCCGGTTCTGGTTTCCATGATGTTGTGGCCCTGTTGCTCTCGACGACGGGCGTAACCGTGGACGCGGCGGACGGCGATGGCAACACAGCTCTCCATGCCGCCGCCATGTACGCTCAGGTCAGTCAGCAGGATGCACAGACGGGGACGTTGTGTCATTTCCTCATCAGGACGCTCAGATGGGGACGTTGTGGACTGTGATCAGGGCCACAAATAAGCACCCGTCCTACAGTCCGGGACGGGTATCTGTGTTGTCAGGACGGGTAAAGGTTTTGAGTTACTTGTCCTATGGATGAGTATTCTCAGTCACCTCAGACATCAGTAGAAATTGAATTTACATAGTTTATTGATTTGGACGTGTAAATCTGAGACAGATCGGGTACATTTTTCATAATACCCGTCCTATGGACAAGTATGATTTTTCTCCTATTCATGGCCCTACAGTGATGGAAATCAATAATTTTTGTTTGCGTTGTGTTTTGAAATTCTCTGAGGGCATGGAGTCATTTTTAGTCCTAGATAGAGTGCACAATTGACCAAAAGTGGTTTTTAAGGTCGGAATGAGAAACCTATTTTTGTTTTTTAGGACACTCGACAAATCAACACCTTTGACACAAACCTTTGATAAACAGAAATATTTAGAAACATATAATTTTTTTATTAGGAAATACTCTTGGAAGCCAGCCTTGTTACTGATAATATTTAGATTATATGGCGAATTTCATTAAACAATGAAAAAACAGTGCCTGGTGTATAGAAATACTAGTAAAATGCCATTTTTGATCGTTTCAGTAGACATTAGGCGTTCGTTTTAAGAAGAAATGGCCAACATAGAGAATAACAAATACATGTATAAGTCATCACGTAAAATCCAGTAACAATTAAATTTACGTAATAGCATGCAGTGTAACTATGTACAAACTTTTGTTTTGCATTACATTACATATACAAACTATTGAATGCCATGGCTATCCAGTAAAAAAAGCACAATTTACTGGTATCTTTCATAGGCAGATCCAGGGGGGCGGGGGCGCAGGGGGTGCACGCCCCCCTTTTCCCAACAAAATACTTCATTTTCATAGGGTTTTTCATGAAATTCCGTGAGTGCGTCCCCTCTTTTCCTTAAGTGCGCCCCCCCTTTTCTGAAAACCTTGATCTGCCTATGTCTTTTTTGCCTGAGAATGCACTTTTATTATTTCAGCCGTGCAGCAACTTGTTATATAAACCTATTGTTTCTTATCCTCGCAGTCCAAAACAGTGAAGCTGCTTCTCCAGAACAGAGCGAATCCGTCGTGTCGGAACCACGAGGGCTGCACGCCGGCGGACGTGGCCCGGATAGCCCGGATCCAGGAGGTCCTGCTCCGGGCCCAGGGGAAGGCTGTGGAGGTGGCCGACCCCAGGGGGGAAGATCCGGGCACAGCAACCAGCAAAATCATGTGAGTCTCAATGGCGGATCCAGGTTTTTTTGAAAAGGGGGGCACACTTAAGGGATTTTATGGGTTTAGTATGCGCGATCGATTGCGGACATGGCAAAAACCCTACGAAAATGAAAGTATTTTAGTAGGAAAAAGGGGGCCCCCCTGTGCCCCCTGGATCTGCATATGAGTCTTTGCTGCAGCTCTACTACTTGCTACTCTGTTTCCATATATGCTTCATGCATGTACTGTTGTCTTTTCATAGAGATTTTTAACAATATTAGGGAGGCAATTTTATAAAGTTCTGGTCTTTGCAATTATTGATAGGTATTTATATTTTTCTTTGTTAGTGCGTTAAAGTATTTAATCAAATTTGACGTACTCAATATTCTGTTTTGTGATCATTTTAACATCTGGTAAATGGTATCAACCAATCTAATCCTAAATGTATTTGGACAGGCCTTAATTATTCCTCAATTTGAAGGGGTGGCCTGGCTTCCCTGGCTATTTTTCATTAGTAATAAAGCTGAAAAATAGATCATTTCATATGGATGTAAGCGGTTCTTATCTTTAATGTTCCATCTTTCCCACTTTCAAATATTGGTGGAAAATATGATCTAAAAAATGGAAATAAGAATATTATTATAGAGTGAAGATTAGTGACAGTAGGTAGATTCATAATAATACAATATATCCCATTCTCTACTGTTTATTTATGTAGGTACCATGGCGAAACGTTATGTTTTCGCACTAAAATTCTCATCTTGTTCTAGTCTTGATCAATAAACTTTGACCACATTTAAGTGGTTTCATAGCAAATTGACAAAGGCTGATCTGTATTATTTTTAATCAGTCATTATGATTAACATATACCATATAAAAATACATAAATGTTTTCATTCTACTGTTCAATGTATCAATAATTGATATAACCACAAAAGAATATTGTATTTTCAGTTCTAAAATGACTTAAGTGGCTCTTTAATCATAATGTTACCTATCCTCTGTCAGTGTGAGCTCCAACCTGCCCCTGTCCAAGCGAGACGAGCTGTTTGAGGCTGAGCATCAGTTCGGGGTCATTGCTGGCGATGATGAGCCATTGCTTAGCAACCTCACCCTCACCACGGCAACGGCTGGAGACACGGCAACAACACACGTAAGCGCACAACCGGAGGAGATGTGGGGTGGGGGATGTTTTTTAAAACCTTGTAATAGAATGAACCAATTAAAATCATATACATTAGAACCTCTCTACTAGGATCACCTTTGGGACCAGTGTTAGATGGTCTCAATAGAGAAGTGATCTCTATACAGAGGCTCATTTTAATAGCTTATGAAGGTTAGTTACCGTGAAAATTGGTATTATCATAGAGGTAGTCTCAATTGGAGGTTCTACTGTATAAACTATAAGTGTGTATACTTTATGAGTGTTGTTTTTCACGGCAGGTGGATTTGGCGGCGAGAGACGATGATGATTTGGTAAAACTGAGCATCACCACTGTGGAGAACATCGTGTCTGTCCTGCACGAACGCTACAACAAACACATCATCTACGTGAGTCCACTCAAACATATTGGAGTTCTAATGCGGAGTTTAATTCAGTGACTTGGGGAAATAAAGTTGAACATGAGGCTGTGACTATAAACAGGCTAGACACACTCGCTATGATATGGTTTTTAGTTATTCTAAACATATATTTTGAAGCATATTCCATACAGTTTTTATAAAATGGACAAATGGGAAACATTGTTTGAACTGTCATACTGTTATTGATATAACAATTGTGGTTCACATGTACCTTGACGTTTTGGTGAAAGCCATCTACAAAGTTTAACTTTGTGGTGATTGTGTTTTGCAGACGAATGTTGGAGAGATGCTGCTGGCCCTGAACCCGTACAAACAACTTGACATTTACACCAGCAAGGCAAGTGGCCAATGGCAGATCTGGGTTTTTGGAAAAGGAATGGGGGTGGGGGGGGGGGGGGGGCACTTAAGGGATTTGATGTGTTTCTCTCTCTCCCACACATTTTTCTACCAAGCATATTTCTACCACCATGGACATAGCTGAAGACAGGATTTACAACCCTAAGCTATATCAAGTTGCCCTGGTGGGACTTGAACTCACTCACTTGATATAGTCAAATGGAAGCTTAGGATTGTAAAATATGTCTTCAACGACCATGTTAGAAATATGCTTGCTAAAAAGACGTGAGAGAAAGAAGCTTGAAAATGTATTGGCAAGCACTGGAGAAAGCCATAGGCAGTACAGCCTCCAAATAAGACCACCTCTCTTTGGAGACCACCTCTATAAAAAGACCACTTTTTGCAGTCCTAAACCGTCATAAAGCTACTAAAATGAACTTCTGTATAGAGACCACCTCTATTGAGAAGATCACCTAACACTCAAGCACTGGTCCCCAAGGTGGTCCTAATAGAGAGGTTCTACTGTAATTGCATCCACAAGCAAACTTGGGAAAACACATTAGAGGTCCCAATAGAGAGGTTGTACCACATTAAAACAGAACAAATCATGAAGTCAAAAAGGGTACTAAATTTTATTGAAATCACAAATTTTCGCATCTTCAATGCTCTATCAATTGATAAAGCATTGAAGATGCGAACATTTGTGATTTCAATAAAATTTAGTACCTTTTGGACTTCATAATTTGTTCTGTTTTAATATACAGTAGAACCTCACTATTAGGACCACTGTTTGGACTAATGTTAGGTGGTCTCAATAGAGAGGCGGTCTTATTTGAAGGTTCTACTGTAATATGGTACGAGCAGCTCCAAGAACTTTTTATACTAATTGTGCTGTGTTTAGGTGAGCGCTGCGTACGCCTCGCCCTCCGTGAGCCTCCCCCGCACATCTTACTAGAGAGGTTCTGAAAAATGTAAATGTGGTGGTTTATAGTCCTGATCCAAGTCTTCCTCTCACGACTTTACAATTTACACCAGGCCATTGGCCCACTTATTGATCTTCAATTGATCATTTCTTCCACACTCGCACCGGCAGCACACACAATGCTGATCACTCACTCACTCTTTGAACCCAATGACCTGTACCTAATTAACGTGTAGGTGCCACGGAGCTGTGTGCTACTCCTTTAGGGATGAGTTTGCTCAACACCCACCACCAGACCTGACCGGGAATCGAACCCACGACCTTCTGGTCACGAGTCCAACTCCCTATCCACTCGGCCACGGAAGCACTGTATATCGATGAACACTACCGTGTGTTTAGGTGAGCGCTGCCTATGCCTCGCCCACCGCCGCGAGCCTCCCCCCGCACATCTTCCGCGTGGCGCAGGCTGCATACCGCGCCGCCGTGACCTCCAGCGACCCCAGACATGCGTCGTCACCGGCGACAGCGGCGCCGGCAAAACAGAGACCGCCAAGTACTTCATACAGGTGGCTTGTGTTGTCATTTGTTTTATGTAAAGTATGGAAATATCATTTACAGAAATAGTGACGGATCAAATATTCCTGCAGATGTTTTAAAGGGCTAAGCATAATATGAGGAGTTTTTACCTTGCCTCATGCGCCAAAAAGTATTCATTCAGTATCACCAGTATCTATTATCATTTTATTATTGTATTCTATAGATTTATGTTTTACCATATCTCACTCACAGACCTTGTGGGTGACATCTAACAACCATGGGGAATTTTAAAAGATGTAGAGGACACAGATTTCCAAGTGGAATAAACATATTTAAAGACCCAAGTTCAATTGTAACCAAGCCTTATCAAATGATAACCAATCCAGAGTTTTACATGCATTTCTGAAAGCCAAATGCTGCTTTTCCATGGTTGTGTGAGATTTGCTAAGCTCAATCGTTGAATAATTACCTGGATCTCAAACGTACATGTCATACATGTATTGTATATAAAAAAGTGTCTATTCTTGAAGAAAGATTATGCAAATCTACCATCATTTTCACAACTGTCTTTAGTGGATATAGGGCATGTCACTCACTCATCATTTATGGTTAATACAAGATATTCCCTGATTGATTGATTGATTTGATAAGAGGAGAGAAAGGCAAGGGAAAACGCAAAGTTATTTATTTTTTTTTTTTTAAAAGGTTAATTGATAAATTTGATAAAGGAAAGAAAGGTGAGTGTGTGTTCCATCTAGGACTTAGAAAGTATTCTAGTAACTTGGTAGACGGCACATGGATTGATGTTAGTTTGTCTCTTTCATTTTCTTGCTGTAAATATCCTAAATGATAAACACTTTTTTCTTTATCGTTTATATATCTTTATTACATGTTTCGAGTCAACAGACATGTGAAGTCTGTTGACTCGAAACATGTAATAAAGATATATAAAGAAAGGTGTTTATCATTTAAGATATTTACAGCAAGAAAAATGAAAAGAGACAAAAACATCTAGGATAGATCTAGTATAATGTTGTGGAGATTCGCATGCTTTGATATGAAATTTAGTAAGGTTATAGTTGAGGTTTAACATGCATGGTACTTTTTAGTACATTCAGAACCAAGTTGACTTATACTTGGCGTAGTTGGTATGGCACTGGCTTTGTTGGCTAGTCGCTAAGTCGGTGCAGTCGACCCAGAGGTCCGGGGTTCAATCCCCACCCAGGCCAAGTCAAAGACTGTATAAGTCAACTTGGTTCTGAATGTACTAAAAAGTACCATGCATGTTAAACCTCAACTATAACCTTACTAAACAACATCTAGGACTTGATTAGTTGATTTAATAAAGGAGAGAAAGACAAGGGAAGACCAAAGATTAGTTGATTTGATGCGAGTCTGTTGACTCGAAACATGTAATAAAGATATATAAAGAAAAGTGTTTATCATTTAGGATATTTACAGCAAGAAAATGAAAGAGACAAACTAACATCTAGGACTTGATTAGTTGATTTGATAAAGGAGAGAAAGACAAGGGAAGACCAAAGATTAATTGATTTGATAAGAGGAGAGAAAGACGCGTGAGGTTCGGCAGCCTTGTTAAAATAAAAGGCGTGTCCCATGTAGAGGAAAGCCACACCTCTGCACGTAAAAGAACTCACCTACTTTGAAAGCTATAAGCTAATGTGATCCCTCCACACACCTCGAGGCTCAGTTGGTTAACCAACCTGCCTCTGTAAGTCCATGTACCAACACCACGTGGCCTCCCTCTGCACATATGCTGATGAAGCCCTGCAGATTAACATACAGATACAGAAGCTGAGTGCCTGTGTGTTGTTTCAGCACATGCTGATTAGTTGATTTGATAAAGGAGAGAAAGGCAAGAGAAGACCAAAGTTTGATGGATTTCAATAAATTTAGGACTTGATTGATAGATTTGATAAAAGGCGGCGACTGGTACTTCGGCCTCCAACAGTTTCCACCAGGCGCGCCCTCGGCAACGCCGGCACCGTCGCCAACCACAACTCCAGCCGCTTCGCGCGCCACCTCACCCTCAGTCTCAGCCAGCAAGGACACGTGCTCGGAGGTACAGTAGAAGGACTCTAGAAGTGCCAATTAAGACCACGTCTCTATTGAGACCATCTCTATAAAAAGACCACTTTTCACATTCCCAAACCTTCATAAAGCTACCAGAATGAACTACACGGACACGTTCTGGGAGGTGGGTATTGGCATTTAGGTTTTATTTGGAATTGTTTTATGAGAAGGGCATGTTTCGATCGTAGTTTTTGTTGTTTTGTTGTTTAAAAGTATGCGGTAATAAAGTGCTTTGCCATTCAAATACCCGGATTATCTGTACTTCCTGTCATGGTCACGTTCGTATAAACAGATAAAAACATGTCTCTCTTTTTCATTAAGAAAATAAAAATTTCCTTTGCTTTGAAAGCTACTGTATAGTAGAAGCGCCAATTCAGACCACGTCTCTATTGAGACCACCTCTATAATAAGACCACTTTTCACAGATACAAACCTTCATAAAGCTACCAGAATGAACCTCTGTATAAAGACCACCTCTCTATTGAGACCACCAAACACTGGTGCCAAATGTGGTCCTGATAGAGAGGTTCTACCATAGGTATTTTAGCGCTTGGGTTTTATTTGGAATTGTTTTATGAGAAGGGCATGTTTCGATTCTTAGTTTTTGTGGTTTTGTTGTTTAAAGGTATGTGGTGATAAAGTGTTTTGCCATTCAGATGTGTGGTATTACCTTAAACCTTAGTAAAAATTTTGGATTCAGCTGCTATGGAAAATAGAAAGTAAAACTGGTTCATTTAGCTAGTGCAGTATAGGTCCGATTATCCGGCTTCCGAATATTCAGATATCCGGATTATCTGTATCTTCTGTCAAGGTCACGTTCTCATAAATAGATTCACACATGTCTCTCTTTTCCATCATGTGAAAAAATATTCACTTGCTTTTAAAAGCTACTGTATAGGAGCAATCAGCTAGCGTTTATCCACCGGCTTTCTATTGATATTGAACTAATTGTCTAAGGTGGAATATGGCAGTTGGCCTCATTGTGTTGTTGTACTCTGACTATACTGCCGTGTATTGGCACTTTATATTTTCTATTCCTTTCTCAATTTACACATTATCTTGGTAAAAGTCTTTGTTTTTTATTTAGAAAAAATAAAAGAGAGACTTTCACCAAGATAATATGCTAATTGACAAAGGAATAGAAAATATAAAGTGCCAATACACGGCAGTATAGTCAGAGTACAACAACACAATTTCTATTATCTTTATGTAGACTGTTATTAGTAGTAGGAATATCCATTCAGATATATATTTTTGCAACACTACTACTCACATTTCAACAAAACTTGACGTTGCGGCTTCCTTCATGGGGCCTTCGACCGAAGGCCCCGTGAAAGGACCCGCAACGTCAAGTTTTGTTCAAATGTGAGTAGTAGTGTTACAAAAATATAAATCTGAACAATTTCCGTTGATAATCTGTTCTCCCTGTACCAGGCGAGCTGCACTGCTACCTGCTGGAGAAGTCTCGCGTCGTGCGGCAGACGGACGACGGACGCGACGCAAACTTCCACGTCTTCTACTTGATGTTTGCCGGAATCTCCGACAACGCGGAGCGGGCAAAACTGGCGCTACTGCAGCCTGAGCAGTACACGTGAGTACCACATATTCAGTACAGCAGAACCTCCCATTAAGACCACCTCTCTGTTGAGACCACCTCTATAATAAGACCACTTTTCAAAGTCTCAAGCCTTCATAAATCTACCAAAATAAACCTCTGTATAGAGACAACCTCTCTATTGAGACCACCTAACACTGGTCCCAAAGGTGGTCCTAATAGGGAAGTTCTACTGTACAGTACAAAATTGAATATTGAACAGCCTTACACACAGCAGATATGCAAATTCTGAAACATGTATTTTTCAAATCTTCGTTTCTATTAATGATTTGGGAACAGAATAATAGATGTTCAAGGTAAAAGGCTTATATGTTGTTCAAAGCTTAGAAGGTAAAACTTTCCTGTTTTTATGTCCAAATAATGAGTACACTGTTCTAAAATGCAATTAAATGTATGTTTGCTCAACACCTACTGCTTATGTCAACATGAAACCAAATTTTATTGTCATGAGCTTATCACTGAAACCACTCAACTACAGATGCAACTTAACTTGTCTTTCTACGAAAAAACCACGAAAGAGTTTGTTGCTTGGAAAGAGCTGCTTTAGCGCTACTTTTGAGATTACCAATAACTTTATTCCTGCACTTCATTGATACTGAGCCCTTATTTGTGTAATTGTTCTTCATATATTGTTCTAAAATGCGTGATATGTTGGAAAGAGTTTCTCTGCGTTGATTTCAGCTACCTCACAAGGTCCGGTCTCGATGTGAAGAAGCACATCGCCAGTTACTCTGCAGAGAGATTCTCCGATTTTAAAGACTCCTTATTGTTTGTGGGATTCACAAACCAGGTGAACAATTCTTCAGACATTTTTACGTACATGTAATAAAAGTATGAATAGTAAATGTTATTTGTGTTATTTGATTTTTGTTAAATTGTCATTAACATTTAAAAAAATGAACCTACACATCCTAAAGTAATTGATCTTCCCATACAGCATAGGCAGATCTAGGAAGGGTGCTTGCCCCCCCTCCCCCCCCCCCCCCCCACACACACACACTCTTTTTGGGAGGGACCAGGATATTTCACATTCATGGTTTTTTGCATATTTGCCATGGGATCCCCCGCTTCCCCCTTTTCCAAAAGCCTGGATCTGCCACTGAGTACACGCTGAGAGTGTCGTTTGTTACCAGGATGTAGACAACCTGCTGACGTGTCTGTCGGCTGTGCTGTTGCTAGGCAACATCAGCTTCTCGGCGACGGGCAATAACGACCGTGCGGCGGTCAACAACATGGACGTTCTCAGGACAGTGGCCAATATTTTGCAAGTGCCTGTTGGCGACCTGACAGACGCTTTCACTTTCGAGACGACCACCACGAGAGGTGAGGTCAAAGCTTCTCTTACAACCATTGTTGGTTTTTACTTCTTTTTCTGTGTGTTTGGAGACAATATTTTATTAATTTAAAATTTCTTTATTTTCTTATTTCAAAATGGAAGAGTAATTTCAGGTACTTTATCATTAACTATTCCGACGTTTCGACACGCAAGTGTCCTCTTCAGGGAATATATAAAAGTTTATGAAAAGTAATAATGAAGAAATAGCCTAAAAACCTTACAACCACCATCGGATAATAGTTTTTGTAGCTTGTAGAAAGCAGTCGAAATGTGAGTTACATGTAGGGGAAGTTTTGTTTGAATATATTTTAAACTTTTATAGACGATCCGTTAATTCATAACATGGCTGCTTGCAGTGCTTTGTGAAACCGCTAATATCTACTTCGCATTTTCAATATCTGTACATTTATTTCAGCTCTTGCTTTTCAAACTTATCTGATAACGGTCATTGTTTTCTCTACGGAACATGGATCTAGAATTAAAAAAAATAGATCTGAATGCTGCACTGATAAGATCTGTCACTATCTTAAAATCGCTCATTTATATGTGCAGATATGCAGTGACATTTTGTTTATCTTATCGCCCAAGAATCCACAATTTCATCCAAAATGATCTTATTTATTAGCACCTTTTCACTCCACAATTCAGCATATATTCATATTGACTCATATATAGTACACTAGCTGTCTACCCGGCGCTGCTCGGGTTGAAATAGATGAGATCCAGAACACATTATATGCTCCTCCCTCCCCATCCTTCCCTCTGTCCCCCATCCCTCACACCTGCTCCCGTCAGTATACAGGTCTGTGACAGATTAACTATATCCATAATATCCATAATAAACCCGTCAGGTGAGCAGATCCGTCGCGAGTTCTCCGTTGCCCGTGCCGAGGAGACCCGGGACGCCATGGCAACCGCCATATACACCCGTCTCTTCTCGTGGGTCGTCAACGGCGTCAACCAGATGATCGGCCGGACCGAGGAGGACGCAGGGGACAGGTGGGGTGATGTAAACCCGGAGGTTTATAGTCCTGATCCCAGTCCGGCTATCATGACTTTACAATTTACACCAGGTCATTGGCATGCTTATTGATCATCAACTGATCATTTCTCTTAATAGACTTGCATCGGCAGCACATTCAGCACACAACACTTATCATGCAACACAATCTCTCACTCACTCTTTCAACCCAATGACCTGTACCTGTTTCATATGTAGGTACCACGGAGCAGTATGCAACCTGCTAGGGATGAGGTTTGCTCAACACCCACCACCAAACCTGACCGGGAATCGAACCCACGATCTTCTAGTCACGAGTCCAACTCCCCAACCATTTGGCCATGGACGCACACATGTACACGTATACATCCCACTATATCAAAGTCAACAAGGGCCTCGACCCTTTTTTAGGATACAAGCTCATGTGCTTCCGTGGCCAAATGGATAGGGAGTTGGGCTCGTAACCAGCAGGTTGTGGGTTCGATTTTGATAGTAAGTGTTAAGCAAACTTACCTCTGACAGATTGCACACTGCTCTACATGTTAAATAGGTACCGATCAGGCGAGTTTACCCTAATGTGAGTGATTAGCATGTCTGTGCTACGGTAGCAATTGTGCTGTATGCTCCTCGGGGAGTTGAGAAAGATAGTGTGACAAGAATGCCAATGACATGGTGTAGATGTAAAGTCGATGGAGCACGACAAACTATGAATTGTAAATGTAAATAAGCAGATTTACATTTATTTACATTTAATAGGCATCCATTCCATGGAATCACAATAACGCCTTCTATCGCGCCATTTCAATTCCTCTTGAGACTGTTCAATGATTATTGTTCAAAGCATACGCATACATATATTTGGCCATCATAGCTTCTCTAACGTGAAACACTTATTTCACGTTTTTCTTTCTCTACGTTCCAGCTCCGGTGACCTTTCCATCGGCGTCCTTGACATCTTCGGCTTTGAGAATTTCTCCGAGAACGGCTTTGCCCAGCTGTGTATCAACCTCACCAACGAGCGCCTCGAGGTAAACGGCCCGATGTTGTACTTTACGCTAATTTTTTAATCTTTTCAAAACAAAACAGGTTCGGAAGCCTTGATTAAGATAAAAGGCGTTTCCTATGTAGAGGACAGTCATCCCTCTGCACGTAAAAGAACTCACCTGCTTTGAAAACAATAGCTAGTGTGATCCCTCTACCCCCGAGGCTCAGTCGGCTCCCACTGCTATAATCATCAGCAATTGATGGTAATATAGGGTATTCACATCAACAAAAACAAAACCTTACATTCATTTGCTCCCAAGTTTACCAATCATACTCAATTCAATTTTTGGCTTGTTCTATGAAAATATGTTGTCAAGTTAACAGCTGTCTCTCAAATTAACAGACATTGAGATATACATGAATAAGTGCACCATGATTGAAAATAAAACAAAAAACCAAATTACCTTTACATTCACGTTTGCAAACTGTCAGATATTGATAAGTTCACTGGCAATATCAAACTTATGTTGTTGTCGTATATGTCAGTCCTCTATGTGATGTCAATGGTGAAATAAAGGAGAATCTTTGTCTTCATTTGTAACATCTTAGCGGCTCGTGACAGTACACACAGTCTTTTAATCTGTCTGACTCTTTTAAACCGTTTAAATATTACATGACCTTTGCAGACTCAACTAGTCATTGTAGACATTGATCGATGCTTAAACTAGCCAAGAATAGACGGGTAAAATAAGCTAAATGTTACCAAGATGCAACTAGGGTGATTTACCCATAAATCCGGTATCCAGCGTTTTGAATTGGAGGCTATTTTACACTTTATTCTCCACTTTATTCTACCATTTATTACTTCATCCAGTAGAGTGTTAGTATTAAATATCGATTGCTTTTGCTTTACACACTTTTTTTTCAAATTCTTTCATACAGGTAAACTGCAAACTAAACAACAAAATAAATAAGTGCAAACTGAATAATCAACTATTGTAATAAAACAATGAAATGAATTAGAACTAAGAAGTGATTTACAACAAACTGTGCGATGGTTGACGCTTATACAATGAACACTTATATTTCATTAAATCAGCTAAAAACTGAATTCCAACTGACTTAAACATGCATAGTATTTATATTACATTGTACGAAATCAGAACCAAAATAACCCAAACAAATATAAACAGATTACCACAGCAATTTATGCATGGTAATGATTACAATATGTTGGATATTCATTTGTTGAAGTTCTGTTAATCATCTTGAGTTATACTTGTACTTTTGAAGCAATATTTTGAAGCTCACCTGACGCTTTCGGCCATCTTTACATGGCCTTTTTCCCACAGTGCACTAGTCATCATGAGATGGTGGTGTGATGTTGTCATAGATGGCAGGAAGTTTGTGCGCCCCTACATTCTTGTTCAAGTCTGGTCTGGTAATGATTGTGTATACAATGTGAGAGCCGTGTAATCCCCTGATGTTTCCAGGCGCTGTACCACGCGCGCGTGTTTGCTGCGGAGGCGCGGGAGTGTGCTGAGGAGGGCATTGCAGCGCCCGCGGGGATCACGACCCCCACACACGACGTCATCAACATGCTCACACAGGTACCGAGAAATATCACAGTCCTACTTTTTTTTTGCCTTTTTTCTCCACATGCCACAAATTTTAAGACATTTTCCCCAATCCCACTTTACAGGTACAGCCAGTGGGGAGTATAAGAGGTCAAAAAACATAGGCAGATCCAGGAGGGGGGGTGGTGGGGGTATGTATGCACCCCCTCCCCCAGCTTTTCCCACCAAAATACTTTATTTTCGTAGTTTTTTTTTGATCTTCGCTATTGATTGCCCATACAAAACCCATGATATCCCTTAAGTGCCCCCCCCCCCTTTTTCTGAAAACCTGGATCTGCCTATGAAGAAATGTCACAGTCTTACGTTTTTGCCCCCATCATCCCACATCCTTGACATCTCACATTCCTGTTGTTTATCTTTTTTCCCCTCATTCCTAATTTTTTTGGCCTTTTTCCCCACATCCCATTGACTTACAAGCTCACCCCACTGGTGCCTGTGTCATCTACAGCAGATGCATAGCGACATGGCCACTCGCCCCCCACCCCACCCCCTCAAAGATTACAACAATTCATTTTTTTGGTTTGTTTTCCGTCTCATCAAGCTTTTGTGCATACAAAGCCAATTAAATCCATTAGTTGTGCACTCTCTTTCCTGAAAACTTTGCTATAGCAGTTCTTGTCATATCTGAAATTACAAATTTTATTACGTGTACACCATTCTTGAAATAGGTTCATTTGGTTGAGAGTATGATGTTCAAATCATATACAATTTAATTTTTACTCAACTGCAACTTGAAACATACTTGGTAACGTTTCACAACCTGTCAGGTTGTTTCTTCAGAGCAGAATAAAAGCTCCTACTGCTGACCACCAGCAGGTGTTGTCGCCACAACATTGGTCCAAGTGTCTCAGGTTATAAACCCCCTCATCCCTGTTGAAATTGTTGGTTTTCCTGATCCAGATGGCTTCCTTGATCCATCACTCTGTCCCCCTCGCGATCAACCACTTTTGTCGAGTCCCAGTGAATGACACGGTTGTGCACCGCCACTTGATCTGTTATAGCGGCTTCTCCGACTGAAACACCTCAGTTGGTCACATGAGCATCATGTGACCACCAACTGAGGTGTTTCATTCTACTCGATGAAGCTGTTGGGAAAACAGCAAAAGCCTCGCCGTAGAGCAAAATGTAGGTTCCAATAGGTATATTAATTATTCTTTAAAGCACTGTAGGATTGTAACTCAGGATGAACTGAATATACATACTACATTGGTGTTCATTGCACGAAGCTTCCGAACTTTACCAAATTGGTGAGGTTCGGAAGCCTCGTTAAAAGGCGTGTCCCGTGTAGAGGAGAGCCACACCTCTGCACGTAAAAGAACTCACCTAATTTGAAAACTATAGCGAGTGTGATCCCTCCAGTACACCCTTGGCTCAGTTGGTTACCTAAGGCCACATTGTAAATAATCATTACATGTATATGTACGCTTTCATGTGCTATCCTAGGAACATTAGTTCCTGAACAATATCGTTCAATCAATCAATGTTTCACCTTTCTGCGCTGTAGAAGCCATCTGGCGTGCTGCCGCTGCTGGATGAGGAGTGCCGGTTCCCGTCCGCCTCAGACCGGACACTTGCGCACAAACTGCACTCTGTCACAGGTAACATACCATTGGACATAGGCAGATCCAGTGGGGGGTGCAGAGGCTGCACGCTCCCCTTTTCCCACCAAAATGCTTCATTTTCATACATGTTTTCACACGTCCATGTAATCAATCATCAATCGCGCGTACGAAACCCATGAAATCCCTGAAGTGCGCCACCCTTTTCCAAAAACCTGGATCTACCATTGCACACTACACTCAGTCACAGGTAGCGCAAACTATAGATTGAAAGCTGATATTGATCGATTAGGCTTTCTGCACTACGGTTACAATGTGCTGTATGCTCCCCAGGGAGTTCAGAAAGATAGAGTCTACCAATGACCTGGTGTGAAAGTAGAGTCGTCTGATACTGCATAGCGAATAAGAAGACCATCAACCAGACACGAACATACCGCCTGTACAGGTTTAACTTAAAAGTACACACAATACGTATGACGTATCACATATATATTTTACGTATGACGTATCGATGTATCACGTATATTTTTACGTAGTTTTATCGTATGTATGTGTTACGTGAAAATTTGTCTTTGAACTAATCATGTATAAAATTGCATCTAATCTTTATCATTGTTGTTTATTGTTTCAGGGTCAGCGTTCCGGTCTGTGTACCGCGCGCCGCGGGACTCGGGACTCGCCTTCACCGTGGTGCACTACGCCGGCCCCGTCACCTACAGCCTGGTCGGCGTGCTCAACTCAAACCGCGACCTGCTGCCACCCGCGCTCACATTCACGCTCAAAAGTAAGCGCCTTTGTATCGGAGCCCTGCAATGGGTCGGTTTGGTTTGGTTCGGGTAGCGGTGCGGGTACGGGTACCCAAACGCAAAAGTCTACGGGTACGGGTTGGGTAAAGGTCAAGTCTGGTACGTCAACCATGAGCGAACATAAATGTTCAAAACCAAAAGATCAGCCTGTACTGATTTAATTCTATTGTTTTATGATTTACTTCTCTCATGGGTAAAACACGGGTAGTTGCAGAGCAGAAACATTTCACATGTCCTGTTACCCCCAACCATGTCCCGTTACCACCACAATGTATATAAACAGAAATCAAGCTGTTGAGGGCGGGTTCAAACTGTTTGAAGTTGTATACCAGCTGTCTAGCCCCTGATAGAAAATTATGAAGCTACAAACTAAGCTAAAAAAAATTGGACATTTTGCAGAAAAGTGGGAGCAATTCCGTGACCACTCTCATATGTTTCTTGTCATAATGTATCCATGTATCACCTACTTTTTGAAACCTGATTATTGTAATAACCACCATAGTTAATGAGTGCATTGTTTTAAACAGTTTTATCATACTATATAAGTATATAGAAATATGTCATAAAATACCTATACCCATATTCTACCACTTATACCTATCATCAATTGTCAGTTCCAAACCTTCTCCACCATCTTGTAAAGCCTTATTGTAATTTTTCTAAGCTATTGTACATATAATTTATCAACATCTATTCTAAACCATTTTATCATTTATTAATCAATGTTCATGTTTTAAAAAAAAAGTTTGACTGCATATCTGAAAGAGGGTGCTTGAGCACCGAAAACGTTTATAAACTAATATTTTCAACTTTCGTCTTCGTTTTTCGAATTATTCAACATTATAGCAGAGAACAGACAATAATAGTGATCATTAGATATAATTTGTTTGACAGCACAGGTTTTACACCAGGCTGCTTAAAGGAAATCTGCAGGAAAATAAATTGAAACTTGTTAAACTGTTATGAAAAAACGTTTTATTAGTAAAATTTCTACAATAACATATTTTGTCAACCACATTAAAAAACCACAAACGCATACTAAAGTATCAATTACAGAATCACTGCTATATCTACAATCTACATTGTTTTTTATTCACATTATTTTACATCAATATACTTTTACTCAATAATTTTATCAGAACAATCAAAAAGCAATAATTTTAAAGGTCAAAGGTATGTTCATATTAATACAAATATGATTACAAGAGTAATGATTACCATGCATTTAAACCAGCAACATAAAAAGGTAGCACATTATGGATGAAAATGAAGACAAAATAATATTCTAATTATCTGATTTTCAATGAATGGAAAACCCTTTAAGTGTTCGAGGTTCACCACCTGTGTAGTTTTGCAGCCTTCATTATTTATGAAATTCACAGTTGAAGTTCACAGTTTAACTGAAAAACCGCGACAAACAAATACTTAAAAAGCCAGAAACTTAAAAGGTTTTACAGTATAAAACAGTCCATATTAAAGACATATGGCTACATAGTGAAGTCTATAGATAATTTATTCCGAATCATTTGACACATTCAATGTTGAACTTTGGAACAGGTAAAAGTATCCACATGACATTGTACAAGCAGATCAAAATCAGGGATTAACAAATTGAGATTGACCACTGTCCTGGGCAGGCAAAAATTACATGCGGCAGGTAAAATTCGAAATCAGACTGCTGAAAGTTTTGCTCACATATCAAAGGAATTTTCCAACACTCCTCAAATGCACAATTTAACATTAGATGATGATGAGTGATAATCTTGAGCTCAATTTTTATAATGCACAGTCATATGGTGCTTTTTCAAGTTGCCTCGAAGTCTAAATGATTTGTGACAAATATGGCAGTAAAATGGCTTCTCACCAGTGTGTGTGCGCTTGTGCACCTTCAGATGAGAACTTGAGCAAAATGTTTTCCACAATAATCACACATGTATGGTTTTTCTTCGGTGTGAGTTCGCATATGACTAACAACAAAAGACCTTAAAGACCTTTGACAGAAACGTTTATCACAATGTTAACAATCATCAGGTTTATCACCGGTGTGGATTCTCATGTGCTTGGTCAAGGCGTCACTTCGACTAAAACACTTGTCACATTGACTGCACTCGTAAGGTTTCTCACCAGTGTGGATTCTCATGTGTCTTTTCAGAGTTGCACTTCTTCTGAATGATTTCTCACACACTGTACAGTGATGTTCTTTCTCTTCTGTGTGAGTTCTCATGTGCCTGGTCAAGTGGCTACTGTCGCTAAAACACTTATCACATACACTACACCCATAAGGTTTTTCACCAGTGTGAGTTCTCATGTGGGATTTCAAATGTCCACTTTCACTGAATGATTTCTCACATACTATACACTGATATTTTTTCTCCCCAGTGTGGATTCTCATGTGGTTGGTCAAGCTGTTACTGACACAAAAACACTTACCACAATAATTACACTGATAAGGTTTCTCACCAGTATGAATTCTCAAGTGCGCTTTAAGATTTCCACTTTCACTGAATGACTTCTCACACACTATACACTGATATTTTTTCTCTCCTGTGTGAGTTCTCATGTGACTAGTCAAGGTGCTACTTTTACTAAAACACTTGCTACATTGAGTGCAATTGAATGGTTTCTCACCAGCATGAATTCTCAAGTGCGATTTAAGATTTCCACTATCACCGAAAGATTTGTCACACACTATACACTGGTATTCTTTTCCCCAGTGTGGATTCTCATGGGTTTTCAGAGTTCCACTTTGACTATTTTCACACACTGTACACTGATATTCTTTCTCCCCCAGTGTACTGCTACTGTCACTAAAACACTTGCCACAATCAGTACATTTGTATTGTTCATCTTGTGATTTCAGAGTGTTACTTCCACTGACCAATTTCTCCTCCAACATTGACTTCTGTTGCTTTTCACTTTGGTTTGCCATTGTAATCCTTTTTGTTCCTAGTGGAGTACTATTAACAAGGTTCTGTTCACCTAGGTATTCACATGTAAAGTTTTATCCTTGAAATGGTTGTAAATAGCAACTATTTTCCACACAATTACATTCTACAAGTAAAATATTAATGAAAATATAATATACAGCTACATTTGATTATGTTCTTATTTTGCTATATTGCTAAACACCAGAAAAAAAAAAAAAAAAAATCATCATGATTAGATACTTAATGTTAAATTTATGGTACTAAAACAATATTTGTTTATCAGAATCCACTTGACTATAAGACTAACAAGCCATATTTAATATCTATAGTTTGTAGTCACAATGCACCCCCCACCATGAGACATCCCTTTTTATGGACATGGAGAAGAAACTAAAAGCATGATACCATCTGAGACCTAAAAGCTAAAATAAAACTATTTGATATTTTTGACCTCACACATCCACCCAGTTTTAGTTTTTGGTCACAATGCACCGCCCTCTATCAGACATCCCTTTTTTATGGACATGGACCAGGAAAAACCACCATATGCTTATCACAACATTCTACCCCTCAGAAAAAACAAATAGATTGTTTGATATGTTCAGCCCCCCTCCCATGTACCACTAGAGTCCCGTGGCAAATGATATTGATATTGAACAATCATTTTTGCAGCAATTCGTTACTATATTGTTGAAAGCGAGAGATTAAATTAATTGAAATTGTAGTAACTGCATAATGGTATATTTGATGCAATTATTCATTTGTCATAATTATCCATTTTATACAATTATTGATGTTTGTCTATGTTTGAATAAAATGTTTTTTTTTAGGGATTGACGTACTAACACTAATACAGTTTATTTCAATAATATACAAGATGTATAATCATAGTACAAAAATGAGAAAAAAAAAAGTAAAATAATAAAATTGTAAAAACAGACAAATCACAATATAACTAACAAGATAAAACACTAGAATAACACACAACAATACTATTAGAAAATCATTGCGATACAGTAGAAATGATGAGTTAGTAGCATTAAGACTGCTTGAGCGAAATCCGCAGGAAAAATGAATGAAACTTGGGAAATAATTATGAAAGAATGTTTCATTAGCAAAACTTTCTACAAAAATCATGTTATTTTTCAATAATATTACAAAAGAACTAATCCATAATAAACTATTATTTACAGAATCTTCTACTATCTAAACATACCTACAAATTAACTAATTAACAAATAACCACTATAATTATAAATGCTGCTAAACAAATCTTTTACACATATAATAATAGTGATGTTTGTCAACCATATTATATACTACGTTCTATATTATGAAAGCGCAAATTTACAACAAACTATTAGTTCCTGAATCTCTTCTATTCACTGTGCGGAAGCGAGGAGGGTGGCGATTGCCACCCGCCATCACCACCCAAACTAAACCAAAATGTGAACAATTTTATACAAGCATTTTTCTCACCGAAACACAAACTATTTGTTTAAATCTTAGCATGAGATATTATTTTATTTTGATAATCTACCCAAAGACAAGCTCAATTTTTAGAATGCACAGTCATATGGTGCTTTTTCAAGTTGCCTCGAAGTCTAAATGATTTGTGACAAATATGGCAGTAAAATGGCTTCTCACCAGTGTGTCTGCGCTTGTGCACCTTCAGATGAGAACTTGAGCAAAAACGTTTTCCACAATGATCACACATGTATGGTTTTTCTCCAGTGTAAGTTTGCATATGACTAACAACAAAAGACCTTAAAGACCTTTGACAGAAACGTTTATCACAATGTTAACAATCATCAGGTTTATCACCGGTGTGGATTCTCATGTGCTTGGTCAAGGCGTCACTTCGACTAAAACACTTGTCACATTGACTGCACTCGTAAGGTTTCTCACCAGTGTGGATTCTCATGTGTGTTTTCAGAGATTCACGTCTGCTGAATGATTTCTCACACACTGTACAGTGATGTTCTTTCTCTTCTGTGTGAGTTCTCATGTGCCTGGTCAAGTGGCTACTGTCGCTAAAACACTTATCACATACACTACACCCATAAGGTTTTTCACCAGTGTGAGTTCTCATGTGGGATTTCAAATGTCCACTTTCACTGAATGATTTCTCACATACTATACACTGATATTTTTTCTCCCCAGTGTGGATTCTCATGTGGTTGGTCAAGCTGTTACTGACACAAAAACACTTACCACAATAATTACACTGATAAGGTTTCTCACCAGTATGAATTCTCAAGTGCGCTTTAAGATTTCCACTTTCACTGAATGACTTCTCACACACTGTACATTGATATTTTTTCTCTCCTGTGTGGGTTCTCATGTGACTAGTCAAGGTGCTGTTTTTACTAAAACACTTGCTGCATTGAGTGCACTTGAATGGTTTCTCACCAGTATGAATTCTCAAGTGCGATTTAAGATTTCCACTATTACTGAAAGATTTGTCACACACTATACACTGGTATTCTTTCTCTCCAGTGTGGATTCTCATGTGGGTTTTCAGAGTTCCACTTTGACTAAACGATTTTTCACACACTGTACACTGATATTCTTTCTCCCCAGTGTGGATTCTCATGTGGCTAGCCAAGGCGCTACTGTCACTAAAACACTTGCCACAATCAGTACATTTGTATTGTTCATCTTGTGATTTCAGCGTGTTACTTCCACTGACCAATTTCTCCTCCAACATTGACTTCTGTTGCTTTTCACTTTGGTTTGCCATTGTAATCCTTTTTGTTCCTAGTGGAGTACTATTAACAAGGTTCTGTTCACCTAGGTATTCACATGTAAAGTTTTATCCTTGAAATGGTTGTAAATAGCAACTATTTTCCACACAATTACATTCTACAAGTAAAATATTAATGAAAATATAATATACAGCTACATTTGATTATGTTCTTATTTTGCTATATTGCTAAACACCAGAAAACAAAAAGAAAAAATCATCATGATTAGATACTTAATGTTAAATTTATGGTACTAAAATAATATTTGTTTATCAAAATCCACTTGACTATAAGACTAACAAGCCATATTTAATATCTATAGTTTGTAGTCACAATGCACCCCCCGCCATGAGACATCCCTTTTTATGGACATAGATAAGAAGAAACTAAAAGCATGATACTCACACCATCTGAGACCTAAAAGCTAAAATAAAACTATTTGATATTTTTGACCTCACACATCCACCCAGTTTTAGTTTTTGGTCACAATGCACCGCCCTCTATCAGACATCCCTTTTTTTATGGACATGGACCAGGAAAAACCACCATATGCTTATCACCACATTCTACCCCTCAGAAAAAAACAAGTAGATTGTTTGATATGTTCATGTACCAATGGAGTCCCGTGGCAAATGATATTGATATTGAACAATCATTTTTGCAGCAATTTGTTACTATATTGTTGAAAGACTAATATAGTTTATTTCGATAATATACAAGATGTATAATCACAGTATAAAAATGAAAAAAATGTAAAATAATAAAATAGTAAAAACAGACAAATCACAATATAACTAACAAGATAAAACACTAGAATAACACATAACAATATTATTAGAAAATCATTGTGATACAGTAGAAATGATGAGTTAGTAGCATTAAGACTGCTTGAGCGAAATCCGCAGGAAAAATGAATGAAACTTGGGAAATAATTATGAAAGAATGTTTCATTAGCAAAACTTTCTACAAAAATCATGTTATTTTTCAATAATATTACAAAAGAACTAATCCATAATAAACTATTATTTACAGAATCTTCTACTATCTAAACATACATACAAATTAACTAATTAACAAATAACCACTATAATTATAAATGCTGCTAAACAAATCTTTTACACATATAATAATAGTGATGTTTGTCAACCATATTATATACTACGTTCTATATTATGAAAGCGCAAATTTACAACAAACTATTAGTTCCTGAATCTCTTCTATTTAACAAAATGTCCATTTTGTTTATTTTAGTTTGTAGCTTTATAATTTTCGAGCAGTGGCTAGACAACTGGTATACAACTTCATACACCTCAAACCTGCCCTCAAGAGCTTAATTTCTGTTTATGTAAATTGTGGTGGTAACGGGACATGATTGGGGGTAACAGGACATGTGAAATGTTTCTGCTCTTCTACAAGTCAGGTTTCAAAAATGAACTTTAAAAAGGATTAAATCTCTTACACCAGGTTGAATACTTTTCAAAAAACCATATGTGATAAACCAATCTTAGCATTTCCGAATGTGTAGAAGTGGGAGTAACCATCTGTCCAGTTGGTGGGAGTAACCCATGTCTTGTTACTCCCACCAGATGGGCATTTCTTTCTATTTGTTAAATTAGTCATATAATTTCCATGATATATAAAGAAGGATTGATGTAGAAGAATTTCTCTCAGCCCTAGTTAAGTATATCATCATTTTTGAACGTATGGACCATATTTGTAATGATCTTCTCAAATGACTCTGAACTGGTGTTTTTCTCAAGATAGAGTGGACTTTACCACTGTGGCAGCCAGCACATTTGGCACATGGATTAAAAAAAATATATGTGCAATGCAATTCTATGACAGTGATATGAAAATGGAAGATGATCTTTTATTTGAGTAAAAATCTTATGAAACATTGACTGGTAGCAACTGGACAGATCATTATGATGGGACTCGTTAAAAAAATGTGTCCAATAAACTTAAAGATGTGACCCTTTCACTCGACTGGACTTACAGAATGGGTGCTACTGATGAAAATTTCAACAAGTTTAATGGTCATACAGTCGTTTAACATTTCCTGTGGACAAAATCAACATTACCCTGTGGGAGTAACCATCCTAATTGTCATTTACTTGTAGTGTAACTGGCATTAAATTATCTAACCATGTATAAATATAGCTTTTTATAGAAGAATATGCAATACCTGTCACTCTGACTGTTTCATGATGTCCTCACGTGGTAATAGACTTGAAAAAACATAATATACATGTTTTTTGTCCTCCATAGATTGTCCAGGCGGGAGTAACATATATTTGCAATTCATATTATTGTTGCTGTATGCATATACCAAACGTTTGTGAATAAAAACTTATGAAATTGGAAAACTGAAAATATCCAGACTTAGTATAAAAATTCGAGATTCTTTTAATCGTTATTGATCTAGAATCAAGGGCTGGCGCAACATAACGCCTAAATGTCCACAATATACGAAAATAAAAACTTTGACATAGGTGTAAAAATTGTTTGAGCAATGTAAACTCGGAGAATTTACGTGATTAACTTACCAAATATGTCTGTTACACGGGACAAGCGCTAAATCTAAGACATGTGAAGTAGTTTTAAAGTTATAAGACAATATGTTGGCATAACTACTTTTATTGACAATGTGGAACAACACCGTGACGATTCTCATATCATAGGACTTCTGTATTATATATGATTTATAAAGAACCACCCCCCCTCCCGCTTACAGAAATAAAAAATTCGCGTCCTAGCTTTTTTCTCTCTGGTTATGGGACTTCGCAGTACACGCACTCTGACGCGTCTGATTTTATGGATTACAAGGGGGACTTGAACTCACGACCAAAAGGTTGTGAGACCAGAATGATACCATCATCTAAGCAGCGGGTGATGTAGCCAAATGTAAGGGTAATCTGTCATCTGCTATGTTTATCGTGGTAGAAATAAACTTGAATATGCGACAGAGAGGGAGAGAGAAGGTTTTCACAAGCATATATATTGTGGCATGATGCAATTTGGCACTTGCTTAGTCTACTACATTGAGTCTAGTTATGTTATGTTATGGTTCTAGAGTCTAGCTAGATGTTTTTGGTGCTGGTTTCAGTGAGTGACAACCTCCTGGTTTGTGAGCTCTTCCAGACCAAGGTTTGTGACATGATGCAATCTTTATGCTTGCATAATCTACTATGTTGAGTTTACATGTGATGTAGTTAATATGTTTTATTATGGTTCCAGAGTCTAGCTAGTCGTTTTTTGGTGCTGATTTCAGCGAGTGACAACCTCCTGGTTCGCGAGCTCTTCCAGACCAAGGTGATGCGCACCGGGTCCCTGGCCCCCAGTCGGCGCCAGCAGCGCAGCCGGCACCGCCATGGGGCGGGCGCCGGCACCGCGAGGAACTCGCAAAAACACGCACCGCAGCACAGCAACAAACAGGTATATCGGATACTCATCTGCACAAATTTTGTAACATTATATACACGGTGAAACTATGCTTTTGTGCGTTGTTTTACGAGCTTACTTTGATAGCCTTTGAACCATCGGTTCTTCTTCAGTCTGTCACGTGACGAATAGGCAGTTGGCAGTTGACAAAACAACGCACAAAAGCATAGTTTCACCGTGTATATAACAAACAGGTACAGTAGAACCGCCAATTGAGACCACCTCTATGATAAGACCACTTTTCAAGGTCCCAAACCTTCATAGAGCTACCAAAATGAACCACTGTATTGAGACCACCTCTCTAATAAGACCACTTTTCATGGCTCCAAACCTTTGTAAAGCTAGCAAAACGAACCTCTATATAGAGACCATCTCTCTATTGAGGTCACCTAACACTGGTCCCAAAGGTGGTCCTAATAGAGAGGTTCTACAGTACAGACACACACATGCAGATCCAGGTTTTCTGAAAAGGGGCGGGGCACTTAAACGATCTCATGGGTGTACTAGACGCAAAATCGATGGTGGACATGCTAAACACTCTATGAAAATAATGTATTTTAATGGGAAGGTGGGGGGGTACATGTGCCCTTTGCACCACCGTGGATCTGTCTATGTGATACTCCTGGTATTTTCTCTCAGTTGGCATTTTGAATTTAAAGTAGAGGTTCTTAAGTAGATCCAAGGGGCAAGCCGTTTTTCACCTCAAAAATGTCATTTTTATGAGTTTTTTGACATGTCCGCAAACCTTCTGGCGTATGAAACAGATTAAATCATGTGGATGCACCCCCTCTTTTCTGAAAATCTGGGTCTGCCAGTGAGGCTTGTTATCATATGACAGCCCAAAATGATTGTGAAAACATTGCACATCTGACATTGAGTTTGACTGTAGTAGTAAAATGAACAGCAACCCCCAATCTTGAAGTTGATTTCTGAACGTCTAATGCAGATTTTTCATTGTTTTATGACATATGTTACAAATGTTTAATCATCCAATAATTAATAGGTATTGGACAACTTTTAATTCTCCGGTTACTATACAATGTTACTAAATATGTTTGACTAATGGTGACACTATCCCCACGTGTGTCCCTAATAGCAAAGGTTTACTGTATAAACGCAGGTCAGTAGGAAGCCAAATGGGATTGGTAATAAGGCCATTTGAAAATTGCGGTCCAACAGAACAAAATGTTACGATCGATTTGTTTGTAAATTAGCTTGGACTATTGTTGATTTGCTTGTGAAATTGATTGAATTTTTATTGTTTCTAATTTTTTAAAGATGTTGGTAAAGCCACGGTTGAATTATTGATGTTTTTAATTTTTTCCTACAAATTATTGGTAAAGTCATGGGTTCATGACCTTAGCCTTTCCTCTCAGGGAGAAATGTGTATGATGATGATGTTGTGTTTGTTCTAGCCGCGTCGTCGAGCCCCTGGCGTGGTAGGCACCGAGAGGAAGGGTCCGGCAACACTCGCTTTCTACTTCAAGGTACGTGAAATGGGGTAGGTGTTATAAGGGTTGCCAATCTCCATCTCCCAATTTTTTGCCTGATTCTCCCATCTCCCAAAATTTTTCTTGCCTCTCTCCCATCTCCTACTTATTTCAGCCATCTCCCACTTTTAATGGCCTGAAATGGCAGGGCTGGGGTCAATTACAATTACACGCTCCTTTTCAGTTACAATTTTAATTACACTTTGATTTTGTAGTTCAATTAGAATTTTGTTGTACTTACTTGGGGTCAAATACGATGTTTAAATTTGATTACTGTTACATGTTCCTTTTTCAGCTACATTTACAAATACAATGTACATGGTGATTGTTTGAGTTCAATTTAATTACGATTACAGTTATGATTTTGACTTCAATTGCAATTCAATTGTAATCATATGTTTGGAATTCAATGAAGACTTCACTTTCAACCTGAAAGTTTAAAAAGTGGTATATGATTAACACTACTTGGTAAACATGCAAACTGAAAACAAGGATTTGAATGCTTGTCTTCTTTGACCGTAATACTGAGTGTAAAGAAACTAGAAAACATATCGTAAACATGCTAGCTTCTATAATTTTCCCTTTTTTCATATTCTGGGGGGGGTGAAGGGTGGAGGAGGCTGTGAAAAATCATCCAGTGTGTTCTCTGGTTGAGATGTAGACTGGGCATCCAACTGAATGAGGAATTATTAGGGCCTGTACAAATAAACTTAGAACTTGATTGATTCATTGACTAGTTTATTGACTAACTGACTGATTAACTGACTGATTGACTAACTCATTGACTGACTGGCTGATTGCTGGTAGAACTCCCTGGCTGAGCTGGTGGCCCGACTTGAGGGAGCTGAGTGTCACTTCGTGCGCTGCGTAGCACCGCGAGATGCTGCTACCGCAGGCTCCCAGAGAAACGCAGCAGCGCCGGTAATCTTCATGATATACGTTATGATTTCTAATTGGCTGGCAGCCATTTTGGCCGCCATCTTGAATTCTGAGAGTTGC
>CM032667.1:38163745-38209456 GCA_019095985.1 Streblospio benedicti | reverse complement strand
TGATGAAAAATCTTTTTAAAACCCATTTCTTTTTAAATCCCATAAAATACTTTTCTTGTTTTTTTTTCCCAACCCCCCAAAATTGTAATTAAATACAAAATATTTTTCTCAACAAAACAAAAATTTTGACAAATTCAGGTTCAAGATTTTTTTGCAAATAAAGCAATCCCGAAATTTTTGCGTATACCCCTTTTTTTTAATGGGGGGTAGGTAAAAATTTCCCCCCAAAAAAGGGCTGGGGGTTTTAAAATTTAGGAAAAAAAAAAATTTGGCATTCGTTTAAAATTAATAAAGTAAAAATTGCCCGTAATCTGTTTTCAAAACAAAGTCCCTTTGTTTCAAACCATGGGCCAAAATATTTAATTTTCCCAAATCCGGGGTTTAAACCTTTTCTTAATTTTAGAAAAATGCCAAAAGCCGGCACAAGGAACAAATTCCTTTTTTTCCCGGGTGGGGGGGTTGGAAAAGGTAAAACACCCCGATAAGGGGTTTGGAAGGGATAATCTGTGAACAGATAACAAGCATAAATGTACATATATGTGAATAGATTACAATTTGAAAACAGTTATTAATAATCTGTGAACAGATAACAAGCCTAAAATGTACATATATGTGAATAGATTACAATTTGAAAACCTCATTAACCCCCCCCCTGTGTGTGTTTGCAGGTGGGGACCTGCCCCCGCCTCCCCCAGAGCTGCTGCCCACTCAGCCCCCCGGCGCGGGTGCTGACGGCGCCGGTGCGGGGTGTGTGAAGCGCGCGGCGCCGCCTCTCCCCAAACGCTCCCCCGACACGCGCCTCAGCACGTCGTCAGCGGACGGTGGCGGGCCGCTGCTCGCACCCCAGCAGGTAACGCGCGCATGGCATCACATGTATATTAGTATCATTCTTTTTCATGTAATCTCATTGGTTATATAATCATGATCCAGAAGTATCCGATAACCCGGAGAGGGTTATCATGCCTCTTTGAAGAGGGGTGATACTATGGTTATCATGCTTGTACTCAGCCGGACTACTTTTTCACATTTATAAGACAGTGTTGTAATTGTTTGGAAAAGAATGATAAATACAGGTACATGTAATGTCTAATGACGCATGTCATTAATATGTACAGTAGAACCTCCAATTAAGACCACCTCTCTATTGAGACCACATCTATAATAAGACGACTTTTTACGGTCCCAAACCTTAGTAAGCTATTAAAATGACCCTATGTATAGAGACCGCCTGTATAATAAGACCACTTTTCAGAGTCCCAAACCTTCATAAAGCTACAAAAATGAACCTCTGTATAGAGACAGCCTCTATTGAGACCACCTAACACTGGTCCCAAAGGTGGTCCTAATAGAGAGGTTCTACTGTATAAGCTTCTGACTCCAGATCAGGTAAAGACTGTATCTCATGGCCTCTGTGTATCATAACTATTGAGGCGGGGGTTTAAGGAAGTGGGATGTGGGGAAAAAAAAAAAAAAACAGGGATGTGGGATGTCAAGGAAGTGGGATGTGGGAGAAAAGCCTGAACATTTGGGAACATGTGAGAAAACAGACAGGATGTGGGATTCCTTGACCGCTTATAAACCCCCAATATTGGTTAAAGTTAGCAGTAGATTTTGATATTTTTAAGTTCTTCTCATGCAAGTTGGAATTAAGGGTTGGTGACTTGCAAATTTCTATTTCTATAATTTTGTCATTTAAATACTTAAAGGACATGTCTAGTAAAAACTATATCCCATAGCCTCTGGTAGGATTTGAACCTACAACCATATGGACGGTGATGTTTTATGTTACCTGCTCAAGCATTCATTCTAATTGGCAAGCAATAGATAATGCTTCATTTTCGTTTATCCATCTTAATGCAAACTTAAATTTTTTTAAAGCCAAATTTTCATACGTTTCCAATGCACCTGTCTACTGTACATTATGTTACACTGTATTGCAATAATGCAAAATTGTCTTTTGATTTGAAATCTGGTTTCTGCACACCTTAATACCTTACATAAACACCTGGTATCCATTATCTTTCCTCCAATGCCTGCAGCCTCTATAACTCCACCATCTCTCCCCGTACAGCCTGATAACCCAGTCGTGGACTTCTACCCGAATTGTCTTTTGAAATCTGGTTTCTGTACACCTTATACCTTACATAAACAATAAACACGTGATATCCATTCTTTTTCCTCCAATAACTCCATCTCATCTCTCTCCCCGTACAGCCTGACAACCCGTCGTGGACTTCTACCCTGACTGTGAGTCTGGGCCGGAGTCTGGCTACATCACGCCCGCGGACCAGGGCTCCGAGAGCGAGTACCCGGCCATCAACCTTGCCACGCAGTACGTGCGCGAGTACTACCCACACCAAGTGTCGGCGCACTACCCCCCGCCGCCCCAGCCTCAAAAAACCACACCGCCAGCCGCCGCCCAGCCGCAGCCGCCATTGTACGCGCAGTCGCCCAAGATCATAATGCGCTCCAACTCGGTGTGTTCGGCGAGCGAAGACTACACGTACGATCGGCACATCGACGGCGTGTTTGTCCCGCCGGCGTCGTCGGCGTCTCCTCCACCTCCACCTCCGCCTGCCGAGTTCCAAACTGCTGATTTGTTCCCACCGCCGCCGATGGACGCCGCCGCGCCTCAGACATTTCCCAAACCGAGCAAAGTGGCCGCTTCATCGTCATCGTCATCAGAGCCTCATGCGCTGCCGTTCAAAGTGAGCTTAAAGCCCGTGTCATCGTCATCGTCGTCGTCATCAGCACAGTCTTCCTTACCGTCGTCGTCATCAGGCGGGGGTGGGTCGCCGCTCCCGGTTGGTAGTTTGCCCCCGCCGCCCCCGCCGGCACCGCCCGCCGTACCCCCGCCACCACCGGTCACCGTCGCCAAGCAACCGCAAACCATAGGTGAGCGTAGTATGAAAAGTTCTTGCTCGTACCATTTTATATTAAAACAGAACAAATTATGAAGTCCAAAAAGTACAAAATTTTATTGAAGTTACAAATTTTTGCATCTTCAATGCTTTATCAAGTGGCAAAAACACTTGATAAAGCATTGAAGATACGAAAATTTGTGATTTCAATAAAATTTAGTACCTTTTGGACTTCATAATTTATTCTGTTATAATATAGGTAAGCGTCTTTTGTACTATCAATATATATGTTCGATTCAACCTGGGTTCCATTATTCATGATTTAAAGAATGATTTTAGATACCATTGTGCTTTCACTGTTTTTTCAACAGCTTCTTCGGGCCGAATGAAATGTCACATGACTGCTGCCACCATGGTGGTCATGTGACCAACTGAGGTGTTTCATTCGGCCGGAAGAAGCTGTTGAGAAAACAACCGCCGTAGAGCACAATGTAGGTTCCTTTAGGTATGTCATGAGTCGTGGCATACATAACCGCAACGAATTATAAATATATCATGGGTCTCTTGGGATGCACAGTTGTGAATTCTTTGCATCCTATTGAAAAATAATGAGTTCTGAACTTGGGACTCATATCTAGATTACTCATTGGAACATTAACAATAATGGACCTCAGTAATGGACATTTGTATTGTGGTAGGTTCTGATTGTTTATTCACAGAGATAAAGACCACATGGCTGCGACCATGTTAAGGATAACCCTGTAGCCCTAAGCCATGAAACTTTTGATTCAGGCCAGTGCTTTCTGTGTGTCTGCATGTCGAAAACACATTGAAAAAGAGTCTTCAGTCTTGAAAATGGTTTAAAATAAAAAGAGTATACAATTTTATGACTTTGGCTTGACAAGTAGTTATTAAAGAACACCAAAACTACAAATTTTGTGGAAAGTTTGATATTCATAGTATTACATCCAGTTTTTCTAAAATATATTGAGTGTGTCGATGCCTGGACCTAGATATTATATATATTATATTTATATGTTTAATGATTGCTACACCTTTCTGGATTATTCTAGACTGTTAATCATATCACAGTACGCAGTAGACACCAATAGACTTCAGCATTCTCACCCCCCAATACTTTGGCGTGTATTACTATTGATCAACGTCTCATTCAAATGGCTCAGTTGCTGGGGTGGATGTTCTGGCTTTGCAAAATGATTATGACAGGCAGTTTGCTCAGACACTAATTGTTCATTTGTAACGCAGAAACTGAAGAAAGTGACAATCACCAGAGCCTAATAGAGCTCGCCACTGACGGGGTCTATCTTGATAATCAGCTTTTACAACACTTTGTTCCAATTTAGTGGTTTGGTGTGTCAAACCAAAAACAGCACATGATTAGAAACAGATGTTTTTACATGGTGCATGCTTATAATGTGATATAGTTGACAGAGAGGTATTTTATCCCATGTGATGTGGGCTATCACATTGTGAATTGGTAGATACCAATGTGCAATAGCATGAATAGAGCTTTCCATATTGCACCCTGGTACATGTTCCTGTACAGTGTATGTGACGCTTGGTTACTAATAAAGGCTCATGATTTATGTCAAAGTCAGTGGCAATGTCAAACGTGTGCTCAAATGTGTTGACATACCTTATGCTGCAACGAATGTTATGCGCATACAGATTTATTCTAAAATGATGTGATTAAGATTGGAGGAAAACAAATGTTCATTTTCTGTTTTTAAATGTGCCATTTGCTTCCAATAATCATCATTTTGCAAATTAAGTGTCCAAGACAGAATTAGTTATTTTTTCTCTGCTTATTTACTAAACCTATTTTGTAGATGGCATTAGTTTGTTTTTACATAAATACACATGTAAAGAAACATCACCAAATCGAAAAGTAGATTGAAGGACAAAGATAATGAGAAATAACATTTATAGAAACACTAGATGCGCATTGTATGAAACATTCGCTAAAGTCTGTTGAGTATATATATTGCCTCATTGAAATAGGCAGGTGCGAACTCCCATTGATTTACTGATAACTAGAGTAAGCACCCTTTACGTTTGAAAGGACAAAATGATGTCAATTAAGAGCTATACAAATAAATCTGATGTGCTAAATATAATGATACGTTGTATATTGTAAGTCTTCCAGTGAGAAGGCAAATGTATGTTATTTTGTGACAATCGGCCTCGGGCACCAACCATGTGACTGTCGTCTTGGTAACAGGTGGCATTTCTGGTATTATTCAAGAATTTTACGCATTTATTGTTATTGGTTGCGAAGTGTTACCCCAGTGTTATGAGGATATAATGTAGGATAATGATTCACCGGAATAGACCAATCCGCTCCCTGCATCTATCCACATTTAGTGAGTACTCAATAGTCAAAACATCAATGAGTCATGTCTTCAGACTGTGTCGAATCTCGTTGTGTCATTTTGTTTTCCAAAGATTTTCAAATTTTTAGATAGCGCATCCAATGATTAAAACTGCTGTACTCAGGTCTACATATTCAGCTTCTTCTTGTTAACTCCATCATCTATTATTGTAATATGTTTTTCCCAAGCAAAACCGTGAGAGAAATAGATTTTACCTCTATTACTAATTAAAATCTGGCGCAATACATCTTTAGTTAATTAAACAGAATTCAATTAACAGGGAAAGCATTCTTATCATGCACTAGTGCCCAGTCACATTTGTGTCACAAACAGGGGGGATCTGATGAGATGTGAAGTGAATGTACGCTTGGTATAACGCGGGATTCAGTGTTAGATCGACCATATCCATTTGTACATGTAAGGTGCCTGCTTAATTCCCTGTACATGTAGTACTTTTCATGGCATCTGGCAATCCTTTGTTTTTTTGTTCATTATGGGCAGGCCAAGACAAGTCGCATGCTTAATTAACAGCCCCCAAATGACCTATTCATAGATTCTCTTGAGCTATGATTCACAATTAGCAGAATCATTTCCATTTCTAATCAAGTGAAAGTCTGGGGCTGAAGATAAATAGGTCACTTCATGTTCGTAATGTTTGGGAAATTGACGACCATCTGCTGTTTAGATGAACAATATAAAATAGCAAAAATCGTTATTTTCTATAATCATTAAAGATTCTTGAGACAAGACAGATTACAACAGTACAACTTATTTTTCATCCCAGATATCATTGATACGTAAAAAAATATTTATTCTATCTTCTAGACTCTTAAATGTTTTCTTCTGACCACCAACCAGAGAGAAACAAAAAACAAGCAAACCAAAATAACAACAAAAAAATCCAAAAAACCAAGCTAACTTTTCAACGTCTGCTTCCTATTGAATATCCATTATCCATGGACCTTTTAGAAGTTAGATTTTCATCAAGACTATCGCTGTGCAGTCTCCAATGATTGTCTCTATGCTGATTTAAAAATACAAAAGTCGTTTTGGTGAATTGTCATGTGCATGCATTAACGTCTATTACCATAAATGTCCCACATCTATGTCCCTATCATCTTAACAGCACACGCTATATGATATGTTATTATGTAGCTGATAACCATGATTTAAGTGTGACATCTTGCGCAGTCCACACCTGTTGTCCATGTTGTTATGCACCAACTCGTGTGTCACCAATGAGTCCATGCGTCGCTCTGACGCGTTTTCTCCTGCATTCTTTGCACCAGATCAGTGGTACTTCCGCATGGTAGAGAAGTACTTATTGCATCAATCAGTTTAACAATACCCCGAAATTGTGTAATAGCATCAGATCTTGTTTGGCGTCTTTCTGTGGAATATCTACATTTACATTTCAAGACTAGAAGCAAGATCTACAGGGGAATTCATATGTAACAAAGACTTTAAGCACCAGTTTCTCCTATAACAAGCGCCATGTGATCCTAAAGCTCTAATACTCAAAAGTGTGTCATTTACAATAGAAAAATAGAGGGAAATTCCATACTGGAAAAAGCACGGACGCACTATCTGGATACTATTTATCTGGATTACGCAGTGTGCGAATAACGGACACCTTTGTTGTGGTTACCGTGGCGATGCGTGTAGCCCCAACGCCTGCGTCCACGGCCGTTCTGTGCTGCATCGAGGTTTGCATCGTAGTCGCAGACGACAAACAAGGTAGTCAGCCGCCGGCTATGACTAGCGTAGTACCATATCTAGCCACCAGGTGGCTACAAACAATTGCAATCCGGGAATATTTGAGTCATTATCAATCTTTCCTCCTGCTACGCCGTAGCATCACAGGGTCTGGTTGATCGAGGCTAATACCTTCAGGGCCAATCGTACTGAGATTTAGTAAATATTTTGATACTCCTTTGTACATTATTGATAATATGCCACGTTACGGCTATTTTTGGTACTACGATCGTACACGAATATTTCTATTAGAAACCTGGTTTATTAGTCAATTAAATCCTAAATTTATTTGGAGAGGCCCTAATTATTCCTCGATTCGAAGGTGCGGCCTGGCTGCCCAGTCTATTTCTATCATTTGGTTCTGTTTGATCCATATCTGGAGGTGATAGATCTCTCTGGCTGACTGCGTCCTCTATATTGTTTGTGTTGTGTGGGTAAATTTTGTTTTGTGGGCAAATTCAACTGAATGTCACAGAGTAATTGAAATGAAATGTTGTCAAAGTCATCTAGCTCTGTGTGAAAATTGTTAAAGTTTTTAACTAACTGCAAATTATTTGACACTTATCATAAAAATATGTTTTGTTTGGTGATTGCAGCTGATCAGACTCACATTTTCGAAGCCAAATGAATTAGATTATGTAGGAGTTGTTGTCATTAAGTAATTATAAAGTAATGAGGTTCATGGACTTTTTCACCCCAGTTCTGTGGCAATATAATGTATATGCTAAAGAACTAAAGTGATGTGCCCCTAGTTTTGCTGGGTGGGACTTTTTTTAGCTGCCTATCGGTTTAGATAACTCACCACAAAAGCTGTCATTTCATACAACTCATTTAGTGATGTTAAGGGAGCGTTCACAATTGACGTCAACCACATTTTGGCACTTTCTGAATAGTATTTAAGTCAACTTTTATCAAGTTCATGAGACCTCCCCCCCCCCCATGATAACAACTTTTGTCAACTTAATGACAGTTTTTTAATTTCTCACCACTTTTTACCATCTTCCACAACTCAACATTGAATTTTTTTTTATTTTTATCCATTATGATACTTATTATTACACTGAATCATTAAAAAACACATGGTGTTTGAAATAGGTCAGCAAATCATATAAGAAACAGTTGAGTTCTTCATTACTTTAAAAATATTTTGCTACTTTGTTTTGAATGAAAATTTATACATGTGAACCATTATGAGCCACAAAGTTTCTTTCCTCTCTGTGCTAACTAAGATGACCAAACATGCTTAAATCACCGATTCAAGCTATATTCCCTTTGATTTATATGATATCACAATGTTCTCATTCTATTCTTCTACAAATGTTGCCAGTGTTACTGGTCAAGTATAAATTTAGTCCTAAATTGGTAACTTTACTACAGAAGTTAAGATACAAATTTAAGTTAGTTCAATGTACAAAGTTGGTCTCAACTTGCCAGCCTCCTCCTCCGAAGTCACCCAGTCAACTTTTCGGGTGCCCCCTCCCCGTCAATTTTTGTCAACTTTTGATGACCCTCCCCCCCTCCCCCCATCAACTTTCGTCAACTTTCGCTGACCCCCTCCCCCCTCCCTTCAGGGTTGCCATCAACTGTGAATGCTCCCTAAGTCAGAATAATGACGTGACCTCAAGTGATCAAGTCTACAGAATAACTAAAGCTTGAATAGATGCCCTTTGTACCACCGCTGCAAAATGCAAATGTCATGTGTGATAGTTGCTGGGAAGCCTCAAATGGGCTGCATACATTAGCCATAGCACTTCCATGCTCGATGTGTTGTCCATATGTAATACCACTTTTTAATCGTCTGATAGAAGTTCATTTATCCTGGATCTGATAGTTATATATTTATTTGTACTTTAAACAGGACAATAAAAGTTCACATTTTGAGCTTTCGGCAAATACTCTTGCCTTGTTCACAACAAGTGATGACGTCTGAGACCTTATCTCAACAGAGATGGAGGCAGACACACCCTTCCCACCGTATGGAACAATGTGTTGACCCCTCGAGGGCGAGAGGAGGGGGGGGCGCACGGCTGGGGATTCTCCCGCGCCAACAGTGACGACTTATGAAGTCATCAGTTGTTGTGAACAAGGCAAGAGTATTTGCCGAAAGCTCAAAATGGAAACTTTAAGTGTTCAGTTTAAAGTATAAATAAATATTTTCTAATTGTTTAAAATAGATGCATGCACATGCCACCTAATTTAGGAGCCTAGGCTGGGGCTTGTTCCATGTTAAAAATATTGTCAGGCAATTTTGAGTCACCTCGTACATGTATATCAATGGCTGACTCTATTGCTAAAAACTTGCCTTTGAGCACTGACATCTTCCCAGTTTGGTCAAAATATGCATAATGAATTAGGTAATATTGACAGTTCAAATGTCCCTCCAAAATAGCAAGAGCGCTGAGCTGATTGGCTAGTTTTCTAGGTTAAACTTGGAAAGAGCACAGAGGGCCATGTCCAATGGCCCGATATTATAGAGTATTTTGAGTATTCATAGAAAAGAAAGTGCATAAAATTTCAAATGTGGTAAACAATGTTGAATGTAATTAAATTCTACTCTCACTGTCATGCCAAGCAAGCTCCTAACACTGTATTGACATAGCTGAAGACACATCCGCTGCTTGGGATGATGGTATCATTCTGGTCTCACAACCTTGGAGTCTTGAGTTTCGAGTCCCGTTAGGGCCACTTGATATAGTCAAATGGAAGATGTATCTTCAGCTATGAAAATACAGTGGTAGGAGCTTGCTTGACATGACAGTGAGAGTATAATTGAATTCACAAGCAAACTTGGGGGAAATATACATGGAGTTGTTCATATAATATTGCGTGTGGCTTGTGTGACAGACCGCAGTGTGAAGCCAGCCGCATCCTCGACGTCCGGCGCAGCAGACGACGGCGACGCCGCGCACGCAGCCTTGATCAACCAGATCCAGTCGGGCATCACTCTCCGTCACTCGCCACTTGCAGCCAAGATTTACACCAGTCCCGCTCCATCGTCTGGCTCCCCAGGTAAGGCAGCTCATTGATATCTACTGGGCCAGGAAAAGGAGAAAAGTTTTGAGTTATTTGTCCTATGGTCTAGTATTCTCAGTCACCCCAGACATCAGTTTCAATTGAATTGACATGGAGTTTGTTGATTCGGACATGTAAATCTTCGTGAGTACTTTTGAACTTATAGAAATATTCTTTTTATTACGGGAACCTCGTAACGTAATTTTCGAAGTTTTTCTTCTGTATCCTTCTGATGGAATCTGTACTGTAGGACTATATTGTATTGTACAGTTAGTCATGGTTTTGAATCGCTCTTGAGTCTATGTGTTATAGTCATCACCTGACTTGGTGTTTTATTTCAATTATTAATTTATTTTTGCCTGTTTAATATCCACTATTTAAATAATCTGTTATTTTGATACATGTGAAATGAACAAATGGCACTGTGTGTAAGCAAAAGAGTCGACTGAGCAATACTCCTGGATAGTAGACTATTAACTCTGACATTTACATTTACCACCTCCAATGTAAAACCATTTTGGTAGTCCTAATCCTACCTAAAATAGAGACCACCTCTCTAGCGAGACCACTCGATGCATTATCATGGGTGGTCCTATTAGAGTCCTTCAGTGGTGGAGTGGATAGGGAGTTGAACTCGTGACCAGAAGGTTGTGGGTTCGATTCCCGGTTGGGTCTGTTAGTGGGTGTTGAGCAACCTCATCCAGAAATAGTTGCATACTGCTCTGTGGCAACTTACACGTTAATTAAATGTAGGTCATTAGGTTGAAAGAGTGTGTGAGTGATAAGCATTGTGCGCTGAATGTGCTTCCAGTGAAGTATGTGAGAAATGATCAATTGATTGATCTACAAGTGTGCCAATGACCTGATGTAAAATGAAAGTTGTAAGAGCAAGACTTGGACTATAACATGATAAACCATGACATTTACATTTAGGGATGTTCTATTTTCCTTGTCTGTTCTTGCAGACAGTCCGGAGGACCGAGCTGCTGTTTCCTCTCCTGGGGGAAAGGTGGCGCCACCGACAGCTCCCAAAACAAAAGCGGCGCCACCTCTAGGTAAGAAACGGCACTATTGTGTATATGCTACACGTAGCAGTAAACCTAGGGCAGTATTATTTCACATTGCTTAATATTGCTGGATTATTTAACTTTGATTAATTTTTTTGCAAGCTAACTGCTCCACAAGCATATATCACCCATCATCTACTAGTAGTACATCTACATTTTATTCTGTATTGCGACAGCAAGTGACTTATTCTGACATCTCATTTGCACGGCAATGCATTGTCATCGGAGCCATTAATGTGTTTTCATGTGTTACCTGTAGGAATGCGTGTGGGTGGACAGCAACAGCAGCAGCAACATCAACAACAGCAGCAGCAGCAGCAGCAGCAGCAGCCCCTGCCTAGACCCATTGGCCGAGGCCCCCCTGCCTCCAACCTCCCCCTCCCACCAGATCGCAGCGCCAGCTGGGATAGGTCAGTGTGTGGTCATTAGACACGTGTTACAGATTAGCACTTGATTGATTTTTGAATATGCACAAAATTTTGTTTGGGGTCACAGAATTCCACAGCAAATTATAACTGTGATATTGCACGACTGCTTGTGCAATGATTTCACGCGATCCTATGGGAGTGGTGCACAACGTTTTAAGGTTGGACGGTGATTCCTCAAGTATAGAAGGAAGTATTTGGCCATCATGACAGGGTTGTTGCTCAACCATCGAGCATGTGTAGTCTACCAAAAGTCTACCATAATGCAAACTTACACTAAATCCCTCGATGAAAAAACAGCTTCCTGTTTCCATTACTCAGAAGAGTAGGTATGAACATTTGATGGCAATATTTAAATTGTCATAGCAGAGGACTGTGTCATCAGCTTATTTCAATAATGTGAAATGATAAAGTTTATGCATGTACTAGAGCATAAATCCATAATATATATGAATAAGAGTATAGAAAGTATAGTATACATAACCCCCCCCCCACCCAACCCCTATTGACAATGCTGAGGGCTTGAGGCTTAGGCCCATGGTTGTATCAAACTTTCAATTCAAAGACTACTTCTCTTTTGCGATCATTTGCGGCAAACCCCCGTTTGCCTAATAGTGATGCTAAAAGTTTTTTCACTCATATTCAAAGCAGACAACTTGTAATAATGGTCGTCTTTTTTAAAGAATTCACTTTTTATCGATGTTTTGTACTGTGATATTTTTCATATGCTCTATAAAATCATACATGTAGGCACTACAAATTATGCTGACTAGATTTATATGAACGAAGATATATAATATGCTTGGTATATATCTACTTTATCTGGTTGGTGGGTGTCGCGGTGGAAGGGGGTTGGACTAAACCTGAAATCCGACTTGCAAATGAAGGATCTGGTGAAATTTTAGGACTTTGTCTACCCCTGGAAAACTCGTTTTCAGAGCTGCTTTCAGAGTTTACCTGGTGCGATTGTTCACCAGTAATAATCTGGTCCAGACACAAGTAATTGTCACAAAAATCATATTCAGCCCTCAGGGCATAATGCCGTAATCTCGATGACTGTTTTTCTTATTCTTTTGCTTGTAACATAATTAAAGCTAGATATTATTTGTAATCATTTCATGTCAAAATATCAGATTTTAATTAGGTCAAAATAAAAACTTCTAATATAAGCCTATTGATTTGAATCATTAGAAGTGACATTCTAGCTCCATTGATATTGATATATATGAAAGTAGCAATTGAAAAACATAGATGGCAATCAGCTCCAAACCATAACTGTGCCCATTTGTTGCTGCAGGTCTCAGTTTGTGTGACAGAAACATACAATTCATAATGAAACACATTGTAGATACAAAAAAAAGTATTCTTGCCATTGTAAAAGAACTTAGTCACATCATCAATACAGCGGAACCTGTCTATGTGGATACCTCTTAAGTGGACACTTGTCTATTTGGGACATGATTTATTTCTCCAGCCTCACGTCCTATGTACAATGTACCTGTGCTTAGTGGACACCTGCTTCATGTGGACATTTTATTTCTGTCTGTTGGTGTCCACAAAAGACAGGTTTCGTTGGACTATTACAGACTTGGGCACATATTTTGTGCGCGGCTGTGCACCTGTTGCCACAGATATTCTTGGCGGTTGATGCTTCTTCACTAGAGCAATTTGTACAAAAAACATAATCATTTGCTATCAGTTTTGTAGATTGATGGCTTTACCATAGAAGGTGCAAGCAATTTTGTTCTGTATAATCATGAGAATAATGACGTAAACAATTGAAATGCTTGGTAAATTATGTTGAACTGTACATGGCCATAAGTAAAAAGGTCTAAAATAAAAATTAACATGAATGCTTTACTACCAAACATATAAAGTAAGACCCAAATAAATGTATCTATAATAAAGAAATAGGGAAGTGTATCATTGCAACCAAAATAGGAGTAAATTCATAAAATTGAAGCCTAAAATAGGCTGATTAACTAAAAAGAAATCCATAATGATACATGAAAAATAACCAATATGATGACTCTGTACTTCATTTTACCATTACATGCATTTGGCTTAATCGAGACTGCTGTAATATTCATTGAAAACAACGCATTTCAAAAACTTCAAAAATAGTGAAAAACTGAAGTTTTGCAGCAGATTTGAAGAAGCTCTCAACTCAAAGGCTCTAAAAAACATAAAGAAAAAAGAAAAAAACAACATAGAAAAGCCATAAAATTGCACTACAGAGAACATCATAATAGTGATGAACTGCCGGAGCAGCAGCAGCAATGGGTTAATAATAATAGGTGTTGCTACTGATGCTGCGGCAAGAAAGCAGACGACACCAACAACACAGCAGCAAAAAACGCCGGCCGCAATCTGTGATTACGTCTCCGCGGCACCAGGTGGTGGCGACAGCAGGTGGCTGTGGTCAGTGCTATCATCGTCGTGGTAACGATACAGTGGTCAGTTTGCCATGGCACGGCGAGCCGGCAGTTACAGCCTGACGGCCCCAGGGGGGGACAACCACGCCGCGGTTGTCAATGGCAACGGCAGCGTGCTGGACGAAGACGTGTCCTCGAGCTGTGGCTCATCTATCACCACCGACCACATGCTGGAAGAGGAAGAGGAGGACGATGATAACGTCTGCTCGCGCAAACAGTGCGTAGCCCGGATCGAGAGCACACTAAGACGCAACTTCCGCCGAAAGAAGATGGAGCAGCAGCAGTGGGAGGAGGAGATGGAGGAGACAGAGGAGGAGGAGGAGGGGGAGGAGCACGCCACCGCAGGTTGGATAGAGAGAGAATCGGGCCTTGATTTTGATTATATTGTCAGAAGCTTATTAGGACTAAACGTGGCTGATTTATAACACCGCAGGTTGGACGCGTCACGCGCTTGAAAAGAGAGAATCTGGTGTTGATTTTGATCATATTGTCAGAAGCTTTGGACTACTGTTGGCTAGTTGATACATCATTTAAGGATAGCTGATGCAGTATTTAGAGGAGGCTGTGGTGCCTTCGTTTCCTTGCTTGATGATTGCTCTTGAAATTGATACTGAGAATTCGACAGTGTGGTTGTCTACGTTGATATTAGCCTTGGTGAAATCCTCTTGTATTTATAGTTCATATGGATTAGTTTTATGAGGATTGGAAGTGGAAAGCATTCTTAGAAGTATGAGGATGAGGTTAACCCAGCAGTGAGACTTTTCAAGGGATTCAAAATTCCATTTGGATTATTGTTCAAGTGGATAAAATTTATGGATATTTCTTTCTAGTGAATTCTTATTCAGTGATGTCAGATTCAGAATTCTGGGGAGAGTATATAGGGCAGTGTATATGTAGTTGTGGATGATTTGTTTAATGTTTTCAGGTGCATTCAGAGATACAAAATTGGCCAATCATTATTTCATCTCATTGCTCTATTATGCAACAGCAAACCCCCAGTTTGGTAATGCCTGCTGCTACTTTGGTGATTGTGGAATGATACAATTTCAATGGTCACTATCAAATGGATATTGTTTGTACGTTTAGAATGCGATTGAGTGGTATGGATCTATCTACACTCTCACAAATTTTGTTATGTTGAAATTCGGAACCAGTCACCCACGGTTTGGGATGGTGGTATCATTCTGGTCTCAAAACCTTGGGGCCATGAGTTTGAGTACCGTCGATGTCACTGACATAAACCTCATGATTCATTCAAGCATGATGCTTATCCCTTTATAGCTTTTTTTCTCAATCTGCGTAATCACGATAATTACTTCTTAAGTTCTCTTAGTTCTAAAGTACTATATGTACGTGTCGATTATTTCATAATCCTAACCGCTGAATCAATGGATGTAGATCCTGTATGTTTTCATTGTACGTGTACACAAATCTTACTGCTTACGATCAATCCTGTTATGTCACTTTCTCTGCTTTCTATGATTCAATGTAATGTCGTAGAGCAAGGATACGCATGAAAGGCAAACAAATCATATCGCAATGATATTGTTAGGGCAAGTTTAAAAAAATGCTTTAAGAATAATTTTATATATCTGTTTCTATTCACAAGAAGTCTTACATTTACATGTATAGAAAAGTCATTTTCCTCATTGCCCAGACTCTTCAGTCTTAGCCACACCATGCAGATTCAGAAAAGGTGTGTTTGTAGGCACCAGCTGGTGGTGTTACATGGTTCAGTTGATAGTACATGTAGAGGATTCTGCAACTAGTATATTATTATTGTTGTTTCTACATGTACACCGTAACTGCTGTTGAAACGTTTGTCAAAAGAAGGATAAATTTGAATAAGGTTTTCTAAAATTTATTGGCTAAGTACTTTCGAATAAATAAATTCCTCATCAGAGCTAAAATATCTAAACAAGTCCCCCCAAAATATAAAAACATTTCCTGATTATATGAAGCCAATTGTCAGTCATAAATCCAAGTGAAAAATACAACTCATTGGTAAACTAGTATAAAAGTAAGTAATGTAGGAATGATCAAATATTGACATGTAATTATAAAATGTAGGAAATTCACTGTTAAAATGTACAATATTAAGTTACATTATGTTGTGCCACATAGTTCTAAAATACAATGTACTCTTTCATATATATTATAATATTTTATTGAAAAAAGGAATGTGGGTTCTGGAACAATGTACCAGTGGCATAATTTTACCACCTCCAAAGTTGGGTACCAAAAAAATAGTATCCCTGTGTAAATTTTTTATATGATTTCCATTTCGATTGTCAATGTGCTGATGTATCATGTTAGTCCATTGATAGATGGATTTCAAATATTTGTCTTTCCATTGTGTATCAAACTGAAGGGTTGTTTGTGTGTGTTACAGATGTGACAGAGTTGCCTGGCTACACCCGATCCCCGAAAACTTGCCCTGTGTGGAAACGTGCTCTGCTCGAGAAGAAAAACAACCAGATTCTGGAAACGGCAAAGGTATGTGGCAACGTACTTGTATTATTTTGTATTTTTTGTTGTTCTGTCTATGCTATTATTGTATATAATCACAAAAATTGTTCAAAAATTGTTCAAAAATATTTTTATTGTTTTTTTGGACAATTTTGAACAATTTTTGTAATTAGATACAATAATGGCATAGACAGAACAACATAAAATACAAAATAAGACCATATGCTATGTATAGGATACATGAAATTAGTAAATATGTACATGTATGAAATACGACGCTTTTACATCCATAATTAGGAGCATCGTCTTAATATTGAAAGTGTTTTTGTATTCTAGATACAAGCCCATAAATGAAAGTGTTGTATGAAAAAGTATTAATGAAAAATGAATGTATGGTATTGTGTATGAAATTGTACATTTCAAAAAGTGGCTTTAATCTCCAGTTCTGTATGTGAAACAGGCGTGGTGTATTGGTTACATGATGCCCTGTATTGTGTGTAGTAGAATTTACCCAAAACCGTTTAACGCAACTGCCATACATGTTACTGTTATTGCGTTCATGGGCATGTACTAAGTGAGTTAACTACCTCCCATGGCCGCAATTAATGAAATTAGTATCAACAACCAGAAGCTGGTTTAATCAAGCAAACCCTATGCAGAAGCAGCCAACAGGACTTGTTAATTTGCATTTTGAACGTCAACATCCATCAATGGTGGATGTATGACAAACATCATATTTCAAATAAGAATGATTTTTCTTATAAACGTTTCAAAATCCGGAATAAACCAATAGCATGGATATTATAAAAATAAGTTCAAATATAATTTTTTTAAGATATCTGAAAAAATGATTTTGTAAACGTTCACAGCATTATATTGGTTGAAATGAAATATGTTTCGATCAATCTGGTTTTCTATTGTCAGATGGAATTGTTGGCAAAAAAGGCTGAAGAGGAAAAATGGCGAGACGTCCCAGCGTGGAAGAAAAACCTCATTCTAGAAAAAGAAAAGAAAAAAGAAAAAGAGGTATGAGAAATTCTATAATATAATGAATTTCAATACATTCACACACAACTACAAATTTTTGAAAGCCGATCTTGGAGAGCTTTCATCCTGAACCTCGGACTTGTTCACTCTATTTGAAACTTTGAAATTTGCTTTGTCTTCATAATTTACAGAAAAAAGCACTAATTGAATGTCATGTTTAATGACATTTATAATAAAGACCGACCTTTTTAAAATGTGTGTATTGACTCTTAACAAGCTGGGTGCATTCATTACTTTTTTTTGATTGTTCATCGATAAGATAATGAATCCATACTGAATTAGCATGGACAGCTGATTATTTGTTCATATTTTTAAGTCTCTGTCTCTTAACTTTTCTTTTATCAAACATATTACTGCCTCGTCGTGCCATACAATGTAGCAATCACAATTAGAAAATGTCTAGTGGCCCCAAACTCACAGCCCCAACAATGCAAGGAGCGGACCAATATAAAAATTGTACTGGAGCATAAGAACTCAACTGAAACTGAAATACTCAATAAATGCTCACTTGATTTCTTTTATATTATGACTGTATTGACAGGCATATATGCTAAAAATGCTTAATGAAGCCTGAATCAGTAAATTGTATTTGTTCAAGCTTCAGCCTCTATACTCCCATTAGTGATATTTAGCCAATATCTGGACTTTTTGGTCATACGATAAAGCAACTATAACAACGTATAACCATAATGATACCCTGAGCATTGTCACTATAACAATCAATCAATCTCTTATCATTTTTTCACCTATAAAACAAATTAGAGCATTCCTTGAGTGTTTGAGAATGTACTCGAGAGAAAGCATAAAAAGGGACTCTTTGTTTGAGTGCTCATTGCTTAAGTAGGCCTACCCATCCTCACCCTCATTGTACAAGTCACTATGAGGAATATAATATGCTTGAGAAAAAGGAGAGTATCTTTGAATGTATATAGGTTACACATGTACATGTACTGTGAATACCTTCCAAATAAATTGGCTTGTAGGTTGAAAAATTGCCAATTTATAGAGTTTTTCTTACATGAGCATGCGTTTACCATACATACAACAAACTAAAGCCATCTAAAGCCATCATATAATGGCTTACCCAAAACATCTAGGCCATTAAAATTCAAATGTAAATACTCAATCATGTAAAGGCCTACCCCTAATTTGACATTTTTTTCCAACCGGAATGTTCATGGTTGCTAGGATGGTAATGCATAATACAGTGAATTTTCATATGTTCATATTTATTGGGTAGGTCTTCTATGAACGAATGGATGGATGTTGACTGCATTTTGATTTCTGTACCATGTGGTTCAGCCTTGATCATGTTCTGTTTCCTCTCACAGCCTGGTGTGTTGCAGGCCCCAAGTGAGAGTGACCGACGGAGGATGGAGGAGGAAAACCGCCGGCTAGAATCCATGCCAGACTGGAAGCGAAAACTGGTGCTGCAGAAACGCACAGATTAGGGACAATATTGATAGTCACGAGATGATAAATTATGTGAAATTGGATTTTTTTTTCAATGCGTATTGAGAGTTTAAAGGTTAACTTGGTTAAGTCCCATCTACATTGCTTCTGACTTATAACAGTTTACCTTTAAACACTTGATTATGTGATTTTGTTTTCAATGCATATCGAGTCAAAAGTATTTAGGGCAGAATGTCTCGGTATTTCATGATGAATGACTTTTTAATAAGCGTTGTGAATGGCCATTTTTGATTGGTTCTTGTTTTCTAGGAGCTGTAAAAGAATCAGTAGAATATTTATGTTTGTGTACTGTAGTGTTTACAAAACACTGGTGTATTATTACTTAGTAATATTCAATTTATAGCGTATGTTTAATGTCATTAGGTGCACGTCTAATTTTATGCATATCCCGGAAATTTTTATAAAAATCCTTGATACTCTTTTGCTACCTTTTTCCATACTTTTCTCTACTGTATCAATACATATGGTGTTCAATGAATTCTTGTGAAGTGAATTTGAAATTTGAATTTTGAATTTGAAATGTGGATGTCTGAATGAAAGAACTATAGGAATAGGAATTTTCACTTGTTTAGACAACATACATTGGAAACCTAGGATGATCATTTTATAGGGTTTAGAACATGAAGGTATCTGACAAGTTATATTTGCTTCATATAAATGTATATAGTGTATGTTTAGTCTTTCATAAATAAATTAGTAGATCATAATATTGTTACATTGAGGTTCCTGGCAACATTAATCATTAACGTTACATAATTTCGACAACTTGTTCAAAAGCAAGTACAATTTTTGTATCTTAAAAATTCCAAACCGTAAATTTGAGCCAATTGAATTTAATGCTGATGAAAACTTATATTTGATTAAATCAATACTAACTTGATAAATTTAATAAATGTTTCGGACCATTGTTCACAATCGAGAGTACATACTAAGTACTAGTCTGTTTTTCTTACACTTCCCATGGAAAAGCCATCATTAATTGATTCTGGATTTTACAGAACATATATATTTTTGACTGAGCATTATCAAAATACAAATCATGTGCAACAGACCTCATATAACTCATGTACCATGTGAAATGTCTTCATTTAAAACAGATTTAGAAAATAAATACAAAAATACTATAAATTTTCAGTATTTATTCAGAAGACTTACGACCAAAATATAGCACACGAGACAGCCTGTAAATGCTTTTATTTAAAAAAAAATTTTGTCAAATGACACTTGATTACATAACAATCTAATCACAGCTATGGGGTGCAATCGAATTCAATTTAACAAAATAGAAAACGACAGCAGCAATATATCATAGCACTTCAAGTTACATGTTGATTGATTATATATTTAAAAAAATCTTGATTGAACACTTAAGTCTATACTGAACTGCAAATATTTCTTCTTTGTGACTTCTGGGATACATAGAATAAATATCTCTTTAAATAAAATAACTTGATATAATATAAATAACAATATTCGAAGAACTAGAATATGATTATAGTATATGAAATAACAACAGTCAGTTTTCCATGTACGTACATGTACCCAAAACAAGAAAACAGTAGTACTAAGAACACCACTATACCAATAAATCACACCCCCATCTCATCACTTGTCGTGGATCTGCACAAATCAATACAGGGATAGACAACATAAATCAGACTGTCCAGTGACTTGTGCAGGTGCAAATTTGGCAGGACAGGTAAAATTTAAATGAAACCTTCCGTAACTTTTTCAAGTTTAGTAGATTAGCACAGAAAAAAGATGTGGCAGCAACAGTTTGCGTAAGAAGGTAGAATTTGAAGTTACAAAATTTGTCTACCCCTATAGTATTGAGAGATTTGCATCCATTGACTACATGCTCTGAGTGTTCATTGTTGGCTCACAGCTCCTGTTTCTCTCCTGCGGGCGCGGCTGCTGCTTCCGGCCGTGTCACTCGCCCCAAGAACAGGATCGTGCCTGCAACATGCCAGTAATACACCAGTTTTAGTATAACTAGGAATCATGGGAAATAAATAGACACACAAACCAAGCACGTGGCTGTTTTGCATATATATGCATGAAGCTTTTTCGCTGTCTCAATGAAATATTTATGTACGATCGTAGTACCCCATGTGGTATTTATCAACGATGTACAAAGGTGTATCAAAATAATTAATACATGTACAATTTTTACCCACACGTGGTACAGTCTCGATCAACCAAAGCTCTGTGATGCTATGGTGTAGCAGGAAATTAAATGATAAAGACTGATACTGTTTGTCTAAATTCTTCCCAGCATGCAATTGTTTGTAGCCACCTACATATTTTAGACTGTACTACGATATGCGAAGTGAAGTATACAGCTTTCAAACAGCAACACATGGACCTTATGATTTCTCTCTTTGCCTCTATGACAGACAAATGACACTTATTTTTCAAACTAATAGTTCACACAACATAGATAAAATATATATACACTAAATACAATTATAACATGCAAATATGTAAATGATTTAATAAATAAAACATCTATCCAATTCAAGTTCATGGAATTTTTTATAAATGAAAGTCACTAAAAATACTAGACTTGACTAGAATATTATCACTAGTAATAAGATAATATCAAATGTCTGTATTTGGAGCATAACAAAAGGGTTCTTTCAAATCTGCTGATTGTTTATGATTGCCAAATTGCAGTCCAAATTCTCAAAACTGTACTGATTTCTAAAAATATTTCATAAAAAATTATCTATGACACTAGTCACCATTTCAACTATTGAAGATATTATCATATAAAACATCACAATACACAATATATCATTGTATAATTGTTTAAACAATGAAAAGACTCATAAAATAAAACAAAACATTGCAATATAAAAATTGAGGCTTTTGAAATAAAATCTAGCAAATAGAAAGAACAAATACTGTATACTTTTTGGGATACCAAACTACCAAAACGATAATTAAGTTAACTTTATAAATTTTTGTATATTCAACGGCAAACTTTTCATATGTTTATGTATGAAGGATGATACAAATATATGTATTTGAGATTATATTGTATTTTTGAAAGATAAATTGATGGTAGAGTCTAAATCAATGACAAATATGATGAAAATTAAAATTTATGTTAAACATCATTGAGGGCAATATATACAATTTAGTGAGAATTGAGATTTGGGTTTTTTAAAATTGAGAATTGAGATTTGATCTTTCCATTCATTGAGATCAATTGATTGAGATTTGAGAAAAGGGTTTTTGCATTGAGATTTGTAACATTAATTCATTGAGATTTTGAGATCAAGGGGGGGGGGGTATATACCCCCCCTTCTTCATTCTCCAATATATTATTTATAGCATTTCTTCTATATAGCAACACGAAAGACAAATAAAATCTTTAAAAAGAAAAAGAAAAAAATACACAAAACAAATATGAACAACATTATAGAAGGCTTGTGCTGCAGCCACAGTTTGGGTATGAAAATGTACATGTATATTGTGTATGTATATTATACATACAATGTATACGAGATTCTTGCTTTGAATCTTGGAAGTCTCCTCTGTAGTATCTATTAGCAATATTGTTTCTATTAAAATACCATAGTCTCATTATATGATTTATACAGGTGACTGATAAGCCTTGAGGGGGTGCGGGGTGCTGCTTATATACAAAAATTGACATTGAATTGTATGTAAATGCTCATTTTGTTTTGGAATGTTCTTTTATGCTGTGTTAGTAGTGTTCACGATTTCTTAATTTTGAATTTTTATTTTTATTAACGTTTTTAAACCATGTAGTAGGTTCCTTGACAAGGAACCTACATGGTTTGAAAACGTTAATAAAAATAAAAATTCAAAATTAAGCAATTGTGAACACTACTAAACACAGCATAAAAGAACATTCCAAAACGAAATGAGACCAAGCGCTGTGTACCAAATACATAGGATTTTTAGTACTAATGTTCATTGGCTTGTCCCACTAATGCCTCCGTCCCCTTACCTGTGGCTTTGTGGCGCACCATGGCCAGGAAGGGCTGGAAGGCCGTGAACTCCATGATGCGCGGCATGGAGCGCAGCTGGGCCACCACCGCCGTGGCAGCAGCCGCCTCGGAGCCCTCCTCGTTCACCTCAACGGGAAATGCAAATACAGTAGAACCTCCAACTAAGACCACTTCTATAATGAGACCACCTCTATAATAAGACCACTTTTCACGGTCCCAAACCTTCATAAAGCTACCAAAACTAATCTCTGTATAGAGACCACCTCTCTATTGAGACCACTTTTCACGGTCCCAAAGGTGGTCCTAATAGAGAGGTACTACTGTATAAGGGAACGATCATAAATAATGATACCGGGGGGTCGTCCAACTTTTCTGATTCCTTTTGGGGTGGGAGTGGGGTCGCTGAACTTTTTTTATCACGCTAAGGTATATTTTTTCAAATATTTTCTTTTAGCAATTGTCCAGATGTGCAATGGCTATGTCAAGGACTTTTGCTTTAGCGGGGGTGGGGGTGGGGTCACTCAACTTTTCAAAATGTTGATGGGGGGGTCGGTTAACTTTTTCTTCGTGCCCAAAAAAATGGACGAATCCCCCGGTATTGTTATTTATGATTGTTCCCTAAATGTATTCTTCCCATTAACTCTACATCCACACCAAATCATTGGCAGAATCATTTTCACACCCGGGGGGAGCATACAGCTCATCGCTACTGTAGCGAAGACGTGCTTATTATTCAACATCAGCATTCACCTGCCTCACCTGTACCTATTTAACGTGTATGTACCACGGAGCATCGGAGCAAAAAAGTTCAGCGACCCCACTCCCACCCCAAAAGGAATCAGAAAAGGGATGAGTTTGCTCAACATCCAATACCGGATTCGACTGGGAATCGAACTCCTACCACTCTGGTCATGAGTCCAACTCCCTATCCACCCGGCCACAGAAGCACACATGTATGTAAATGTACATTAACATTTAAGCTACTCACATTAACAGTTACTTGCCTATCATGTACATGTACCTATAGACACTTTTTCACCCATCAACATTTTTGCGTAAAACTATGCTTCTCAAGACTACCCCATGGAATTGGACAACATTTTAAGCAGGTAATGTAAATCAGAAAACAATTTCAATGGTAAAATGAAAAAAAAGGTTCATTATTTTGGCTCTTAACCACATTGAATCTGTGTTCCTCAGATATCAATAGAGCAAATACTAAATTCATTATACTCTTTATTTCCATAGAAAATAGCACATTGATATAGATATTAATTCTAAAGTAGCTTGTGATTCAACATTACACATTATATAAATGTACTTACCTCGATAAATGCCTTATGAAGTACTTTGGAAATAAACAGTTCCCTGGTGCCGTCCATGCCCGACAAGTCGGCCTTACTTCCGTCAAACAGATGCGGCATTCCCAGACCCGCCAAGGTGTCGCTCAGAGAGAAACTTCCGGACACTTTGAAACGTGGTATCTTCACCTACAGGTGCAGTCAAAATTATCCACATAAATCCCATCATTTTATAAAGCTTCTTCAATCATGACCGTTTTGGAAAAATGAGGAGTGATTAAAAATGGAAATGTTTTTATACAATGGTTTTACATCAAAGACAATCAATTCATATAGAAATGTCTTATACACGTACATACAAGAGGTGCCAGAGAAATTACCACAGCAATATTTACCATGTATGTGATTCATGCTTACATGTGTTTCTTTGCAATGACCAACTTAGCTCTCTATTGAGACCATTTCTGGCCAGTCAAATGTGGTGATTGTAAGATGCATAGATGATTGAAAAAGATTCATTGGATTTGGATTTCAATGAGCATGATCTAATATCTTAACTTTCATATAAATCCATTTCTATTCAAGCTTGTCAAAAAATGTCTGAACAAAAATAGAGACACATCGCACAATTTATAACACATTTCTGACATTTCATCACAGTTTTAACATATTTCCCATCATTAAACGCAAGGTGATGGTTTTACAATCCTGCGCGTCCGTCACCTGTTAAAACAGAACAAATTATGAAGTCCAAAAGGTACTAAAATTTATTAAAATCACAAATTTTCGCATCTTCAATGCTTTATCAAGTGAAAAATGAAATTGAAAAATGAAAATGAAAAAATGAAATTTTTCACTTGATAAAGCATTGAAGATGCAAAGATTTGTGATTTTAATAAATTTTAGTACCTTTTGGACTTCACAATTTGTTTTGTCTGTCTGTTTTTAATTTTACTTTGAAAGTCTGTTAGGTTTTCTTTTCAAAGAAGGGAGATGTATCCGTTTTAAATGTGGAGTATAAATTCGTCCTTATGCTGTGTATAAATTGGGTTTTCAGTTTAGCATTGTTTTGTAATATTCAGTACTTTTATGACCTTGTAAAATACTAGTTCAATAAAGCAGTTTTAACCAAGACGTCAAACTATAAAACACCACTTTTTACACTTACCTGTGTCTTGACCGCAGTCATCTTCAATGCTTTATCAAGTGAAAAATGTTATTTTTCACTTGATAAAGCATTGAAGATGCAAAAATTCGTGATTTTAATAAATTTTAGTATCTTTTGGACTTCATAATTTGTTCTGTTTTAACAGGATTGACTTCATAATTTGTTCTGTCCGTCACCTGTGTCTTGACCGAGGTCATCCGGAAGGCCTGCTCCGGGTTGGCGAGCATCTGTGGGGTGAGTTTGGCCTCCACGTCGGCGAGTCCGTGCACCTGGTCGGGCAGCAGCAGTAGCAGCGTCAGCTCGCGGTCCGGGGACCCCGCCACGTACGGCAGCTCAACCACCTGCGAGGGAAAACAGGGGTCAATACACACTCATAGGCAGATCATGGGGGGGGGGGCAGGGGGGCAGGTACGCGCCCACCCCGTTTTTCCCACCAAAATACTTCATTTGAAATCAATGAAGTGCGCCCCCACCCCCTTTTCTAAAACCCTGAATCTGTCATTGTCAAGCTGACCATTTTTAAACAGTGACTCAGATAAGGGAGTGTTCGTTAAGTGTTGGGAGGTCGGTAATTTTCAGAACTCGATGGTTGAAACTTTTCTATTTATTTATTTTAAGGACTCAATGCCATTGTCAAATGATTTGGTACAGCTATAGTGGACATGTCAGTGAACCACTTGACTTGAAAAGTCGGGGAAAAGGGAATTTTTCCCCCTTTCAGTCCGGATATTACAGAGGTAGTGCATCTACTGAGGAGGGGGTCTGAATTGGAGGTTGTTGAGAGTGGTGATACTGAAACTTGGTCAAGCTCCACCAACGACACTTGAATAGCATTATAAATCGCAATAATACCACCATGTATGACAAACTTAACACTCATGGTCTTTTGGGTTAACCATTTTTTAACTGAACAGGTGATATTTTACAGCTAAATGTGAAAGGTCACGTGCAGCTGTTACAAGGTATGAGAGATGGCAGTAGTAATGTCAGGGTATTCAATAAAGACCTCCCGCCAGCCATGAACCCGTAGTTTTAGCCAGGGCTGACTGATTATGAAAGTTGACAGCCCAATTGGAAGGCTACTGTTGCCATGTTAGCATAAATTTATAACAAGATATTTTTCAATTTATCATATGACAAGATCTAATGTTTTCATTGTATAATGTCAAATACAGCCAAGTAAGAAGAGCACTGGTAAGGTATACCTTTGCTGAAACATCTCTACTCCATCCATAGCTGAACTTCTTCTCTTGATACATATAATCCACGGGAATCTTTTCATTTCTAGACACTTCAAATTGGCCGGGTTGTGTATTTTTCACATCAAATTTTTGCTGCCAATCACCCTGAAAATACAATGCCGTTTACGGATTTATTCGAAATATTATTTTATTCGTTCATTGTAATTCCATTTTCTCTTTCTAGTGTTAGTGTCAAAGACTCAGAAAACTAGATTTTTTTTAATCCATTGTCGGAACATTACTGTGGATCACTTTCGTTACATTCACAATATTTAGACTGACCACCATAGACAGCACAGTGTCAGCCCCGGCAGGCGGAACTCTCCATACCACAGAGCAAACCAACAAAACATTCAACTCTAATAATTTCATACGAGACGACAGACACATTCACAAAAATTGCCCTCTGAAAAAAAAACCCCATTCAATTCTAATCATCTAATATAAAACGAAGGTACATTCACGAAAATCACACCTTGAAAAAAAAAATTTTTTTAATCATCTCATATCAGCTGTCTCATATGAAACGAAAGATACATTGACGAACATCTCACCTTGATAGTCTACCTCTACCAATACGAAAGTCAAACTGTAGATATATGTAAAGTTGCTTTTGAATTGCGACGACAAACATGCACATTTTTTTTTCGGGTTTATATTTATGACACTACTACCCACATTCAACAAACACTTAACGTTGCGGCTGCCTTCACGGGGCCTTCGACCGAAGTGACACAGTTGGTTGATTAGTCACTGGCGCCGATTCCGAGCACAAAAAGATACGCTCATTTTTATTTATAATTTACATCTCACCTTGAAGTAGATGGCGTTGACGAGCACGAGGCGGGTGAGGCTGTCCAGCACGCCGTCCCCGACCAGGTCCACGATCTTGCCGCGCGTCTGCTGCTCCACCCACGCGTTGATCCGCATCCGCGCGCCGGCCGCGTCACGCACGTAGTCCACCGGCTCCAGAGGCGCATCATAATACGACTTGGTGGCGTCGAGAAACGGCGACAGGAAGCGGTACGACTGCTCCCCAAACAGCTGGTTGGCGAGGTGCAGGCTGTACTTGCCGTCTGCGGAAACAACGTGGGATAATAGGTGTCTAATATCGAGTTCATTATACGGTAAACTGCATGTGGTCTCATGATAAATATGTAAAGTCTTTCTTTTTATCGATGCAATATAAAAAATAGCATACAGTTTTAAAAATCTCAAAAAGTTTCAAATAGAGGAATGAAACATTTTAAAACTTTAGGCTATTTCGTATATTGCATGGTAAGAAGAAAGACTACATATTTAACATGAACACGTGATATGGTGGATAGAGGCGCTACTTGTTGTCTGGGGAACAACGCGGGATACGGTAGAGGGAATCGTTCATGCGACTGATACTCTATGAAGTATCTTCAAACAATCGCTGAATTTCACTTCTATGTGTATGTACCGATAGGTAGTGACGTCTTGATGAAAAAGTGTGCATTCGAATATTGAATACATGAAAACATTTTTTCCTACATATAAAGGATATGAGCTCTGATGAAGAGTATACTTAGAATATTTTACGAGCAGATGCATATTTTGATGGTGGACAAAGTTTGGAAATGCAATGAGGTGCCTTGAAAACAAAGATTTGTGCCTCATCAACACACCACTCACCCTTTGTGAATTTATTCAAGCATTCAGCTATAAAGAGCAGTCTTAGAACTAGTCTGGATACAGGACTACTTTTGGGACCAGGTGGTCTCAATGGACAGGTGGTCTCTACACAGAGGTTCATTTTAATAGCTTTTGAAGGTTTGGGACCGGGAAAAGTGGTCTTATTATAGAGGTGGTCTCCTCATAGATGTGGTCTCAATTGGAGGTTCTCCTATACTTTAATAGCAAAAGCTGTCAAGTCAGCATTTGGTACCGGCGTTTTTGAGCGCTGCTGCCAAGTCCTGCAGACAGCCGTGTAGATGTTCGTCGTCCACACCAGCAAAGCCGAGCGCCTCCTTCATCTGCTGCTGCGTCTCTCCGCGAGCCCCCAGGTAGGTGAGGGCCAGGGCAAGCGAGATGCTACAATGAGAATAATAGCTGTGACAAAAAAGAACTCTGTTAAAAACATCGTAGATTGGAGCAGCTACAAAAAAAAATAAGATTCCCTGACAACAAAGGCCGGCTGTCAACGAGGGCAGGTAATTTTTTTTCGCGATCAGTAGATGCTGACAGTCAGCCAGGAGGTACAATGTGAGGTCAGCTGACCACAAGGGAACAGGAAATTCCACGTGTTTGTACACATATTACTCCGAATCTAAATAGCTACTTAATATAGTTTAAGTTTTTTTAAATTGCTGTAAGTGTACATATAAGTTCTAAATTGCAGCATTTTACTTCATCTCTAATTTTCTAATTTTTAGAATACATGGAATAAGAATTGTTATCGAACAAAGGTTATTGAAATAACATTAGAGTCAAGACATTAGAGTTAAACCCAAAGCTGATTAAAAAAGAAGATAAATAAACAAATATAGAGAACACAGAATTAACTGTACTATTAATGTAAAACATTATCAGAACGAGTGAGTCGAGAACGATATTCACCATGACTTTGAGTACAATGTACCGGTAATACCGTTACCAAAAGCTTTTCCATATATATTATTCAAGACGACCTTTAGTGTAGCAGACCACATTGAGGGCTTAATACCCTACCCTATTCTAAAATCTCAGCAAAAATCCAGTGCCATTCTCATTAATTTTCTAGCCATTCTCATTTCACAATTTCAGTTTCACAATTTCTCACAATGCTCAAAGAAAATGGACCCCTAATTCTCATTTCTCATAAAAAATCAAGGGCCATTCTCACATCTCAAAATAGGTATATTTCCCCTCTACATTATGACAAGTAAAATAAAAATGTCACCTGGTGGGGGACATGAACACATTGTCGGCTGGTCGCTCACTCGACAGCTTCCTGAAAAGATTCCACGCAAACTCGCTGTTTCCCGCAACCACCTTCTTGCCTTGCTCCTCTTGGCGGAAAATACTTGTTCCTGCTGGGGACGCCATGATGGTCGCTAAGAAGGGGACCAAGAAAAATCTGATGGACACAAGCTCTGAAATTATAGTGGCATTGTTGCATGTAAATAACGTTGACAAACACGTTAGTCTCACCAGAGGTGACAAAGCAGAATGATTCTGTATGTAATAATCTTATATTTTCCAAAATAAAAAAAAAATTAATGCAATGCACAAGTCTGGAATAGACCCAAATACAAATGCATGGACTGTTTGGATCCAAGTGGATTTGGACTGAGCACCATTTACAAGTTACAAACCTAATTTGAGGCCCCTGCGACCTGTAGAGGGGTAACAATTTGAAAGGACAATTGGCTGGACTGTTGAATGTAATTAATGGTCTAGAAGCTAATGTAGAATAACTCTGGAATAATAGATTTAAACAAAAATATGCTTCTGCTTTCAAAATCATCTGGGACACCTGATTAATAAGTATTCCGCCCAATATGCTATTAAATGTAAATCAGTATACCGGTGCATGACTACTTGAACCTAACAGTCAAAATTAGTCATCAAGTAAAAACTTTAATATTCATTGATCACAACAATAACAACTACATGTAAACCTAACCACAAAGATGAATATTTGTTTTATGATATCTAATTACAGATTTCGGGGCTATTAAATACAATTATATGATACTAATAGGAATGTTTATTGAACCTATAGCAACTTACCTGCAATAAAGATGTTACTACGAAGCCTTGCTATCAATCTATTTGCATGACAAACTCTCTCGAGGAGTATCATGTTTGCTATAGTATGCTTATCACTCATGCAAGGTTTCCCATTTAGGACAAACAAATTAACACATGTCAATATGATTGGTTTAACACTGGTAGTATAATATTCATTTGCAAGGTTACATTTTTGGTTGTTAAAGTACATGTATCTTTTAAGTATTTTTCACAGAAGAACAGGCCTATTAAAACCACCCGAGGCCATTTTCACGAATTTGGTAAAATACAAATAGACTTCACAAAAGGCAATAACACTAATCTAGCCAATGTCAAAACCATTATTTTAATTTTTCTAAACCAACTGTTGAGGTTGAGCTTTTTATTGATTTGCTTGGAACTAACATTTTACTTATTGTTACACATAAAAATGGTTTCCTTTATTTTGAACCAATATGTTTTCCACATTTGATCATACATGTAGTTACAACAAACTTCATTTCAAGGGTTAGGAATAGAATACGAAGTCCTTTTACCATTTGGCAAATATTGCATTTCAAACATCTCTATTATTACGTGTTATCATATCCTAAAAAGAGCATTGCTCTTACAAAAAAACAGCTCACAAAAACACAGGCTAGTGTTTTGTGGTGGGTATTTGCAAGTTTTTGAAAAATTGTGACCATCATCTTTAAAAAATATTTTCATTGATTGTATTTTAGTGAAAACAGTGCATATTGATAGTTATGTCAGGCTTACATGATATGAACATATAATTTTTTTTATTTAAAATAATAAATGACATATTTGTGCTCTACACTCGAGTCGAATTGAACAATATCATAATTTTTAGCAAACATACAAAATTTTAAGCAAATATATAGAATTAAATTTACATAATAATATAATGTTTTAAAACTCAATTATTGAAATAAATGATATATAATTACAAGTTATGCACACAAACAAATATATGTCGAAATGTCGCCCACCTGTAGAGAGAGGGTATCTACAAAGAGGTTATCAGTGAGAAATATTAAAGTGGAAGCAGAAATGGGCACTATGTATTAAATCCTAAAAATCAATTTTACACTTTACAAGAACATTTATCAAATATTTTAGTAATGGTTTTCACAAACAGTATGTATCATGATCCACTACCAGTATCTATCGGCTATTGTCTCTAAGACAAAGTAATTTATCTACTACTTCCATTATTTTCAAAACTTGTACTTTAATAATGTCTGATAGCTACACAGGGCCGTCAGACAGTCTGGATATTGCCGGACCACTTTTTTCCCAGTTTGAGGTCATAGTGTGAAATAATCGGGAAGGCTATGTAAAGGTGTTTTGGAAGATCGTGGAATCGAACTCACGACCTCCCGTCTATGATTCAGACCAGTCATATGTCATAGGCGGGCGTGCTACCATTAACACTAATCCCCTGAGACACAGGTTACATACTTTGGTTTTCACCTATATCAATCTTGCGCAATGCACTTTCCCGCCTTGGATACTATTATTAGCCTATCCAGCCTCGCAGCCTTAATCAATCATAGCCTGCTTTATACCTCCGACTATTACGAAGCAGTCATCTAGGCACACGGAGCCACGCACACCGGCCTTACAGGCTCATCCGGGCGTAATCTGGGCCACTTCTTTCACAGACTCCCCCAACTCCCAACTCTCCTCAACGACCAGGGGACGCATTGATCGTCACAAGTCACATAGGGCCCCTAGTACAGACCGACTGCTACATCTTGCACTATCCTGGCCATCTCTGGCTTACTACATTCGGCAGCATCTGAGAGAGAGGGAGGGAGTTCCATCCTTCGTGTCTCGATTAGCTACCGCCGAATCTAATCAGGAATTCTCCCTGGAAGTGGGACCGCCCCATAGTCAGCTTTTGGTGACCGAGGGACCCGTGAGAATTCACTGACAGACCAACGAACGTGCCTACACATACTAATCTGCTTTCCATTCTAAGTTCCAATTCCGGGGCTGTAGTCCCCTTCCCATACCCTAACGTGGCTTTTACTGGGGAATTTCTAACTAGGGATACTACCCGGTGGCTTCACCTGAAGCACCCGGGTCCTTGTCTTCCACCAAGTGTGAAATAATCGGGAAGGCTATGTAAAGGTGTTTTGGAAGATCGTGGAATCGAACTCACGACCTCCCGTCTATGATTCAGACCAGTCATATGTCATAGGCGGGCGTGCTACCATTAACACTAATCCCCCGAGACACAGGTTACATACTTCGGTTTTCACCTATATCAATCTTACGCAATGCACATTTCCGCCTTGGATACTATTATTAGCCTATCCAGCCTCGCAGCCTTAATCAATCATAGCCTGCTTATACCTCCGACTATTACGAAGCAGTCATCTAGGCACACGGAGCCACGCACACCGGCCTTACAGGCTCATCCGGGCGTAATCTGTGCCACTTTTATTTTTACAAAGAATTTCTGGGTAGGCATGCCCCAGACCCCCCCTAGCAGTGCTGTGCCCCCTCGACGCTGCGGCTCGCTAAGGGGCGACCATCATTATCTTGAACAGGGGCAGGTCATTTAGTTGGGGGGGGTGCTCAATTTTCTTTGGTCACAGAAGGGAGGGTGCTCAATTTTAATTCAAAGTGAGAGGGACGGCACTCAGTTTTTAATGTTCATATGGGAAGGGCATTTAATTTCAACATAAATAGGTAGGGAGGGCGTTCAATTTTTTTATCTCGTCAATACCAAATGACCGCCCCTTCCCTGTACAACTAATGATGGTTGCTCCCTATTTGCGCTCATTTGTCTGATGACTTTTTCAGGGGAGTGCTACAGGCTATATGATGAATAATTTCAATTATTATTAATACCAAGGATCCTTGTTAATACCTAGAAAGCCCAGCCACCACTATTTCCCCCAAAAAAACTATTTGAAGAGTGCCTATGATCTAAATGATAAAAAAAATTGTTTTTTGTCAATGTGCGTGACTGGTACTATAATTGACATGCATCATGTTGGGTGCAGGCCCGCTTATCCGGACATCTCCGGACATTGATGAGATGTTCAGATCTCATGGAGGTCCAGATACCAAGTTGGTGACCCAAAACTATTTTGAAAGACCATGATATACATACAACGTGTATCAAACGTTTTGGCATATTTCAGCAATGATTTCTTTTTAAGTTACACAATCCAAGCAAGTCAGTTATTTTCAATGGCAACGAGTGTGGATACGGTAGCTTTGAAAAGGAAGTGAAGATTTTTACCCTATAGAAAACGGAGACATGATTGTTCATATTTATAGACATTGATTGAGTGGTTTTAAAGTTATGGTACAATATGTAGGAGTGACAAATTTAGGGACAATGTGGAACAACACACGTGTGTGTGTGTGTGTGTGTGTGTGTGTGTGTGTGTGTGTGTGTGTGTGTGTGTGTGTGTGTGTGTGTGTGTGTGTGTGTGTGTGTGTGTGTGTGTGCGTGCGTGTGTGTGTGTGTGTGTGTGTGTGTGTAAAATAAAGTATGCTAATATATGGGAAATTTGAAGGTTAAGAAGTGAAAGTATTTTCCGGCATACAGCAGATTGGAATTCAGCATGCACATACATGTACTTCACTTTGCTTATCCACTGTTGCTAAGTTTTAAGAACGCTAAACCTGTTTGTTAGTAGAATACAGGGTCCTTTTTTTTTTTTTTACTGTCTATTTGCAATGAAGTGAAGAAGAGTCTTTTTGGACTCTTGTAAGATTTTCTGTCTCCACCCACAGCAAATATTTGTTGCCCTATGCTGTCTTTTATGTCATTGGTACACTAACTTCACAAGATCTTCTTCAAATATTACATTGCGCCAAGGACTATCTACTAAATATTTACAGGCATTTCGAATAGTTTTTCCTCTAGCAAATAAAACGTTTGCATAATTTATTTTTCATAATTTTACATTGTTTACTTAGCCCAAAATTCGTCATCAAAGCACTTGGTCGGGAGGAGGAATACAGAACTGCACTCTTAGCGCCGCGCTGTAGACTGTTGCACTGACCCGCTTTGGTTCTGTGCCGCTGGCTTATTCTCGTGGAGCGGAGCAGAGCGAGAGCGAAATAGAGGCAGTGTAACAGTCTAAGCGTCGTTGTTGTTAGCAACCTCCAAATCGAGGCTCCTTGAATAGTCGCCTGTTAGCTCGCATTACGATATGCTTGCATAGCAGTGAGACATCCCTTGACGCTGCTATTATACACCATGCGGGGACTCAACTGTCAATCTTAGCACTAGCAGTGCTAATAGCCACTGCCTGGGCTCAGAACTCTGAGAACTGTCCCCCATATCTTTGACAAATATAAGTTTGAAGACAACAAGTACTTTGTGGCAAAGATCAAGGATAAGAACCATGCAGCAGCTGAGAAGGCATGCTGGGATACGGCACCGAATGCATACTTAGCTGATTTGTCTGGAAAATATGAACATGACTTCCTAAAAATTCTGGCTGAGAAACACGGCTGTGATGCAGCTTGGGTATGTACACATTCTTAGTGTTTTTTTTACATGAATTTGGTTTTATTTACAATAATTTGATTTTTCTTGAAGCTTTATGATAGTCAGATGTATTGATTTGTCATGTATGAATTGCTCTGGTAGAAATGCTACAATTGATCCTAACTTACATTATAATGTCAATAAATTTACTGTATATTATCAGTTTTATAAATTATCAATAGCAATTTCTTACAAGATTGAACTTCTTTTTTTTTTTTTGTATATAGCTGGGTGGATTTAGACACAGTGGTACACACTGGAACTGGTACTGGAAAAAGCGCCATCATGCCAACCCGTATGACATCCACACAGGCTATGAAAAATGGGGCCCAAGAGAACCAAACAACTACAAGAATACCAATGAAGTAAGTTGTACTTCAAATCTTCTTATAATATATACACATTTCAGTACAACCTCTTAACTGGACATGTTGTGAAGTGTGGATTGACATTAGGAAAATCGAGGTGCATTGCATTCATCCATTCCTGCGAATAAAATGGGCTAATAGTTCGAGTCTATATGCTCGATCTACGGTGTACACGTCCAAAAGAAATGGGACTATAATAGAGCATCTGGGTGATGGATTTATTCGGATTACGCATATACAGTTAAAAGAGGTTGTACTGTGTTTAGCTTGAACCTTTGCTTACTGTCTCCAGTACTATTATAAAGTAACTTTCATTTCCCACAGTTGAGACCAGTTTTGATTCCTTTCAAACATCACACCAACAAATGTTAGTTGCTATATCCGAAAGTGTTCCTCTTATTGGATGTAATGTGAAGGCTAAATTTGAAGTCTAGCAATGTACTTTTTATACTTTCATAGAACAGAATGGTCCTGTATGGAGCCAAAGATTACAACCGCTGGCGTTCCCCAGAGTATATCAAAATACGTGAAAGGAGATATGGACAACAAGCTTTGCTACATCTGCGAATGTCAATAAAATTGGATTTTATCCCCTTTCTACATGTGTCCTAAGGATGAGATTTAGAGAAAATCGAATGCAATTTCATTTATGAAAATTCTGGCACATCTGTTTGATGGAAAACCTTTGCCATCTAGCAGAACACTAAAAAAGCATTGGGATAATTCAGATGTACAACAGTGAAATGATAAGTTGATCAATCTTAACTTTTTATATAACAAAAGTTATATGATTTCACTTTGTAATTGTTAACATAATAAATTTTCTATCAAACATTTTGTTCAATGACTTTTTATATTTTTATTCAGTAATCATATAATACACTTTTAAAAGCCAGACATGGGAAACTGTTCTGATTTAGTGCACCACTTTTAGTAACATTATGGAAAAAAAGAGAGCGACCATCATTAATTGTACAGAGGGGAGGTCATTTAGTTAGGGGGCGCTCAATTTTCTTTGGTCACAGAAGGGAGAGTGCTCAATTTTAATTCAAAGTGAGAGGGAGGGCACTCAATTCTTCAACTGAAAAGGTAATATTTTTACGCACTTTTGTCGCGAGTTAATGCATTCCTGCAATATGCATGCTTTTGGATTCAACTGTATTGTAATGTCAACAAGTCAAATAGATTGCTAAATATGTATTCATTGAGCATTGACAGTGAATGATTCATTGCAATACACTTTAAACAGTCTTCAGGGAATCTGTCCAATATCAAACTTTATAATACGTGTGTGTGTGTTGTTCGTATGGGAGTGCATTCAATTTCAACGTGAGAGTTAGGGAGGGCATTCAATTTTTTATCTCATTAATACCAAATGACCGCCTTCCCTGTACAACTAATGATGGTTGCTCCCTAAGCACGCCGCTCATTTGTCTGATGACTTTTCAGGGAGTGCTACAGGCTATATGATGAATAATTTCAATTATTAATACAGTACAACCTCATTTAACCGAATATCAATAAACCGAATATTCCCATCCCCATTCCCATTCCCATGTTCTGCAATAGTCCCCTTTTTTTCCGGACATATACCGGAGACAGAGCTTTGGCTCGAACTATAAGCCTTATCTTATTCGAGGGAGCGGACAAATGATATCGGGACACAACACACGGGTATTGCGATAATCTCTATCATAATGGAGCTCTACTCCATTTAGCAAGCGCACACTAGAACAGCACTGGTTGATTGAGAATATTGTTACAACGCACATGCGGCATTCGTTGCTTTAAAAAGTCGTACGCTGATAACGTGAGTAATCAAACAACGAACATGAGTTTTAATTAATTTTATTGCAAACTATAACTGTATGTCTAATGTATAGGCTATAAGATGATTTTCAATTGAATTATTGTCATAGGAATATTGGTTTACAATATACAACGTCATACCAAAGTGATGGATAAGTTGTTCTACAAAGGTATTTCTTGAATATCTCTTATTATCGTTCATAGTCACTCATGGTTGTAGGGGCAAATTATAGACTAAATATATCTCACTGTGTTTGTTTCACATTACCAGTGTGTCAACACACTGGTAGTGTGAAACAAAGACACAGTGAGGTATTTTAGTCTATAATTTGCCCATGTGATACTTTACGATGATATATACGGTTTCTTACATTCGCCCACCCCACGCCCTCGTTCATCGAATATATTGATTTTCCAAATGTTCCTCCAGCTTCCCAACGTGTCCAGTTAAACGAGGTTGTACTGTACCAAGGATCCTTGTTAATACCTAGAAAGCCCCACCACCCTCCCCCAAACAACATATTTGAAGGGTGCCTATGATCTAAATGATATGAAATTGCTTTTTTGTCAATTACATATTAAATGTATGTAACTGGTACTATAATTGACATGCATCATGTTGAGTGCAGGCCTGCTTATCGGACATCTCTGGATATTGATGAGATGTCCAGATCCGCGGAGGTCCAGATACCACGTTGGTGACCCAAAACTATTTTGAAAGACCATGATACACATACAACGTGTATCAAAGCGTTTTTGGCATATTTCAGCAATGATATTTTTTTAAGTTACACAATCCAAGCAAGTCAGTTATTTTAAATGGCAATGAGTGTGGATACAGTGGCTTTGAAAAGCAAGTGAACTTTTTTACCCAATAGAAAACAAGAGACATGTTCACGTTTATAGACATTGATTGACAAGTGTTGAACCAATAAACAAGAATATTTCTTTTGAAGAAAAATTGAAGAAAATCTGAACATATTTTCTTACCTTGTTCGAAAGTAAAAACACAACCACACTTGTCTAAAATCAATGAACCATAAACATTTTTACTGGCACGACGTTTGAAAAGTAAATATCTTGCTAATTTTTCATCAGATTTTGAAGTTTAATACATGTATTTAACAGAGGAAAAGGTCTAGATGATGAATATAATATTTATTTTATGATCAGAAACTCCATTATCGCTCTGTGGCCTAAACCATCCAGATGAGAACTGGTATCTTAATCGGTGACGACTACTAGCACCAAAATCATGCTTATACAGTAGTGTGAAATAATTGGGGAAGGCTATGGAAAGGTGATTTTGGAAGATCGTGGAATCGAACTCACGGCTTTCTGTCCATGATTCAGACCAGTCATATGTCATGGGTGGACGTGCTAATCCCCGAGACACAGTACACATACTTCAGTTTGCATCTGTATCAATCTTATAAAATGTCTTTGATACTATTATTAGCCTATCCAGCCTGCACCCTTAATCAGTCATAGCCTGCTTATACCACCGACTATTACGAAGCAGTCATCTAGACACACAGAGCCACGCACACCACTATACATATAGCTGCGTCTTACAGGCTCACGTAATCTGAGCCACTTCTTTCACAGAAGCTTTGAGAAGCGTGTGAATTCTTTTTTAACACGATGGAAAGAGAAATGTGTTGGAGTCCGTTTATACAAAGCGGGACCTTGATATTAGGTTTGGGAAATTCGAATATCCAAATTTTGGGAAGCCGGATAATCGGACCTATACTGTACTGGTTGTCACAGCTGTATGCTAAAATACTATAGAGTTTGTGAGCATAAATCTTCACGGATGATAATATTCAAGAATTGACATCAAAACTGTTAACTTTCAAAAGCCATACATTTTCTTTAATATATAGATCAATTTTTTTTTATTTGGATCTATATATAAAAAATTGGATTAACAAACATTAATTCTTTGTTGTTTCAGCCGGGCCAAACAAAGCGTAATTAGCGAGAGTACTTCTTTGTGGGATTGAACAAAGAACGTTACCATGTGATGCTCTCATTGGCCATCGCTAACGGCCTGCGCTGCCATTGGTTGAGATCGTAGTGTTAGACCTTATAATGCAGAAATGATTGCACATGCACTCAGTGATTTTCTGTGTGCGCCATAATGACTACCTTTAAGGTAAACAACTTGCTAGAAAGGGTATTTTTGACAATATTTTCATACATAAGTATAAAAAAAAAATATGGTCCACAGCATGTCAATGTTACTCAGAAATTCGCAAAATCAAAGTCAATAATCAATGTTACTCAGAATGTTGTGAATGACAGAAAATCAAAGTTTGCGTAATAGCGGGATCCTCCATTAGGTGTAGTTATACAAGAATATCGTAAAACCGCACTGTAATGGATTATGCCCCATTTGAAATAATGTAAAGTAATTCAGGTGGTGCTGCCCTCACCTAGTGGCAGGCACCCGGCTGAGCTTCCGCATCACTACTCAAATCAGTTCATCCATCGAGCGGTGCTGCTACTGGACCACCGCAGCATGTATAAATCATACACCATTCAAAAAGCATTGCAATGATTGCGTGGGAATTTCTTACCACTGCCGTCAGAATCTATGGATTGTGGGCTTTACCTCTAACCCGGGCGTTCATTTCACCCACTGTATACTTCGCTTCAAGGGATAGAGGAAGTGCTCACGTTATAGGCAGTTTTCTGAAATGTCTCACTTAATATGTAATTTCCTTGGTAAATATTAAATGCATGTATGATGTTTTAACAGATAATTAAAGTATAGTTCATGTTCTATCTTTTATCAACAATTCAGTACTAAATTCGTCAAACAAGTATTACATTTTGAAAAAATTGTTTTGATGATCATTTCCACCTGTACACATTCGACGGCGCACGAAATATTGCTCATGTTATGGGCAGGTCATAAGTTGTAAATACTGTATTCTCTGTAAAATGTCTCCCTGAATGAAAACACCACTTAACAGGTTGCCTGAATTATAGTTACTAATCTTCTTCAGCAAATATGTATATTAAAACTTATCATTTGATTAAGTAAACATATAGCCAATTAATCTCTACCTTGTTATCTCTGATTACATTCTGTTATTACGTCAAACGTGTGCGTTCCCGTGGAGATATACGTAATAATCAACCTTACGATGGATGTGCCTATAACGTGAGCACTGCCCATAACGTAAGCACTTCCTCTACACTCTTGACATGGGGTGTCTTATTGGCATGGTTTAGGCGCACTGTGGTCATGAGGGTCAGCACATATTTTTATAAAAAAAACTTTTTGTCCCCAACAAAGGTCCAAGTTTTAATTATGAAGTCTTCACACTCTTTAATATACTGCTTTCTAAAGTGACACAGATATGACTACTTTCAGTTTTAGCAAATATATGAGGAGTAATTTTTCCTAAACTATTAAACCATTGCCCTTATGACAGCTTTGTACAGCTCTTCTACATATGGGAATATGATTGACATATATCATATTCGACTTATAACGCATAAAACAATTTCATTCATTACCCTTCATCAATATTTTACAATATTTACTTTTTCCGGGATACAAGTGAAGAGGTTTAGTCTGGTTAATTGCGGTAAAGCTACTGTAGTGCTCAGACCACTAAATACTGTCATGATATCATAACGCAAACAGCATCATTAGTTTATAAGTCCTTTCTGTTTCCGTTGTGCCCGGCTTTCGCACACGTGCTGCCATCTATTAAACGTCATCAAAATGAAATTGTGCAAATTTAAGTTTTGACTTTTTACGACTTAAGGACCAGTAATTGAAATGCTATATAGTGATTAATATTACTTTTATTCTTATTGGGCCAAAGAAAAAATAGTAAAAACAATATTACTGTTAAAGACAGATACTCTGAACAATATTTATAGACAAATAAATGAAATAACAACCCTAATTGCATTTCAATAAAACTAAAAAATTGGTCCTTAAACTTGTTTTATCTATTTTTTCTGGTAAAAAAATTGTATTTCTTAAAATTCTTTGCAACACACTATTCTTCAATACACGCTCTCTAACAATAGCAAACACTAGGTGTTTCAGGTTTCTTAAAAGTAATTTTATTCTATAAGAAAAAAAATAGAGCCAAACAATTGACTAATATATTTTTATAAAGATTTTTCTATCTGCACAAACCATGTTCACGGAAGATATGCTATTAAGTTTGATGACCACGCCTATCAATATACATGATACAGGAGTATCAGTAACTTATAAATTATTGCAAATTATAGCTGTATACCCGGCGCTGCTCGGGTTGAAACAGAAAGAAATCGAAACACATTAAATCCTCCTCCCTCCCCATCCTTCCCTCTATGCCTCTTCCCTCACACCAGCTCCCGTCAGAATACAGGTCTGTGACGAATAGAATACACCTCCATCACCTTCCTCCCATCGGCATAAGTCATAGCCATATACTCACTACATGTATATGTCAATGATTGATTCCTCTAATATCCCTCCCACCAGCTTCTGCTACCCCTGGTAAACATCCCCCTACCCTTCCTTCGGCCGCCACCCTCTCCTCTCTCCCCAATCCTCTACGCCATCCCCATATAAACAGGTCCAGATCAGTCTAAATGGATCTTCATCACCCCCTTTCTACTGCTCGGGTTGAAACATGAAATCTGGAACAGATTAAGGGAACGATCATAAATAAACGATTCCTAAAAAACTTACACCTTTTTAACACCTCCCTGCTTGGAATGATGGTATCGTTGTAGTCCCATAATCTTGGGGTCGTGAGTTCGAGTCCCACCAGGGCCACTTGATATAGTCAAATGGCAGCGTAGGGTTGTAAATCTGTCTCCAGCTATATCCATCGTTGATTAAAAATATGCCTGCTAAAAAGATGTGTGTGTGTGTGTGTGTGTGTGTGTGTGTGTGTGTGTGTGTGTGTGTGTGTGTGTGTGTGTGTGTGTGTGTGTGTGTGTGTGTGTGTGTGTGTGTGTGTGTGTGTGTGTGTGTGTGTGTGTGTGTGTGTGTGTGTGTGTGTGTGTGTGTGTGTGTGTGTGTGTGTGTGTGTGTGTGTGTGAGAGAGAGAGAGAGAGAGAGAGAGAGAGAGAAGTTTAAAAATGATTAATGAATATATAATCTGCAAGCACTGGGAAACACATGTATATCATAACACTTTTGTATTGCAAAGCAAACCAGTGTGTGCTTTTCATATGAAATTTATTATTTTTTCCTTCGTGGCCATGTTTGATAGTCCTCAGTAACATTAACAAAGCAGTTGAGTTGAATTTTGTTGTTGATTGTCAGTGTCGGAGGATATTGCGCATACATAACCCATGATTACAACTAAAGTGAAGGTGTTAGAGGAAAATGGCATTTTACTGAATTTGGACACTTGAAAATGTCTTAATTATAATGGCAACCTTGTGATTTGCATGTTCGTATACAGTTTATTTGATGATGTTATAGCCTAAGCACTGTAATAAATCAACGGATTTACAATTGCTCCAGGTGGCCAAGCCAAAAGTCTCAGGGCCATGGCGGGGGTCTCACATAATCGTGGTGAGTATGAACGTGCCACGAAACTGAATGTTTTTTTTCACATTTTTCGGTATATTGCCGTTTTTAATACTTTTGTATATTCTGAGTGTCTTTTCCACGTTTTAGTATATTTATATCACTTTTTTTCTTCAGATATTGGTATTGTCACCCAACAGTCTAGAGACAGAGGGGCTAAACTCATATTTTTCGTCACAATAACTTGACCACCTTAATTCCTGGTATTCCTTGCCAATGATAACATAAATTGATCTAGCTTCTAAATTAATATTATGTATGTAAACTAATTAGAAGCACATATGCCTGTTCATAGAATAACACATACTTATGGATGTAAACAATAATGGTGTGTTGAATAAAAATATTATTATAAATTAGAATAGAAACTTTCATTTTATTCAATATTCTTCTAAACACATTTTGGCCAATTCACGATATTTACCTGAAAACTTACTGAAGTAAGCATTCAAAATGTACTTGATAATCAATCAGATTACGTTTATTAAGTCACATAATAATAAATACATTACAAGGGAGCGTTCCCAATTGACGTCAATCACATTTTACCACTTTCTGACCCCCCCCCCCTGTCAACTTTCGTCAACCTCTTATGACCCCCCCTCCCCCCCGTTGGTAACTTGACTGTAGAAGTTAAGATGCAAATTTAAGTTAGATCAATGTACGAGGTTAGTGACAACTTTCGCCCCCCCACACACTTCAATTGTGAATGCTCCCCAAGTAACTTTAATAAAACATGTAGGCCTACATGTACATTGCGCCCCTTTCGTTTGCGTTATAGATGTTTACTGACTGTCAGGATGGTGGAGAACACTGACCGTCATGATGTAACAAAAGTACTTATCAATCTACGGAGCAGGAGAATTCTGGGTCCCTACGTGGGCATCTTGCCGTAGCAAGGTAACATCTATCAAATATTATAGATAGACGTGTGGTTCTGAAGAACCCCTGAACTGGTGAAGATGCTACATGGGGTGAAAAGGACGGGCGACACGTGCATTTTAGCCATTTTTACCAGTAAAAATGACACAGTTGAAAATATTATTCATAGATATGAAACACGCAGCCATATTTCTACGATATGGACATCATATCAAAAGTGACACAGATACATTTTTGAAAGTGTTTAACGTGGACACAGACACACGACACTTATTTTGGGACCTCGTGTAGGATACTAAGATCCGAATTCTAAATTATTCAATACATCAATATATAAAAACAACAAAACATGTACAACGCAAACGATAAAAAAAACAGTAAAAAACAATGAATTTAATTAATCTTGCTGTGACAGAGGCTCTGTAGTCTTTCAGCACCGTCTATATTTTGGCCTCACTTTTGCAAAAACTGTATGCACTATGCACCGACATGCAAAAACATCATGTGCAAAGTTCGGTCTAATTCAATACATTCATAGTAGAAGTACAAGCGTGTTCATCAAACTGTTTTTTACTTCCAGACAGAGTAAGTATGATTGATGTATGTATAAATGCCCTTACACGGGATCCGAAAAAGGTGCCCTGTCCCGTTCCAATTTTAAAGATATCATATAAATATCAAATTTACCTTTTTTATGATATCGGGGAGGATGAATTGTGCGTGTGTCTAATGGTCAAAGATACCATGGATACAGATGTCCAATGTGCTCCCTTGACAGATAAACGCAGTTCAAATAACGACCGTGTCTCTGTGCCACTTTTAAGCCATGTAGAGTTCCATATGTACACAGGAATTTGCATATAAAAATTTGCTATATAAAGTAGAGCCTCTCTATTAGTACCACCTTTGAGACTAGTTATGAGGTCTCAATAGAGAGGTGGTCTCTATCAGCTGGTCTCTATACAGAGGTTCGTTTTGGTAGCTTTATGAAGATGTGCGACCTTGAAAAATGGTCTCAATAGAGAGGTGGTCTAAATTGGAGGTTGTACTGTACCTGTTTCATTTACTCTGCATATTTATAGAAATGAACAAATAGGTCCAAACTCGAACGAAAAAAGACTCCTTATCATTTATTTGCACGTGTTAGATCTAGACCTACAATAAAAACGCATCCACTATTGACTGAACATTTTATGTTGCTTTGTCTGATTTTAAATTATCAATCGTCAAGTCTAGGTATTAACATGTAAAATCTATGCGTATATGTTTCAGTTCCACTAGAAACATAGAAATCAGTCCCTGCAGCTTCGGTGAAGTTTCAGATGGATATACAGTAACTAGTCTTTGGAACAATACTCCAGTTGAAATTAAATCTATTAGTGAACATTCCAATTTCAACATTCAAATAAAAAATGTTTTCTTTTTAGTAAATTGAATAATATTCAAGAAAGTGAATCTATCTATCAGCAGTAGTCAAAATTTATCTGTAATGTTTTTAATTTGCTATTCTAACTCATTTTATTATTTATATATTTGTTCTAAGTGGAGCAGTAGTTCTTCTCATGATTATTAATTTCTTCAGTTCTCTACTGTGCTATAAATAATTCTTTTATTAACGTTTTCGGTGCTTAAGCACACTCCTCAGATATAGTGATTTTTAAACATATAAGTTGATTAAAATGATAAAAAGGTTTGGAATATATGTTAATGAATTATATGTACAATAGCTTAGAAGAAATACAATCAGGCTGTAGAAGATGGTGAAGAAGGTTTAGATTTGACATATGATAACGGATAATGAGTGAATTGCTCCCAACAGTCTTATTATGTTGTATAGACATATGCCATAGAATACGTATGTTCACATTCTCTCACCAATACCTATCAATAATTGTCATATCTAAACCTTCAACAAATGCATCTTTCTCCGCTTGGAATCTCTGGTCCAACAACTGCTCCACAAGGTCACCGGTACTATCATCACTACTAAGCTGTGCAATATGCTGTAAGAACTTGTGTTAAGCCATGATCATGGGTTTCTAGAAATGAGTAGAAGTCTGGATATACAGTAGGATATACAGTAGAACCTCCCTATTAAGACCACCGGTGGGACTGACCTCAAGTGGTCTCAGTAGAGAGGTGGTCTTTATAAGGAGATTCATTTTCGTCACTTTACGAACAGTTGGGAGCATGAAT
>CM032667.1:38054709-38163645 GCA_019095985.1 Streblospio benedicti | reverse complement strand
AAATACAACTTGTTGTCCCAAAGAGTAATGAATGACTGTGAATCCGTAGTAGAAAACGATGAGCTAATGATGACCCTTCGCCAGTTGAAGTTTGACATTGCTGTGGTTGATGCCTTTATAATGTGTATGTGTAATTTCATAATTCCAAAGATTTTAGGGATCCCGTACGTGCATATGTTCAGTTTAAGTCACCCTTGGGAAATAGGTCTGCCAGCTTTACCATCAGTGTCCTCGATGACTAATGCCATGCCGTTTGCACCATACAATTTCATGGATAATATGTCATTGGCAGAAAGATTGATGAACTTGATCTTTTATCTTGCGTTCATGATTTACATTCCGTTAGATGGGCGGAATGACAAGAGCCTGCTGTTGAAGTTCGCGCCCCAGTATTCTTCATGGGAAGCGCTGAAACTGGAGTCGGAACTCTTCTTTGTGACAAGAGATCACTTGCTGGAATTTCCAATGCCAGCTTGGCCAAATGTAATATATACACCTGGAATAACAGGAAAACCAGCAAAACCTTTAGGGAAGAAATTTAAAAGTATTGTAGATGAAAGTGATGGCTTTATCTTGGTGGCATTTGGAGACAATTTCAGAAATATTCCAACTGAACTTGCCACTCGATTAGTCGCAGCTTTCAACCAGTTTGAAGACACTGTGATTTGGAAAGCTAGTGGAGTGGGTAGGAGTGAATTTCAAATGCACGACAACATTCATGTATTTGATTACTTACCCCAAAATGACCTCCTTGGACATCCCAAGTTGAAGATGTTTTTGACCCACTGTGGCAACAATGGACAATATGAAGCCTTGTATCATGGAGTACCAATGGTGGGACTGGCAATTCATGCAGAGCAGGGCCATAACAGCTTTAGAATGGCCGCCCACGGATATGGCATCCACATACAAGGAGGACTGCAATATGCTACCACCGAAGACATAGTAGCTGCCATAAAAGAGATTAAGCAGAATTCAAGTTATAAAGAGAACATTGTAAAAGCGTCTAGAATCATGAGGAAGTATCCTATGTCACGCGTCAGAAACAGTTGCTTATTGGTTGGAGCATGTGATGGAGTTTGGGTCGGGTCATTTGAGGTCACACAGCTATAAAATGCCCCTTTATCAAGTGTTTATGCTAGACATTCTAGGTATAATTTTGGTTGGATTGTTTGCTTGTGTGTATGCGTTTAGATTACTTTTATGTTGCTTTTTTCGATTGTGCTTCTCAAAGAAGTTAAAGGCTGAATAAATGTACCTTGCTACTAGGGGTAACATTTGTGAAGAAGCGCAGAAGAAATCAATTTTCAAATTATGTTAGAAAATTTCAAATTAACAATAGCAACACTGTATAATATTAGTAGTACTAATGTAGTTCTTAGGGCCAGATCATTTCGATATTCAGAAGGGGGCTAGCTTGTTTGGTTTTAATCGATTAATCTAATCAAACTTGTGTAATTTAGTTTAGTTTTAGTTGATCAACAAATTAAAAAATATCAGTTTGGTAATAGTCTAGTTTAATCATAAATTTCTATTTTAATCATGATTTGTTTGGATTAAAAAGGATTGTCCAAACACGTTGAGCGAGTTAGAGCAGGAAATCATTAACATTTGCCGATGGAAGTTGTGTGATTCAAGCGACCTTGTGCTCTGTGAGCACTTTTGATCAGTGGTTGTAGCATTAAGGGATGATGTACATTTTGTCACGCTCCACAAAAGTGGAACAGTGTTCTCTTTTTCTTGACACCCCCCTTCCCCCAAAAGTGGAAACATCAGATGTGTGACATAATCAAAGAATATCTACACAGTGTTTTGCGATATTTATTCAAATATTACTTATATATGCCATAAAATAATATTTATTATAAATCAGGAATGTGAATTATAATATTAATGAATGTGTGAAATCTGCTGTGTATATTTTTTAGTGCCACATTTAAATAGTAAATCGTGGAATTCTGGTATGAAAAGTTTTAGCGCGAGAGATAAAATTTTACACCCACAAAAAAGTGGAACATCCAAAACTTGACCGACCCCCCCCCCTATATAAGTGGAACACTGTTCCACTTTTGCGGAGCGTGACAAAATGTACATCATCCATTTGAACAAAAATAAAAGGCAAGGTCAGCACTCTCTACGAGAGGTCAAGTTTTTTTTTTTTTTTTTTTTTTTGTGAATTATATTTTGAATCATTGTATTAGATAAATTATTTTGATGGTAAATGGTATGATATAATGAATATCTAATTTTTATATATTTTTTTGTGGATCGTGCTTCTTCAAAGTGACCTCTCTACTAAAATGTCTCATGTTTCCCGTCACGTGACCAGAATGAACCAGGTCGTTCCCAAGTGAAATATTGAGACAACAAGTAATGTTTGGTTGTCCTGTTATTTGGTTTTGTTCTCTTCAATGGTGCACAAGGCAGCTTGTATTCGGACAAAATATAATTTTGGACACGTTTACAGCATATTATCACTAAAATCAAAATGTCAAAACCAGGGAATGAGAACGTTATGCTCTGATTTCATTCTAAATAGAAAGTTTGATTTCTTTACATATCAACTATTTTATCAATATATAACATATGTTGCTAATTCATAGGTGTAAATGATATTATTAGAATTAAAATGTTTTATTACACATTCTTTCGTAATGAAAGAGGATTCCCGGTATATTTTAACAGTGAATTGCGACTATAAACAACCTCATTTACATTTACATTTATTTTCATATATAATGTTTTTAATTTTCTCACTGGTTAGATAGGACTTGCACACACTCAAATCAAGGTGATAGTGTGATTGTGGAACGCAAGTGATTGGCTGGTACCGTATTTTTTGAGAGAGGCTTCCTTCGGAAGCAATGGTACCAGTACAGAAGAACCACTTTTTCAAGACATACAGAAGAACCACTATTTTATAAAATATAAGCCTCTCGTAGAGAGTGCAAGGTCAGTTTCCATGAATTGGCAAATCAACATTAGCGTTTGTTATGCCTGTATGTCCCCATGACATATAAGTTCCAAAACCCTGATTTGATTTCCATTTGAATGAAAATGGTGGGATATTTATTGGTTTAAAAATGATAATGTACAATGATAAATCTATATGGACATAATTACCAATATGATGTTTGCATTGTATATCTAATATTCTGTATTTGAAACTATTTAGAAACTAGTGGAAATAGTTATGCTTGAATAGATATATTAAATGCCTTGTTGTGTATGATATGTATATTTGTAGTGATATGAAATAGTTAATAAAAATAAAAGAAATGTGTTATTTCTTTACTTAAATCATTCATTTTGAAAATTTGTTTTTAGTTTAGTTTAATCAAGTGATCATTTAGTTTAGTCTAGTCTATTCATAATTGTCATTTAGCTTAGTTTAGTTTTTATCCCAAAACATTTAGTCACCCCACCTCTGATATTTACACGTACCTTCATCGTCATATCTTTTGCTATGCATGCAATTATGAACATATGCATGGACGTGGTACGGTATGTCATAAAAATAGCTCCCGTAGGATTTTTGTGCTAAAATTGATTTTTTTGTTGATTTGGCATGGTTAGGGGTCCAGTTAACTAAAAATAACGGGGTTCAAATTTTCTGACCCTTGTACCCCCGTTTTTTAGGCCATTTTCCAAAATGGCCGCCCGGATACAAAAGCATTGCATTTTATTCAATATCTTGAGGTCTTAGTATTAAATTTGGGGTTGAAACATATGTTTTTGATGCCAAGGAGTACAATGAAATAGTTTTTAAGGGTCTAAAACGAGACCCTGCCATAAAGGAAGCCATTTTCCAAGATGGCCAACGCTAATTATTAACATTACCCTATTTCATTTCTTAGTTTAGTTAAAGTATCATTTTTAATGTCTAAGTTTATGTTTTTGATGCCAATGGGTGTAATAAAATACATTTTAAGTGTTAAATGGATCACTGACATAAAGAAAGCCATTTTCCAAGATGGCCGCCTCGTAAATTATGATACATGCCACAACCAAATTTCATCATATTAGAGTTCACTATAATGTTTTTACTATATCTGTATTTTTACATCTAACAATAACATGCAATAGTTTTCAGTTTTAATTGTGGAACATTAGGCATCTAGTCATCGTAAATGTGACAAATTAAACTAATAATAAGTTTATGATCATGTATACCTGTACTACAATGTTGACAACATATTGCATTATTGCCCTGTATTTTTTATTTATGTGCTACTGTTCTGTGTCTATGGTACCAGTAGAATAAGATGAATCTATAATTCATTTTTATAAAGAAGAGAAGATTTCAAAATAAAAACAGTTTTTATTTCTATTTGTTTACAGAAAATACAGAATTTGACTAATGTATATTTGAAACCTGTGTAAGGATGTGTTAGGAACAAATACAATAAATACAAAAGAGTACAATAAGGGTCACTTTTAAACAGGTATCTAATCAACAACCAGCTTTTAAAATGATTAATTTACATAGGTACTCTTCCAAACGACTTTTAACAAACCTTAAATCTTTGCAAACAAATTAAAGCAACATTTACAAAGTTCCATCTCTTCAGTGAGATCCTTAAATTAAACCGGCATATAAACTCAATAGTCATCATCAAGATCATCATCCACTCTAGTTGTAATCACATTTTCACAAAGTCCACTGTGACATTTGCATATGTGAAGAATGCCTGCACGTAGTATCCAGTTGTTGGGTACGGACTGCTGAATTCGCAACGCGCGTTGGTAAAGGTCCAGATCGAGAGTGATCAGAGTCTTCCTCTCAGGTCCTACAACCTGAGCTGAAATGTTCTGAGTCAACATCAGTACAGTGTACAATGTTCTGTAGTCTGTTGGTGAAGTCCTAAACAGTGGAGCCACTACCTCAGTGTTAGTTTTGCAGATGGTGTTCTGGGAAGACTTTGTAAGTAGAAGTGACTGTGTTGCACTCCAAGTAGGCATGACATCCTCCTTTGTCAGTTTTTTCATTGATGATTTTCTTTCATGAAGAGAAAGAATACCTTCCTGCTGAACACACGATTCTGTTAGATTGCTTTCAGCATCTTTGTCAACAGGTGAGTTGTTTGAGAGACAGTTAGCCACCATCCAGGTTTCAGTGTCGTCATTTGTTATGCATTCTACCCGCTGTCCAAGTTTGAAGTTTTCAAAATGGCAACCTGTGGTTTTAACCTGTGGTTCCTCAAGGTAGTTAACCTTTAGTGACAGTGGGGTAGAGGCTTTCAGGTCATCAGGAATCACAAGAGGAGTGTTGACTGGATTCCCGTCTGTTGCTCTTTGGTTCATCACTATAACAGTGCCATGAAATGTGTTTTGTCCAGTTGGTGTATCCTCCAGTAGGTCAATGTTATCCACTGCAAACCATACATTGACATCTTTTTCACGAAGTCAGGCATGCAAAATCCCCCTGTCTCACTCATTCGCTGGAGAACACCTTGTTCAACACGCTTTTCTAGATCTAGAATGGCCCTGTATTCACAACCAATGTTCAGAGATGACAGGCTGCTCACTAAATCTTTGTTACGCGTTGCAGAGTGAATAGAAAGGGCAATCCTATTGATAGGGGTGTCTGGGTGGTCTGCTTGAAGCCAAGGTCCTTCTTTGCCTTGTGTGTTAACTGCCTAACTGTTTTTAGATTTTGTACTAGCAACTGACAAGTAACATCTACAGTTTTTTGTATTTCCTGCTTTCTTTTACCTGTGAGTGAATATGAATGGCCACCAAACAGGACTTGTGTAAGAAAGAACTGAACCATTGGAGGATTCTCAAAGTTGTCAAAGTCTCCATCAAATGTCCAATTCCGGTAGTTCAGCAGCTCATTTCGCAGATCACAAGCCAGATTCTTTAACTTTGTAGTAGTGTCATTGTCATCTAGATGCACATCAATAGCCTTACTTACACTTTTGGAAAGTACAAGCTTATCAGGTTCATTTTTCCTTGTTAACTTGATTATCTTAACACTTGGCAAGCGCTCTGTAATAATCTTTTTCAGGTGTTTTTTGTAGTTCTCATTGACATCACTTTGGTATCGCTTTAGGAGTGATATATAAGCATCATTCAGTTCTGTCATGTCCATAGAATCACATCCATCATTCAGTGAATTCTTAGCCAGCATTATTAGCTCCTCATCACAAAGTGATTGGATCAATGATGCATTGCTCTCACTTTCAACAATATGTGTGTGTGTGTGTGTGTGTGTGTGTGTGTGTGTGTGTGTGTGTGTGTGTGTGTGTGTGTGTGTGTGTGTGTGTGTGTGTGTGTGTGTGTGTGTGTGTGTGTGTGTGTGTGTGTGTGTGTGTGTGTGTGTGTGTGTGTGTGTGTGTGTGTGAGAGAGAGAGAGAGAGAGAGTGAGAGAGAAGTTTAAAAATAATTATTGAATATATAATCTGCAAGCACTGGGAAACACATGTATATCATAACACTTTTGTATTGCAAAGCAAACCAGTGTGTGCTTTTCATATGAAATTTATTATTTTTTCCTTCGTGGCCATGTTTGATAGTCCTCAGTAACATTAACAAAGCAGATGGGTTAAATTTTGCTCTTGATTGTCAGTGTCGGAGGATATTGCGCATATAAAACGCATGACTACAACAAAAGTAAAGGTGTTAGAGGAAAATGGCATTTTACTGAAGTTGGACACTTGAAAATGCCTTAATTATAATGGCAACCTTGTGATTTGCATGTTCGTATACAGTTTATTTGATGATGTTATAGCCTAAGCACTGTAATAAATCAACGGATTTACAATTGCTCCAGGTGCCCAAGCCAAAAGTCTCGGGGCCATGGCGGGGGTCTCACATAATCGTGGTGAGTATGAACGTGCCACGAAACTGAATGTCTTTTTTCACATTTTTCGGTATATTACCTTTAGGCAAATGGCTATTCGCCGAGCTGGCTCGGCGAATAACAGTCACGGGAGGAGGAAAAAATAGAGTACTTAGACTTGTACATATAATGTTGAATGGAGTGTTTTATACATTGAAATTGTAGCAAAATATGGACTTTATCAATGGAATATATACGTGAAAGACATGTATATATCAAGGATAACGTATTTTGAATCTTTACCCCTGACGACTGCAGTGCCGCCCTGGTGGCAGAACGAAAAAACGTCGTTGTAGCGGGTCTCAGAGTTGCCCATTTCGTGCTGAATTTCTGGCTGAATTCTGAGTTGAGTTCATAGCCTACAGACCTCGTGCATATATAGTCTTAACAAACCCGATCGGGGCTTGGGTATTATAAATTAAAATAGAAACGTTCATTTTATTCAATATTCTTCTAAACACATTTTGGCCAATTCACGATATTTACCTGAAAACGTACTGAAGTAAGGATTAAAATGTACTTGATGATCAATCAGATCACGTTTATTAAGTCACATAATAATAAATACATTACAAGGGAGCGTTCACAATTGACGTCAATCACATATTACCACTTTCTGACCCCCCTCCCCCCTGTCAACTTTCGTCAACCTCTCATGACCCTCCCCCCCTCCCCCCTCCCGTTGGTAACTTGACTGTAGAAGTTAAGATACAAATTTAAGTTAGATCAATGTACGAGGTTAGTGACAACTTTCGCCCCCCCCACACACACACTTCAATTGTGAATGCTCACCAAGTAACTTTAATAAAACATGTAGGCCTACATGTACATTGCGCCCCTTTCGTTTGCGTTATAGATGTTGACTGACTGTCAGGATGGTGGAGAACACTGACCGTCATGATGTAACAAAAGTACTTATCAATCTACGGAGCAGGACAATTCTGGGTCTGTACATGGGCATCTTGCCGTAGCAAGGTAACATCTATCAAACATTATAGATAGATGTGTGGTTCTGAAGAACCACTGAACTGGTGAAGATGCTACATGGGGTGAAAGGGACGCGACGACACGTACATTTTAGCCATTTTTACCAGTAAAAATTACACATTTGAAAATATTATTTATAGATATGAGACACACAGACATATTTCTACTATATGGACATCATATCAAAAGTGACACAGATACATTTTGCAAAGTCTTAAACGTGCACATAATACATCACACGCCAATTATTTTGGGTCCCAAATTATAAATTCTTCAATACATCAACATATAAGAACAACAAACCAACGCAAAAAACAAACAAACAAATAAAAACACAGTAACAGCAATGAATTTAATTAATCTTGCTGTGACAGAGGCTCTGTAGTCTTTCAGCACCGCTGCCGTCTATATTTTGACCTCACTTTTACACAAACTATATGCACTATGCACAGACATGCAAAAACATCATGTGCAAAGTTTGGTCTAATTAAAGATATTCATAGAAGCACTACAAGCGTGTTCATCAAACTGTTTTTTACTTCCAGACAGAGTAAGTGTTATGATTGATGTATAAATGCCCCTACACGGGATCCGAAAAAGGTGTCCTGTCCGTTCCTTATTTTACAGATATTCTTTAAACATCACACTTCCTTTTTATATGATACTAGTATCGGGATAGATTAATTGTGCGTTTGTCTCCTGGTCAAAGATACATATATTCAATGTGCTCCCTTCAAATGACAGGTAAACGCGATACAAATTACGACCGTGTCTCTGTGCCACTTTTACCCCATGTAGAGTTCCATATGTACACAGGAATTTGCATATATAAAGTAGAACCTCTCCATTAGGAGCACCTTTGGGACTAGAGTTATGAGGTCTCAATAGAGAGGTGGACTTATATGGAGGTTCGTTTTGGTAGCTTTATGAAGATTTGCGACGGTGAAAAATTGTCTAATTAAAGAGGTGGTCTCAATAGAGAGGTGGTCTTACGGGGAGTTTTTACTGTACCTGTTTCATTTACTCTGCATATTTATAGAAATGCATAAATAGGTTCAAACTCGAACGAATGGCCGTTGAAAAAAAAGACTCCTTATCATTTATTTGCACGTGTTAGATCTAGACGTACAATAAAAACTCATCTACTATTGACTGAACATTTTATGTTGCTTTGTCTGATTTTAAATTATCAATCGTGAAGTCTAGGTATTAACATGTACAATCTATGCGTATATGTTCAGTTCCACAAGAAATATAGAAATCAGTCCCTGCAGCTTCGGTGAAGTTTCAGATGGATATACAATGACTTGTCTTTGGAACAATACTCCAGTTGAAATTAAATCTATTAGTCTTCTTCTTCTTAGGTCGCCAGTCGGCGGGACCCAGCATGGCTCCTCCACACATCTCTGTCCTCCATCAGGGTAGCTAGCTTGTTTGTGTTCGTGGCTCCAGTGTCTCACTTTAGCACCTCTATGAAGTCTGTGTGGTGTCTCCCCCGTCCTCTCTGGCCGTGCGTTGGCTCCCACAGGATCAACTTCTGTGCAGGGAGCTCGGGGTGGCGGTGGCAGTGGCCGGCGAGCTGTAGCCTCCTCGCAGCAATCTTGTCGGAGAGCTTAGGTAGGTCCCCATACAGCTGGTCGTTAGGAGTGTGAGAGCTCCAGGGGACGTTCAGGGCCTTCCTCAGCATGCGAGTATAGGTTCCATCCAGTGATTTCTCCATTGCCTTGCTGAGGGCCCAGGCCTCACACTCATAGAGGAGGATGGACTCCACTGTTGCAACAAAGAAGCGCTTCTTTACACCAGGGCTTAGCTTGGACCTCCACGTCCTGTCCATGTCGTTGAGTGCTCTCCAAGCAAGGGCCTTCCTGACATTGATGTCCTTGAGTGTCTCATCGACCCAGGAACCGAGATACTTAAAGTCTTTTTTCTCCTCTAAGATGGTTCCGTCGCGAGTGTGGAGTGGAGCGTGGTCTTCCTCTATATTGTACGTGAGGTACTTGGTTTTGGGGCCGTTGAGTCCAAGACCAACCTTGTTGCATTCATGCTCGACTCTGAGTAGGAGCTCTTGGGCTTGTGCTATTGCATCAGAAAGTAGGGAAATGTCATCGGCGAAGTCGAGGTCCGCCAGGACTTCCTTCTTGTGCCTCCTAGATTTGCAAGGGGTTATAGTGAACCCAAGTTCCTCCTCTTTACCATTAGCCATCGCCTTCCTCATAGCGTAATCGAGTACAATGATGAAGAGAAACGGGACCAGGGTATCGCCCTGCAGGACTCCAGCAGTTATGTCAAACTGCTCCTTCTTTCCATCTGGGGTAACGACTCTGGCCATAGTGTTCGTATACATGCGCTCGATAGCCTGCAGGAGATTTGGTGGAATGCCATACGCCTTCAGAATTCTCATCATCTTCGCTCTATGTATCGAGTCAAAGGCCTTTTTGAAGTCAATGAAGGGGATGATAGCAGGCAAGTGGTTCGCGTTTACACCTTCAATGATTCTTCTTAGTGCGAGAATCTGGGCCACCGTGGTTCTCTTTGGGTGGAAGCCGTTCTGGTTGTATCTGAGCTTTACGTCGAGGACACTACGTATACGGTTCAGGACCATTCTGTTGTAGATCTTTCCGATGATACATATCAGACTGATGCCTCGGTAATTGTTAGTGTTGGACAGGTCACCAGACTTTGGCACAGGGATTATGTTCATAAATGACCAGAGGTCAGGCTTGTCGTTTTCCATGAGAGCTTTGTTGCAGAAATCAAGACAGATGTCGTCCCAATCGCAAGATTTGAAGACTTCTGGGGGAATGCCATCAGGACCAGCTGCTTTTCCTATTTTGAGGGAGGCCTTGACTTTTCTGAACTCGTCGAGAGTGAAGGGCCCATCGTTGATGTCTAGATCTTCAAAGATGTTTGGTATCTCTTCGTGCGGATCCTCAAATGTTGGGGTTTCTCCCAGGAGCTTCTTAAAGAGGGTAAACCAGACGTCCACCCTCTCTTTCGGGCTGTTTCCTGAGACTTGACCTTCCTTCGCTCTCTTACGCCCAGTCATCTCATTCACTACTCTCCAGGCCTCACCGTACTGTTGAGCACCGAAAGCAGCCTCTATAGAGCGTGAGTGCTCCTCCAGTTCCTGCTCTCTCACCTGGTCGTAGGTCTTGTACAGCTCGTCTAGTGCGAGCTTCCAGGCCAACCTATTCTCATCTGAGCTATCCGTGTCCCATCTGGCATGGGCTTCATCTGCTTTCTCTCTGGCCTCTACAACTTGTGGGTTTGTTGAAGTGTGGACGGATTTCCTCTTGGGTTTCAGTGGCACACACTCCTCCATCGCCTGAGCATTGGCTTCTACGAATTTGCTGTATCTGGCACCATTGTCATCTGTTTCCAGCACTTGGAACCGGTTCCGGACAGCTATTGTGTACTGTTCCTGGATCTCTGGTGATGCAGCGAAGCGCCTCCAGTCGTACCGGGCCTTTCTGGTGTGCTTAGCGGTTCTCAAGCTAAGTATGAGTTTGACGCACACGACTCTGTGGTCTGATCCTACAGAGCAGAATGAGTTGTAGTCTTCAGAGAAATCTATTAGTGAACATTCCAATTTCAAAATTCAAATAAAAAAATGTTTTCTTTTTAGTAAATTGAATAATATTCAAGAAAGTGAATTTATCTATCAGCAGTAGTTAAAATTTATCTGTAATGTTTTTAATTTGCTATTCTAACTTATTTTATTATTTATATATTTGTTCTTAGTGGAGCAGTAGTTCTTCTCATGATTATTATTTTCTTCAGTTCTCTGCTGTGCTGTAAATAATTGTTTTATTAAAACGTTTTCGGCGCTCAAGCACCCTCCACAGATATACGGACAAACAGATTTTTAAACACAAAAATTAATTAAAATGATAAAATAGTTTGGAATAGAGGTTAATGAATTATATGTACAATAGTACAATAGCTTAGAAGAAATACAATCAGGCTGTAGAAGATGGTGAAGAAGGTTTAGATTTGACATAATGATATCGGATAATGAGTGAATTGCTCCCAACATTTTTATTATGTTTCATAGACATATGTCATAGAATACGTATGTTCACATTCTACCACCAATACCTATCAATAATTGTCAAATCTAAACCTTCAACAAATGCATCTTTCTCCGCTTGGAATCTCTGGTCCATCAACTGCTAAAGCTGTGCATGTGCTGTAAGAACTTGTGTTAGGCCATGATCATGGGTTTCTAGAAATGAGTAGAAGTCTGAATATACATGTAGTATCGTCCACAGTGCTTGAAAGGTGAGTTTTTGGGGGCTCATCCCCTTACTATGTCCTCACACTGTCCGCTGAATTAGGGCCTATACTAGTACGTCACGTTCCATCCAAACTTCTACAAGGCAAGACTCATTCATTTGCCGTTCGATGACATTCATAGATATATGCAGATCTCACAATGGTATTTTCTCAGTATTGTGGGACAGCCCATCAGCTTACAATAGAGGGTTCATTAGTACATAGCCCAGGAATACAAGGATTGCAACATTTGTGTGGCTACCTCTGGCAATCATTCATAATCATTCATTCCCACAAGTTGACAACATTTGAGAGCCATATTGAAATTTACGATGGCTGACATACATAACGTATCTAAAAATGTTGTAAATGATAAACTGTATGATTACAAGAGTAAATCATTAAAAAGATATTCAAATTAGCAGGCAATTAGACTCAAAATAGAGCACTCCAACATTCAAAAATGAATTCACCAATTCAAAAATCTTTTGGAAAACCATATTGGACACTTTTCATCAGATAAAGCTCAGGATGTTTTATTTCTTATAAATCCTACTAGTCTAATATATATTACCGCACAGAACTAACAATAGACGTTTTTTGTAAGTCACATTCTCAATACAGGTTTTAAGTGTCCACCGAATAAAAAAGAAAAAGTGACTACAGGTACGGGAGTCCTTACCTCTAACACCACTACGGGTACGGGTTCCCGTATCTTTAAAGATTCCACTATTGATACGGGAATAATTATGTAATACTGATAATCTCGGCCCGTGCGTAGGTCGGTGGTCAGTGCAATATAAGGTCAGTATAATGGTCGATAGTCCGTGCAACATGAGGTCAGTTGAATGATGGGTATGGAATGCAACAGACCTATGTGTGCCACTTGTTGGCTACAGCAGGGAGGTTTTAAAACATAATTCTAAATAATATCACAAATGTCTGTAGGCACTATAGTGAAAAAAGTGTGTATGTGTATGATGTTGCATTGTCCAAATGTACATTACAATGTTATATTTCCACACATTGTTTCTTTTGTGGTGAATGGTGGGTATGAAACGCAAATAATTCCAATTAATATCATGCATGCCTCTAGGATTTCTGGATTCTGTAGGAATTCATTAACATTGTATGTAATTTGCATTGAAAATATTGCAATGTTTCTTTCAACAATATTTCATTTATATATCTACACATTTTGATTACCTACTCATTTAATTGATTACACATTTCATTGATTGTATCAATGTTTATTTTGTTTAAAGGTTGTGCTCAGTGGCCTAGCAAGTATGCTTAAACAGAAGCAATATTATGTGCTCTGTGCATTCTGAAAGTTTGTTTCATTTAAACAGCTAGGGTATTAATCTATCTAGAGCAATTTAAATACCACTCATTGACAGGCCCGTTATAAACTCATAAAAACACGTGAATGCGAAAATTGCTAACTTACAGAACAAATATATTTTTGGCTGAGCAATATCTTTAAATGTAGGGGTTTTACTTCAATACACATACACTTTATAATCAAAAGCCTATACACTATTATTGTATGTATCTATTATTGCATGTAAACTATTAGCTTATGATATGTATTTATATTTTTGGTAATTCCATTTTTATCTTTTCATGTAATTTGCATACTGCTCCAAAAGTGGCGCTTGATTGCTGAATATATATGCTATTATGTGATGTTTAACTTAACATCCTCAACGTGATGCTACAGGCCAAGACTTCATTACTACTTCAAAACAACTTATACTGGACAAGGGACAAGAATGACAGGAGACAATCACGACCGTTAGAGTAAATGCTAATCACACATATTCATTCTCTACCTTTGACAAGGGAGAATATTGATATGGAATCCCGCCTTAATTGACCATCAGCCACGTTTGATTGGGTCAATATCACATCATTAGTCCCGTATCAATAGTGGAATCCTTAAAGATACGGGTGCCCGTACCCGTAGTAGTGTTAGAGGTATGGACTCCCGTACCTGTAGCGGTAGCCTAAAAATGGTGTTGATAAACAGCTAAATATTTGAAGATTGAAATTTATATTAACCCACATTTGATATTCAGTGCCTCAATGCTTCAGTGTTGTGAAATTCTTTACGCTGTTGGAGTAGCTTTTTAGGCTGTTGAAACTTTTGTGCTTTTATACGTGGAACAAAACACTGTCAACTGCATATGAAATACAATTTTCAGAAATAAAATCTCAAGCAATATGCGCTGCCTGCTATGGACTATCATCGTCTACACGTGCGTGTTCCAGGGGGTCGATGGCAAAAGAATCTTGCTATTGCCGACTCAAACCAACAGTCACGTGTTCGAGCAGGTGGAGGGAAGTACGGAGCTGATAAAACGCGGACACGAAGTTTATATGACTCTTGGACACACATTCGAACACATAGAAAGAGTACGGGATACTGGAATAGTGCCTCTTATCTTTACCCAGAAGAACACTCGCTCAATTGAAAGCATACTGGGATTTATTTGGGAGCCGAACAAAATCTTTTCAAAATACAACTTGTTGTCCCAAAGAGTAATGAATGACTGTGAATCCGTAGTAGAAAACGATGAGCTAATGATGACCCTTCGCCAGTTGAAGTTTGACATTGCTGTGGTTGATGCCTTTATAATGTGTATGTGTAATTTCATAATTCCAAAGATTTTAGAGATCCCGTACGTGCATATGTTCAGTAACAGTCACCCTTGGGAAATGGGTCTGCCAGCTTTACCATCAGTGTCCTCGATGACTAATGCCATGCCGTTAGCACCATTCCATTTCATGGATAATATGTCATTGGCAGAAAGATTGATGAACTTGATCTTGTATCTTGCGTTCATGATTTACATTCCGTTAGATGGGCGGAATGACAAGAGCCTGCTGTTGAAGTTCGCGCCCCAGTATTCTTCATGGGAAGCGCTGAAACTGGAGTCGGAACTCTTCTTTGTGACAAGAGATCACTTGCTGGAATTTCCAATGCCAGCTTGGCCAAATGTAATATATACACCTGGAATAACAGGAAAACCAGCAAAACCTTTAGGGAAGGAATTCAAAAGTATTGTAGATGAAAGTGATGGCTTTATCTTGGTGGCATTTGGAGACAATTTCAGAAATATTCCAACTGAACTTGCCACTCGATTAGTCGCAGCTTTCAACCAGTTTGAAGACACTGTGATTTGGAAAGCTAGTGGAGTGGGTAGGAGTGAATTTCAAATGCACGACAACATTCATGTATTTGATTACTTACCCCAAAATGACCTCCTTGGACATCCCAAGTTGAAGATGTTTTTGACCCACTGTGGCAACAATGGACAATATGAAGCCTTGTATCATGGAGTACCAATGGTGGGACTGGCAATTCATGGAGAGCAGGGCCATAACAGCTTTAGAATGGCCGCCCACGGATATGGCATCCACATACAAGGAGGACTGCAATATGCTACCACCGAAGACATAGTAGCTGCCATAAAAGAGATTAAGCAGAATTCAAGTTATAAAGAGAACATTGTAAAAGCGTCTAGAATCATGAGGAAGTATCCTATGTCTACGTCAGAAACAGTTGCTTATTGGTTGGAGCATGTGATGGAGTTTGGGTCGGGTCATTTGAGGTCACACAGCTATAAAATGCCCCTTTATCAAGTGTTTATGCTAGACATTCTAGGTATAATTTTGGTTGGATTGTTTGCTTGTGTGTATGCGTTTAGATTACTTTTATGTTGCTTTTTTCGATTGTGCTTCTCAAAGAAGTTAAAGGCTGAATAAATGTACCTTGCTACTAGGGGTAACATTTGTGAAGAAGCGCAGAAGAAATCAATTTTCAAATTATGTTAGAAAATTTCAAATTAACAATAGCAACACTGTATAATATTAGTAGTACTAATGTAGTTCTTAGGGCCAGATCATTTCGATATTCAGAAGGGGGCTAGCTTGTTTGGTTTTAATCGATTAATCTAATCAAACTTGTGTAATTTAGTTTAGTTTTAGTTGATCAACAAATTAAAAAATATCAGTTTGGTAATAGTCTAGTTTAATCATAAATTTCTATTTTAATCATGATTTGTTTGGATTAAAAAGGATTGTCCAAACACGTTGAGCGAGTTAGAGCAGGAAATCATTAACATTTGCCGATGGAAGTTGTGTGATTCAAGCGACCTTGTGCTCTGTGAGCACTTTTGATCAGTGGTTGTAGCATTAAGGGATGATGTACATTTTGTCACGCTCCACAAAAGTGGAACAGTGTTCTCTTTTTTCTTGACACCCCCCTCCCCCCAAAAGTGGAAACATCAGATGTGTGACATAATCAAAGAATATCTACACAGTGTTTTGCGATATTTATTCAAATATTACTTATATATGCCATAAAATAATATTTATTATAAATCAGGAATGTAAATTATAATATTAATGAATGTGTGAAATCTGCTGTGTATATTTTTTAGTGCCACATTTAAATAGTAAATCGTGGAATTCTGGTATGAAAAGTTTTAGCGCGAGAGATAAAATTTTACACCCACAAAAAAGTGGAACATCCAAAACTTGACCGAACAAAGGCAAGATCAGTTTCATGAATTGGCAAATCAACATTAGCGTTTTGTCATGCCTGTATGTCCCCATGACATATAAGTTCCAAAAACCCTGATTTGATTTCCATTTGAATGAAAAAATGGTGGATATTTATTGGTTTAAAATGATAATGTACAATGATAAATCTATATGGACATAATTACTAATATGATGTTTGCATTGTATATCTACTATCCTGTATTTGAAACTATTTAGAAACTAGTGGAAATAGTTATGCTTGAATAGATACATTAAATGCATTGTTGTGTATGATATGTATATTTATAGTGATATTAAATAGTTAATGAAAATAAAAGAAATGTGTTATTTCTTTACTTAAATCATTCATTTTGAAAATTTGTTTTAGTTTAGTTTAATCATGTGATCAGCTTAGTTTAGTCTAGTCTATTCATAACATCTGCCCGAGTCAATTTAGTTTAGTTTAATTTAATCATGAAAAATTGTCATTTAGCTTAGTTTAGTTTTTATCCCAAAAAACATTTAGTCACTCCTTACCTCTGATATTTACATGTACCTTCATCGTCATATCTCACGGCTATGCATGCAATTATGAACATATGCATGGACATGTAAAAGGAAAGTGTGCCACCTACGTTTGACCAAAAACTATTTCCCCCACCTCGCCACACTCAAATAAAGAAATGAATTAGTAAGTGAATGTAGACACAAAAAAAAAAACACCTCTGTAACTGTATACCTCCAGCGCTCTTAGGCCTAGAAAATGATTGTTTGGTTCCGGTAACATGATTTTGAAAAATAGGTTAGTAAGGTAGGTAATTTTTTTTCTTCATATTTTTACCGCAAAAAGTAGGTTAGGTAGGGGCCACTTTATTTTACCTCCACATAGAAAAACGAAAGGGACTGCACACCCAATATGATGGTAAAAAATTAAACAAAAAATGATGAATTACATATGATTTTTTTATTGATCGCTAAAATTAGTATATTATTATTTTATGTCTGAACCCATAGGTTGATTTTTTTTTTTTTTATAAAAACTCAATAAAGAGATTAGGTTAGGTGGTTAAAATGGGAAGAAGGGTTATCAGAACCACAGATCATTTTTTCTAGGCCCTATTATGACAACCTTTATCACAATTATCATTCTTATTGTTCTATAGCTCATTATTGATATGGAATCCTGCCTTAATTGACCATCATTGTTTGCAATTCTGTAATATCACATCATTAGTCCCGTATCAATTGTGGAATCCTTTAAAGATACGGGTGCCCAAACCCAAAGTAAAGTGTTAAGGTATGGACTCCCGTACCTGTAGCTGAGCCCTTAAATGGTGTTGATAAATAGCTAAACATTTGAAGATTGAAATTTAGTATTAACCTACATTCGATGTTCAGTGCCTCAATGCTTCAGTGTTAACAAATAGCTCGACAAACGCTGTTGGAGTAGCTTTTTAGGCTGTTGAAACTTTTGTGCTTTTATACAAATGAAACATTTTCAACTGCATATGAAATACAATTTTCATAAATAAAATCTTACCAATATGCGCTGCCTGCTATGGACTATCATCGTCTACAGGACAGATGTTCATTCTCCCATGGCAAAAGAATCTTTGCTATTGCCGACTCAAACCAACAGTCACGTGTTCGAGCAGGTGGAGGTTGGTTAGGAGCTTATAAACGCTGACACGAAGTTTATATGACTCTTGGACACAGCATTCGAACACATAGGAAAGAGAAAGGGATACTGGAATAGTGCCTCTTATTTTTACCCAGAAGAACACTCGCTCAATTGAAAGCATACTGGGATTTATTTGGGAGCCAACACAATCTTTCTTTACAACTTGTTGTCGCAAAGTAAGTAATGAATGACTGTGAATCCGTAGTAGAAATATTCAAAACTAACATGACCCCTTCGCCAGTTGAATTTTGACATTGCTGTGGTTGATGCCTTTATAATGTGTATGGACTATTTCATAATTCCAAAGATTTTAGAATACAAAATGCGTGCATATGTTCAGTTTCAGTCACCCTTGGGAAATGGGTCTGCCAGCTTTACCATCAGTGTCTCGATAACTAATGCCATGCCGTTCAAACCATTCCATTTCATGGATAATATGTCATTGGCAGAAAGATTGTACTTATCTTGTATCTTAAGTTCATGATTTACATTTTTAGATCGCTAGGAATGACAAAAGCCTGTGTGTTGATTCGCGCCCCAGTATTCTTCATGGGAAGCGCTGAAACTGGAGTCATTTTTTTCTTTGTGACAAGAGATCACTTGCTGGAATTTCCAATGCCAGCTTGGCTAAAATGTAATATATACACCTGGAATAACAGGAAAACCAGCAAAACCTTTAGGGAAGGAATTCAAAAGTATTGTAGATGAAAGTGATGGCTTTATCTTGGTGGCATTTGGAGACAATTTCAGAAATATTCCAACTGAACTTGCCACTCGATTAGTCGCAGCTTTCAACCAGTTTGAAGACACTGTGATTTGGAAAGCTAGTGGAGTGGGTAGGAGTGAATTTCAAATGCACGACAACATTCATGCATTTGATTACTTACCCCAAAATGACCTCCTTGGACATCCCAAGGTGAAGATGTTTTTGACCCACTGTGGCAACAATGGACAATATGAAGCCTTTGTATCATGGAGTACCGATGGTGGGAATGGCAACTCATGCAGAGCAGGGCCATAACAGCTTTAGAATGGCCGCCCACGGATATGGCATCCACATACAAGGAGGACTGCAATATGCTACCACCGAAGACATAGTAGCTGCCATAAAAGAGATTAAGCAGAATTCAAGTTATAAAGAGAACATTGTAAAAGCGTCTAGAATCATGAGGAAGTATCCTATGTCTACGTCAGAAACAGTTGCTTATTGGTTGGAGCATGTGATGGAGTTTGGGTCGGGTCATTTGAGGTCACACAGCTATAAAATGCCCCTTTATCAAGTGTTTATGCTAGACATTCTAGGTATAATTTTGGTTGGATTGTTTGCTTGTGTGTATGCGTTTAGATTACTTTTATGTTGCTTTTTTCGATTGTGCTTCTCAAAGAAGTTAAAGGCTGAATAAATGTACCTTGCTACTAGGGGTAACATTTGTGAAGAAGCGCAGAAGAAATCAATTTTCAAATTATGTAAGAAAATTTCAGATTAACAATAGCAACACTGTATAATATTAGTAGTACTAATGTAGTTCTTAGGGCCAGATCATTTTGATATTCAGATGGGGGCTAGCTTGTTTGGTTTTAATCGATTAATCTAATCAAAATGGTGTAATTTAGTTTAGTTTTAGTTGATCAACAAATTAAAAAATATCAGTTTGGTAATAGTCTAGTTTCATCATAAATTTCTATCTTAATCATGATTTGTTTGGATTAAAAAGGATTGTCCAAACACGTTGAGCGAGTTAGAGCAGGAAATCAAAAACATTTGCCGATGGAAGTTGTGTGATTCAAGCGACCCTGTGCTCTGTGAGCACTTTTGATCAGTGGTTGTAGCATTAAGGGATGATGTACATTTTGTCACGCTCCACAAAAGTGGAACAGTGTTCTCTTTTTTCTTGACACCCCTCCCCCCAAAAGTGGAAACATCAGATGTGTGACATAATCAAAGAATATCTACACAGTGTTTCGCGATATTTATTCAAATATTACTTATATATGCCATATAATAATATTTTTTATATATCAGGAATGTAAATTATAATATTAATGAATGTGTGAAATCTGCTGTGTATATTTTTTAGTGCCACATCTAAATAGTAAATCGTGGAATTCTGGTATGAAAAGTTTTAGCGCGAGAGATAAAATTTTACACCCACAAAAAAATGGAACACCCAAAACTTGACCCGAACACCCCCCCCTCCCCCTAAGTGGAACACTGTTCCACTTTTGCGGAGCGTGACAAAATATACATCATCCCTTTGAACAAAAATTAAAGGCAAGGTCAGTTTCCATGAATTGGCAAATCAACATTAGCGTTTGTCATACCTGTATGTCCCCATGGCATATAAGTTCAAAAACCCTGATTGGATTTCCATTTGAATGAAAATGGTGGGATATTTATTGGTTTAAAAATGATAATGTACAATGATAAATCTATATGGACATAATTACCAATATGATGTTTGCATTGTATATCTAATATCCTGTATTTGAAACTATTTAGAAACTAGTGGAAATAGTTACGCTTGAATAGATATATTAAATGCATTGTTGTGTATGATATGTATATTTGTAGTGATATGAAATAGTTAATGAAAATAAAAGAAATGTGTTATTTCTTTACTTAAATCATTCATTTTGAAAATTTGTTTTTAGTTTAGTTTAATCAAGTGATCATTTAGTTTAGTCTAGTCTATTCATAACATCTGCCCGAGTCAATTTAGTTTAGTTTAATTTAATCATGAAAATTGTCATTTAGCTTAGTTTAGTTTTTATCCCAAAACATTTAGTCACCCCACCTCTGATATTTACACGTACCTTCATCGTCATATCTCACGGCTATGCATGCAATTATGAACATATGCATGGACATGTAAAAGCAGTGTGCCACCTACGTTTGACCAAAAACTATTTCCCACCTCGCCACACTCAAATAAAGAAATAAATTAGTAAGTGAATGTAGACACAACAAAAAAACACCTCTGTAACTGTATACCTCCAGCGCTCTTAGGCCTAGAAAAAATGATTGTTTGGTTCCGGTAACATGATTTTGAAAAATAGGTTAGTAAGGTAGGTAATTTTTTTCTTCATATTTTTTACCGGCAAAAAAGTAGGTTAGGTAGGGGCCACTTCTTTATTTTACTCCACATAGAAAACGAAAGGGACTGCACACCCAATATGATGGTAAAAATTAAACAAAAATGATGAATTACATATGATTTTTTTTTATTGGATCGCTAAAATTAGTATATTCTTTTATGTCTGAACCCATAGGTTCGAATTTTTTTTTATAAAAAACTCAATAAAGAGATTAGGTTAGGGTGGTTAAAATGGGTTAGCTAGGGTTATCAGAACCACAGGATCATTTTTTCTAGGCCCTATTATGTGACAACCTTTATCACAATATCATTCCTTATTGTTCTATAGCTCTATTACCTAATATTGTAACACTAGTGTACTGATATTGTTTCTGTAATTCCTGTAATTTTGTATGACTTTGTCATTTTGTTCTGATGATTGTTGGAAGCATCATGAAACTTGAAGTAACAAAATGAAAATAAATTGACTTTAACATCTATGATATACTGCTCCCTCTATGGTTGAGCCCTCATCATGGACACTCCCTTCCAAATTGGAAATTATTAATATAGTATAACACACATTTATTTATCAAATTGTTGCAGACAGTATAACAACAAGCAATGACAAAAACTGGGAGCAAAAGCCACACGTTAACAAACATTAGCATATATACAAATGATATATTTTTTTAAATGGTAGTGTATACAACATGGAGAATATTATATGTTACCAAATATTTCAAAATCAAGTCATTGTACTTATTTTAAGGACAGATGTTCATTCTCCCATTGGCTATAGATTTAAAATATTTCACTAATGGGAACACCTCCATATAAATGAGACCGCTATCGGTTGGTTACTCTTATATTAATCAACTAAAAATTATAATTTTCTAATTTTTCTCCCAAGTTTTCTTGTGGAGAGAAGAATATAGTAATGATAATGAATGTGGAGAAAAGGTGGAGTCTTCAAAGAATGCTCGCGATCTAAATACTTGTACAAAAGACATGTAACGTTTCTTTCATAAGAATATGGAATTAAAACAAAGAGTACATTAAAAGTATTAGTTTTACAGACATAAAGTGGGTGGGTGGGTGGTGGTGCTGGTGTGTGGGTGGTGGTGGTGTGTGTGTGTGGGGGGGGGGGCGTCTAACAAAAAAGAGGGCGCCTTTGAGCGGAGCTTACACACGCATCCTCATACAAATATCAAAACTGAATCAGCATTCTAGCCAATGTTGAACGGCGTCTTCTACATGTGTAAAAGTAATTGAGGAGGAAATGAGTAAATTAAGAGCATAACCTCTAACTAAGACCATACTGAATATGTTCACAAGTGGTCTCGTTAGAGAAGTAGCTTATTTTAGTAGGTTTGAATTGGTTTCTTTTTGACATTTTGAAACAGAGAAACAAGAGGCCCATGGGCCTTAACGGTCACCTGAGCATCAACAAATAATAGCGAGATAAGCAGTTTGTGATGTTTTTTCAGGGATTCCTCAATAATTCCCTGGGAGTCATGAAATTTACAATTTTTTGGTATGTAGCATCTGTAGGGTAAGGAGACAAGAAATTGTAAATTTCATGACCCCCCACCGCAAGGGAAGGTATTAGACACTGCCTTGATCATCATTACTTTATACACAGTTTGTCTGATCCATACCTGGGAGGAGGATTTTTTTAAAAGAAATAATGCATTTTCACTATATGACTCATTATGGCCACATCTTAGCACTCGAACCCCTGCCCCGGGGTCATGAAATTTACAATTTTGGTAGACCCTTCCTTGGTTATTATTGCTACATGCTTGGTTTGTCTGATTAATGCTTGGGAGTAGAGAAGATGTTTTTAAGAAATACAGCAATTTTACACTTTTTACCCCTTTACTACCTTCTCTTGGGGTGGGGGGTCATGAAATTTACAATTTTGGTAGACCCTTCCTTGGTTATTATTACTACATACTTGGTTTGTCTGATCAATGCCTTGGAGTAGAGAAGAAGATTTTTAAGAAATAGAGCAATTTTACACTTTTTACCCCTTTACTACCTTCCATTGGGGTGGGGGGTCATGAAATTTACAATTTTGGTAGACCCTTCCTTGGTTATGATTACTACATACTTGGTTTGTCTGATCAATGCCTGGGAGTAGAGAAGAAGATTTTTTAAGAAATAGAGCAATTTTACACTTTTTACCCCATTACTACCTTCCCTTGCCGTGGGGGGGCATGCAATTTACAATTTCCTGTCTCCTTACCCTACAGGTGCTACATACCAAATCTGGTTAAGATTGGCTCAGCAGTTCTTGAGAAGAAGATGTTAACGCACGACGGACGGCGACGACGGACGCCAACCCATAGCAATAGGTCACCTGAGTAATTACTCAGGTGACCTAAACAGGTTTAATCGTTGAGGCGGTCTCTTTATAGAGGTTGCACAAATTGGAAGTTATGCTCTATGTAATAATTTGAAAATAAATGCACGTCATCACTTATATACCGGTACAACCTGCCCGCAAACAATTAAGACAAATCCACTTTTATGAAGACATTTGCTGATAATTGTCAAATGTTTTACAGTGATAAATTTGAAGCAATAAGTAATACACCGTTGTCACACAACATTTATTTTCTTGCACTTGTGTAGTGGTTGCAATTCCAAAACATACTGTTTGACATTATTGAAGACTATAGAGGCATCCATCTTGCTTTGTGAGTGCAGTTAGCCAATGTACATTATGGGTGTACATAATTACTATAAAGAAGGGTCTAAGAAGCCGAGGACCCTCTACAAGGATGGAGGAAGACTACGGTTTTTAGTTGCAAAGGAAACACAGGACAGATTGTTTATGTTGTTATATCTGAAGAATATAGAATCTCGTTTAAAAAAAAGAAAGAAAAAAAGGTCTCATGTTGTGTTCATAAGCTTGCAGGTAGCATCCAATGACCATTAATTCTTATTTCTGAGCCCTCGAATCGAATTCTACAAAGTGGTGATCTTGTACCAATAACTTGATGTGCTCTGGTGCATCGGGCACTTGGTCAACAAGTGTTCCTCTGCCCCCATTGTTACCAATTCTTGGATCCGCACCCAACTCAACCAAGACCTCTACATTATCCCACTGTCTATCCACATAAGCATAGTACAGAGCAGTGTTGTGCATGTTATCCACAACATTAACACTGACAGAGTTTGCCAGCAGTTTGATTTGATCAGGTCCGCAGCCACCATGCATTGCTATGTGGAGTGCGGTTTGTCCGCTATTGTCCGTGATCGCGCTGTCTGCACCCTTTGCCAAGAGCAGCTCTAACACTTGCCACCGTTTTCCCTTTGCAGCTATGTGGAGTGCCGTTTGAGAGCTTTCATGATTTTGTGTGTTAATGATCGCGGGCGTTGCTAAACACTCGACGACAGCCTCGGGAACATCATCAAACTGGAAGGCCTGCAACAGATAGGTGCAACCTATGACCACATGGGGGTGTACCTTCTCGACGTCTACACCTCGCTCCACCAATGCTTGAACTACAGACCATTGTTTCAGCTGTACGGCTATGTGAAGTGGTGTATGTTCAATTGGGTTAGTTGCGTTGACACTTTGCTCAGTCATCAATAACTTGATGTTGCTCAGAGGATCTTCTCTCCATATGACCGAATGGAGCGGTGTCAACCCGCCGATATCTCTTATGGTTGCATCTGCGCCATTGTCCATGAATGTCCTCACGCTGTCCCAGTCTTGCATCCTCACTGCAACGTGCAGAGGAGTTTCCTGGTTCCTATCCTGCCTGTTCACGGTGTACGGCGTGGTCAGTGCCGATATCACGTGCCGGGGAGCGCCTGCCGTTAGCGCCACGTGCAGCGGGTTCTACTGCCGAGATCCGCACTCGTGGAGACGTTGGGGTGCGCGCCGTGTGCCAGCAGCTCGTGCACCGTGCGCCACTGTTGGTTCTGCACAGCCAGATGCAGAACGAACAGGTGAGTGTTCACGCCAGCGGGCACGTGGAGGTTGGCATCGGCCCCATTCTCCAGCAAGACGAACACCACATCCCACCTGCAGTGCAGAGCGGCCATGTGAAGTGGTGTGTACCCCAGACCCCTCATCCGGGCATCCACGTTTCCGGTCTCCGACAGCATGTTGATGATGCGCAGTGGCGCTGCGTGGTTGATGGCCGAGCACAGCGGCGTGAACCCGCAGCAGTTCTGGATGCTGACGTCAGAGCCCGCGTCAAGGAGCACGGGCACGAGGTCCCAGCGCTGCTGTGTGATGGCGGCGTGGAGCGGGGTGGATGGCAGGTTGTGTCCACAGGCCCCAGCGGGCGCCGCACCCTCGGCTGCTGCCATGGCGGAGCTATACCAAGTAGATGGTGTTGTTAGGTGTCGCCTGATGAGAGTCTGCCATGAAATTGTCAACTCCTATTTGCATTCATTATTAAAATAAGTATTATTTAAATAAACTTTTAAGACAGCTCCTACATAGGAGGATACAACCCGAGAAGAAGAAAAAGAAGATTCAGCTTCACAAATGATATAGTAGCAAAACAATGCAGAATCTTTCAGGCAGTTTTGAGACGTATCCATGCACACTATACTTGAATATACTGGCCATCGTTTCCCATACTTTACTTATTAGTCATATAAAGCACCGCATCTGTTTCTGTTGTGTTTTACAAGTTTTATCAGCATATATGTAGCAAAAGTCAGATGGTTATACTGTTGATATTTGCATTGATACTGATGTAGGCATCAACATGTAAACATGCAATAAACAGTGTTCGCAACGCAGACTTTAATTTGCCTTAAATGACATCCTAGATGCGTTTATTGTCGGCGAAATGTGCAAAACAAAAATTTTAAATTACTTGGTTGCACCAATTACCGAATATCTATTGGAGGTTCTCAAGTCACCCAATACTAACAATTAGGATAGGACGAACATGAAGATTACACAGATTACAAAGATTTAAAAAGAAGAAGAAGAAGAAGAAGAAGAAGAAGAAGAAGAAGAAGAAGAAGAAGAAGAAGAAGAAGTAGAAGAAGAAGAAGAAGAAGAAGAAGAAGAAGACAAAAAAGAAGAAGAAGAAGAAGAAGAAGAAGAAGAGGAAGTGGAAGAGGAGGAAGAAGAAGAAACATCTTATATTATTGCTGTCTTTTATAAAAATTAGCTATGTGTGTTTGATTTTCATGTGTGTGCTCGAATATTTGGCAGATGTGGTAAGAATTTAATATATTATGCAGGGTTGAATAAAATGGAACAGCAAAGAAAATATTCACATAAGAGAAGTCCGACAGTAGTTAAAGAAGGATCTTGTTTTCTTAGTTAAGAGGTTATGATTATTTTACCCTTTCGCCTTGGTGTCTCCAATGTACTGGTACACTGCGCTGTGCACTTGCAGTGTACACGTTTCAGTGAAGGTTTGGAAATTTCATGTGTACAAGTGCAAATGTTTATAATCAGATAACATTATAAGCATTTTCACCCCCCCCCCCCCCCCCCACACACAAGACATAACCACAACCCTGCTTATCCTGTCTTTTATTCATCTTTATTTGTGTTGTACTCTCGTTTATATCGCATTTACCGAGACTCTTGGTGTATTAATTGATTATTGTTATAACATTTTAATCTATGTACCCGTAGATGTGTAGAAATAACGTTAGTTTTAAAACATGAACGGAAAACAGCAACAATTGGCTTTTATCATGCATTTTACATTGCATCTAAATGCTGAATTAGCAGGACTAGGCAGTTTGTTTGCTTTAAATGATTTAAGTTTTTATGTATTTGTACAAATGTATATACTGTTGGCTTTATATATAAGAAAGAATATTGTTCAAAGTATCAGCAGTGCATTGTGGGTATTTTCAGAATTTTATTATCGGAAATGTACAGGGCACTTATTCAAGAAACTACGGCACGTCTCATCTGCTGCCATGCTGCATGTGATCGTGGGTGGACGTCCTCGGCTGCCTGACGGCTGGAGTGTGCCGGCGGCGGCGCGCTGCTCTCTCTCCCCGCCGCCGCCGCCGGCGTCAGGCCCACGAGAGGACGTGGACGAGTCAACGGCGGTGGCGGGCGGCGGCTGCTGGGGCAGACGACACCGCATCCTTCAACATCAGCATCACCCGCCTGCAGAGAGACCCGGAGATACGAGTTCAGTGGTTGATTGGCTCATTAGCAGATCATGGGGGTGGCCTTGGAGGTGGGTGGTACGGGGGCGTGCCGCCTCGCCCCACCTCCTTTCCCTACCAGAATACTCTATTTTCATGGGCTTTGGACTCAGGTCCAAGCGATCGCGCGTACAAAACCCATGAAATTCCTTAAGTGCGGCCCAATCCCCTTTTGCAAAAACCTGAATCTGCCAGTGTAGCTTGAAATGAAATAGAAGTAGTTCCGATGCATTTGATATTGGCATCGTTCTTCTTATCGTGTGCTTTCACATAAATTCGTACAGTGTTCTATTCACTTCATAGATTACATCACATGCTTAAGACACTGGCTTGTGAAAGAAAAAAAGGTCTGGGACGCCCCTTGCATGCCGTGGATCTGTATATGTTAAGAACCCATGAATGGAATTAAGAGATGATTTTTCTCACAAACTCACAAAACCCACAATCTCGCATTGTAGCGTAAAATAAAACTCATAAAGCACTACTTGAAAGCTCCTAGTTACCCCTCCCCCCACACACACAGAGTCACATGCATAAAACATATCAGCTGTTTATGAACCCTACCGCTTCTTGCAGATGAAGGTGACAAAGATGAAGACCCTCTGACTGGCGTTGAGGACGATGAAGACGTACCACAGCGGCCGCAGGCGGGCCGATGTTCAGCAGGAAACCAGGCCCACTACCACGGTCAGCTGCGAGGAGAGGAACGGCATCCTTTTATACTATATGTGATGCTCACACGACTGCAAGAAGGAGATATTGCTTGCGCATCAGAAGTTGACAATGGCGTCCCAATGCTGTAGAAATGGTTATCACGTCCATGGGCAAGATGTCATGATAACAGCAGCCTCACCCTATGTTGTATAGTGCTAGATGTATGTATACAGCAGTTGCATCATTTGTTAAATTCACCCCTTTATTTGAAAGCAACAGACAGGAAAAGAATACACAATTTAGGAGGTTCAGCAGAGTTGATAATGTTAATGATAAAACAACATTTGTCTATGATCTACACACGTACATTTCCCCCGCAGAATGAGTGTCGACAGATGTTGTCCTGGGACTGTTAATCCCCATTACAAAATACAGGTGAATACTGAAAATGTTGGCCACTTTCTTAAATTTGCCACTTGGGTCATGTACTAACTTTCAAACCAATGAACATCTTGTTCCTGTGCGCCCTCTGTTTGCAGTAGTCTATGACGAGGGCACAGTGGTCCTGGGTGCGCCTGTAGATGACGAGGGTGATGAGCAGACAGACGAGGTTGACCAGGAGCACGCAGCCGAGAGGGACGCCCACAGTGTAGAGGATCCAGGCAGAGCCAGGGCGGATCCAGCACAGCTATAAACATAAATTGGTGGTAATAGTGTAGGCTCGTCTATCCTAGTATAATATCCAAAGGATCGATCAAAAGAATATGTACATATAGATTTGATAAATAATATATTATACATACGTCATACAATTTATTATTTCAAACCAAGGATATCTGGTATTTACCAGAAAACTTGTAAGTTTTTACCCATGCTTAGGGGTTCATCAGATAAAAAGTTTTGGCTTGATCACAAAGATTGATTGTTCTACTCACCAAAAACTGTGGACATCTCATAGTGATCAGCGAAGTAAGTGATAAATCCGCCGGCATTTGTGAAAGTGTTGTAGAGGTAGGTGAAGATTGGTGTTAGTGTCATAAGACGTGCACTATTGATAATTGACCATTTATTCAATGCATAATTTACATGACATTCCTGCTGAAATCATAACTATAATACACATATTAAAATCACTGAAATGATTATTTGTAAACAATATAGTGTGAAAATAAACGTTGTACATAACGACCACTGACTCTTAATCACTACTATGCACATTATTGTCCACTATATGTGGTACACAGTTGGAAGTTATAGCAAAAATCAATACAATCAGCTCCATAGTCCCCCATCTCACCCCCCCCCCCAATCATAGTGATCTTATTGGAATACTGTTAGATATACGGTTAGGATTTCAGGGGTGGATCTACATGTACGTGCCGAGGATGATGGCTATGCGTTAAAGGACCCCCACTCCCACCCCTCAAAATGTTTGAAAAGTCGTGGGTTTGATGCCTGGTCTGGTGTGGTGATGTGTTTTGAGCAAACCCAGTCTTAACAGGCTACATACTGCTCCTTTATGCCTACACGTTATATAGGTACAGGTGAGATGAGTAAGGATGCCAATGACCTGGTGTAAATGAACACAATAACAGTGAATTGCGAATGTAATCATTTACATAGAAAGTATGCAGGTTTTTACAGTTTTTATGCAAGCTCATTGGTGTGGGAGCTGTTGCCAGTGAAAGCTTGTTTGTAACATTTACGTAGGTGTATATTAGAATTTTTATAATTTGAGGCTAGTGTGAAGCAGCAGCAGGGTGATGTGACTTGTGCAAGACTCTGACGGCTACCCTATATGCCCATAAAATGCAGCAGCAGCAGCAGCAGCAGCAGCAGCAGCAGCAGCAGCAGCAGCAGCAGCAGCAGCAGCAACAGCAGCAGCAGCAGCAGCAGCAGCAGCAACAACAACAACAACAACAACAACAGCAGCAGCAGAAGCAGCAGCAGCAGCAGCTGCAGCAGCAACACCAACTATAACATTAATACCATACCAATCGAATGGGGGGCCTCACCTTATCATTCTGATTCATATTTCACACAAATTCTCAACAGTAATTATATCCGTGCTTCTATAAGGATTCTTCTTAATGATAGTAATCATATCCATTTACGTGGCTTTTTTAATTTAGATAAAACATATTGATCAATATTAAGACACTGTTAATACTCTAAATCTTGTAATACTTCAAACCAAAAATCGAAGCGTAGTAACCTCCTGGGGTCACGTCAAAAACAACAGAGTCGCCAAATCGATGAGTTGGCCCATACTTTAAACAGGTTAGGTCTGGACACGTCGATGGATGAATTTTATAACTATAAGTCAGCTTTAATTCCCCCTTTGCAATAGTAATATCAGAATCTATGGCCACTGGTATATAATTGTACGTCCCCCTTACTGGCTCTGTTAATGATACCTGTTTATGTGATGATGGTGGGTACGGTTTTGAGTCGCTGGTAAATAAAGTGGCGCCATTCTGTGTTAGCTGCAATGACAAGGTAAAAACACTTGAACTGCACGAACCGGCACTGAAATATATCTCCTTCAGCTTGATGGCATGTGAGATCTGGATACTAGCGGCATGGTCCGTGCCAGAGGTTCTAGAACGTTTAGAACTGGTTCCATCTTGTATAAACCAAACAACATACTCTGGCTTAAATCGTTTTGTTACTTGAAATGGCATATTTTCAGGCTTGTCATCACAAACCAGATATTTGAAAACAGAATAACCTTCGTCTGCATTTAACACATCGGTTGGCACCACAATGTTAGCAAACTCATTCAAATCCATAGTCGGGAACCTAATTTTGTATACATGAGAACTAATTACCTGCCTCAAATTAGAAGAATTGACAGGCAAACTCTGCCTTTCACATTCTTTCTGACCCCATAAATAAACAGCATTAAAAATATCAATCTCATCTGCATTGATGGTTGTAACGTCCAAAAACTTTCCCAGGGCAGAAAATGTGAGTTTGCCAAAGGCCTCTGATTTCAGAGCTACTATACTATTGGTAACAATAATATCCAAGCATTTGTTTGTCAGCCAAACATCATTAAAATGCATGCTGTGTTCATATATTGCAAATACATTATTTATATTGAGATTATCATTGAGGAAAGAGCTGCATTTCACTGCAATGGGCGGGAACTGGAACTTCTGCACGGCCTGGCGAATGTACAGCACATTCTCAGCTGTGACTAAAATACCATATATATATATAATAGCGTTGTGAATTAGTGCCTCTACTTGAATGATTTTAGAAAATATAATTATGTTGAGACTCAGATTGATGAACGAATCTGAAAATCTATGCTTGTGGAGTAACCCACTCCCGTCACCCCAGCACCTGTTGTACCGTAATATATAACCAGCCGTAAATTGTGACGAGTCATAATTTACGCTAACGCAAATGGTGATCCTCTAAAATGGTCTAGTTGCCGTAAAATGTTAACACCATAAATTGTAATCAATTACACGATGCATCAGGATGGCTGGCATCTGCTTACAAGCCTACAAGCCACCACACCCCTATTTCGTAGTCATAGGCCTCTGGTGCAATTAGGGAGCTTCCAAATGACACTACACTGGTCCCTATCACCATCCTAGCCTGACCCATGCCTGGTCAAAGTTGGATCTTGGATGGGCTCAAATGCCGACCCTGGAGTGTTCGGCAGCGACAGAGACGCGAATTTGAACCCCTTCTTTCTCGGCCACTTGTCAACGTATATCTAGACGGATGATACAAGAAAAAGCATCTACTATTCAAGTTTTTTTTGCAGTCCATCACCCTTCACCGTAGATAGAATAAGACGTGGGATTTTGAGCGTGGTCACATTTTGCTGCAACTAGACCATTTTTGGAGACCGTAAATTATTACAATTGGTCAAAATTTACATTGGTCATATTTTACTGTCTAACACACCGTCCTCCTCCTTCACACATCTTTACCTGAGCATTTCATTGAAGGCGTCCGGTTCCACATCGTTGACCATCAGCTCGTCAACGGTGTTGATGTCATCGTTGAGGAGGTCAAAGAAGACGGGCGACCGTGCCATCAGCAGGATGCGGTGGGCCAGGAAAGTCCGAGGTTTGCCCCTGTAAACCAACGCAAGTGTGTTAACTTTTAAGAACCACTATCTTTATTCCATTCTCTAGACACTTGTTCAACGTATCATTATGCAAATGTGTATTTGAAGTGTCCATTGTGGGCCTACTTTAAAATTTTGTGTACGTGTACGATATATGCCCGACCGTTCCCTCCACTGGTGCAAGGTTTTACTAGTCATCTATTATTTCACCAGTAAAAAACCACATTTACCCATTGTACATGACCTATAATCAACCCCAAATCATAAACTTTTGACCCACCCGCTCGGTCCATTTTGGTTGACGACTGTGATTTTCACGTCTGCTGCCACCTTGTGTCGGAACAGGTACTCGGTGCTCTGGGCCAGGGTCTTGTTCACCTGCCAGGCGGAGACCTCCACCAGCTAGGAGAGGGTTTATAAAACATTACCACATTGTGAGAGACATGTTTAGTTTATGTTGCAATACTTGATTATCTCTTGATTGTGTTCGCACTTTATGTTGGAATGAAAAAATAAAAAAATCAACATACTTTCAGACGTTGTTGCTAAATAACTGTTTTTATTTGCACCAAACTGAATCATTTAATGTAGGTTTTAGTATTCTTATCATGTTCGAACATATTATCACCTGGAAACTGCCTGAGCCACTAAGTTTCAATAAGTCGATGATTATATTTTCATCAATAAATATGTATGCAAAAAACACTATAATTTACAAAAATAAGTGTATCGAGAGCGTGGGGATTCATCAGTACATGAGGAGGGCAAACTTGGACTTCTGATGCACATAAAAGTGCACCATAGGTACAAATCTCCAGGAGCAGTGTCCAGCACCTCGCCATGGATTAACTTAGATATGGTCATCGGGATGAACAGATCAATCTTGTACTAATGATTTTTTACTATATTGACAATGTGGTCGAAAGTCATCAGCAAGTGCGTAACACTTTGTTTGGAAAAAGAAGAAAAGTAGAAAATATCTTAATACTGGATAAATTAATTAAAATGATTCGAGCGGAATTCAATAAATACAAATATACAGGTTCATAATGCACGGTTATCGCCTATCATGTTATATAGATTGTAGTCTTAACGGACTGTTTATTTCAAGCCAGGACAGTCTGCTGTGTTCTGTCCTCTTAAACTTAGTTTGCATTGTGACATAGTGAAGAAATAAAAGTTATGTATCATATACCACTTTTGTAATCAATGACACCATAGTGTGATATTAAGTGTTTTGTTGATTAGGAATTTAACTATGGGAAGTTTTTGGGAACAAAAAGTCTTACCTATGGTACGTATGGAACGTATCAGTTACTCATTAACAATTGAGATTAGTAATTGACAATAAAATACATTCACATTACCTGTGGAACCGTGCTTGCATGCGCCCGTATGAGGAATGCGAAGCAGATGACCAGAGTGTTCTGTAATATCATAGATTTTGGCAGAAAGTTGGTGATTCAGAGAAATGTTTAGGAATCACATGGTGTATGTCAGGTTATATCATGACTATGTCGGATAACTACTCTTTCTTGTCACCTAATGACCAAACTCAACTTTATATAAGAAATTTCATTGACAAAAATAAAATAATGCACAAAAATAAAGAATTGAAATTGAAAATGATCATATAAGAATAAATTAGAAGACTCAACACTAGTGCACAATGTCTAGTTTACACGGAGAGTCTTGTCAGAGAGCTGGCTCGTTTTCTTTAAACCCGCTTTACACTTGGGTGATCATGGGCGAACCCGTGCAACGCGTCTGCACGTATTATGCCACGTCGTCAACTTGGGCGATCCGCAGACGCAGCATAACTATTCGAAGCAAACTTTAACCAAACTGAATGTTCGTTCAAAATTTTTGAACATGTTCAAAATTTCCTGACAAATTTGCCAGTTCACCAGTGTGCGTAGGCGGAATTCGGTGATGTGTAAAGCGGGTTTTACGTCAGTGACGAGGAAAGAAACTATCAATACAAATGTTAAATATGTCCATAGTTAGTTGTATTGCAATTTTAAAGCAATTAATCTAACAAATAAACCTGTGATGATCTATAAATTCAACATAATATCTATTTAAAAAATATTTACCCTATTATACGCAATCCCACCTTAAATTAAACAATAATTACCTGCATCTTAAATCCGTTTAGCACCATGTTGTTACTAAAGGGAGCAAGGAGTGACTTGTGTGCTGAGGCACGCACTGCTCTCCTACAATCTCATCTCGGCCTAATCGACTTGTCAAAGTCCAAATAAGCTTGTGAATTAAGTTGGCATTCCATGGGTCCACCAAACTTTTGCCTCTGGCTGTCGTGTCAGATGCGTGAAAGTGTGATACATATATTTTTTAAATAGATTATATTTAGAAATAGAAATCTAGCGCAATACCTTCAAGCAATAACATTGTTTTGACATAGGCAATAGAGAATACAAATTTTGTGGACCAAAATAATATTGCAGCATCAACAACAGACACTCTAAAAGTTCACTTGGTATAGGTCTGCTCAGTGCATAACGGTGAAAACTTTTGGAGTGTTTACATCAAGTAAACGTTTCAAGTGAGGAACTTTTGACACAGCTAATCACAGCTCGGATCCACCCCAGACAGAAAATAAACAATCCCAACCGTCACATCCCTTGCGTCGGGATTTGGCGGCAAATGTACATTCTTGCGATGGGAGCCAAGCTGCCAACATCGGTTTTTCCCCGCCCACCACAAACCCTTCTCTTAGTATATGAATCATGATTATATGAGTTTTTTTGTTTGTTTGTTTGTTTCCTATTTAAACCAACCGACCATTTTTATTTCTCCTCTCGAAGGAGATATCAGGTTGCACATCAGGGTTTATGTTAGGTATAAATAACTTCATATGTATTTTGCATTATCAAGCTTTGTGCTTGCCTGTATTATCATAACTCATTTATTATCATTTGAATTTATACTTTATCATGCCTTTTGGACTATAGCTAGACTAGTTTGGTGATTTGTCGTGGGTTCGAATTCCGGTCGAGTCTGGCGGTGGATGTTGAGCAAACTCATCCCTAAATAGTTACACAATGTTCCATGGCACCTACACGTTAAATAGATACAGGTGAGGCGAGTGAAAGCTAATGTGAGTGATTAGCATGTGTGCGCCACAGCAGCAAATGCCATGTGAAGGCAGTGTCGTATGCTCCCCAGGGAGTCTAGAGAGGTAACTAGTGTGACAAGGATGCCGATGATCTGGTGTGAATGTAAGGTCGTCTGAGCCTGTATTGCGGAGAGGAAGATCTTTAACCAGTACATTTGGATTTACATTTCCGCGACAAGAAACACATAACAGTCGAAGCGTCGTGGTAAGTTTCCTGATGTCAACTTTCATATAAAGTGAACAAATGTATCTATAATTTGTCACCACCCATTTCAATTATGGCTGCAGCACAAACTTCGTAACTTTGTTTGTTTGTTATCTTTGAAAACAAAATACTTTTAAAATCATATACATGTACACACTTGAGATCAATTTAGATACCTTCAGTTCAGTTGATTACACAATTTGTACACAAGTCTTGAAAAAAAGTACATAGACGTCAAGTGTCCGCAAACTAGAACTAGATCAAAAGTGCTCAGAGAGCACAGCGTCGCTAGAGCAACATTGACACATGGACAATAAAGATGTTCGCTTTGCAATAAAAGTAAAAAAACGTCTTACTTGATGCATGACTCATCCTACATCGGCATGTATATTCTTGGCATTGGGTTGCAGGCGCTTTGTAAACGTGGCTAAAGTAAATATCTATTGCCCATGAGTCAATATTAATATGGTAACGCTGTGCTCTCTGAGCACTTTTATACCAATATAACCAATTCGATGGTCATGTTTCGAACAGTATTGAAACTATAGTGGAAAAAATAGAAAGAAAAGTAATTAAAATGACCCTCTGAAAGGTAAACTCTAATTGGCAAAGTGCCAAAATTGAATACAGTTAATATTCAGTAAGCATTGTACAAAGTTTGAATGCTTTCTCACAAGCATCAACAAAACTATTGCAGAAAATGTTGAAAATGAACCCAAAATGGCACTATGGAAAGCACACTTTAATTGGGAAAGTGCCCAAAATCGAATCACTTCGGTGTCGCATCATACCAAATAGTTGTGTAAAGTTTGAATGAAATAGCGCGAAATGTAAAAGCTCTAGCTTGTCCGGAGACAGACATACATAGATACATAGATACATAGATACATAGATACATACATACATACGCATACATACATACATACACATACATACATACACATACATACATACATACATACATACATACATACATACATACATACATACATACATACATACATACATACATACATACATACATACATACATACATACATACATACATACATACATACATACATACATACATACATACATACATACATACATACATACATACATACATACATACATACATACATACATACATAGTTACAAAGAACGAAACACAAGGCTTTCGCTTCAGCTGCTGACGCGATCGCGACGCAATCATCAAGTGACTAAAAGTGGGTGTCAGTCAGCGATTTCTACGGATTGCTTATGTGTCTAGCGTACCCTGACTTCTAATGAATGGCATGACTTTAGATATAGCTTTGGTTAAGCTCTGCTTTTAGACTGCTATAAAGCAGAAGACAGCGAGTATCTATGTACCAGAAAACGTTGGCAGAAATAGCTGAAACACGTATCCTTCTATCATCTTAGGGACCATTCATTATTTATGACAGGGTGTGGTAGGAGGATTTTAGGGCGGCCCATGAACTTTTGTCACAATGTTTGGAGGGGGGGGGGGGCTATCAATTTGTTCACACACTTTTGAGGGGGCTATCAATTTTTTTCACAGCAACGTACCCCAATTTTTGAAAGATTCTGTACTAAAATTTGTTTTTTTTATATTATGATATTGATCAAATAGAATTTGAGTTAACTGACAATGATTTTGTTAACTGTTGAGGAGGGCGTGGGGGGTCATCAATTTTTATTACATGAAATTGAGGGGGTCACCAATTTTTTCACAGAGATTTGAGGGGGGCTATTAATTTTTTCACAGCATTTTTGAAAAATCCTCCTACCCCAACGTGTCATGAATACTGAATGGTCCCTTAGTTTACTTTGCCATTTATCAACAACGCTAAGTCGTGTGTTGACGTGCCCTTTGGTTGCGTGCCTCTGTGAGACTGTGGTAACTTATTTTTACAGTGTCCGTAGTGTACTCTCAACCAGAGGTCAGTGATTTCCTTTTCGGAGTTATTGGTGAGCCAAATATACGTACCAATTTCCACTAAGCAGTTAGAAAGTTGTATTTATAACACGTTACAGACGTAGTTGCATCCAATCTCCATCAGCATATATATGCGTCAGGAAATTGTTATCAAGACTTAGAAGTGGTCCTCTACATCATAATATAACATTGGTGTTACAACGGGTCGATTTGAAAATATAGATATCGAATCCTAGAAAATGTGAATTTCGACCATTCCACCTAAATTTAAAACTATTTGAAGGATGAGCATTTTGGCATGATAAAAACATAACACATACCCACTGGCACGGTTAAATTGGTTTACCTAGTATGTGTAAATCTAATCATTTCATTTCAGTTTACCACTGAGAAGTCTCCTCAGCGTAGCACTACAATCTAAATGGCTGATACGCTCGACCTTTGTTTCAGAAAAAAAACTGTGCCCCTAACGGTGCTGTTGTGAGATTTTTTTTACACTGTTACAACCTTCGCTTTGTTTAAATTAACACTATCTCTTGCCTTTAGACATGTATTGTATTGAACATTAACGTGCACAGCACAACTATCTTTAAAAGTCATCGCTGGAAGCTTGAAACCTTGTGGTGGGACGTCAAAGTGGATGCTGCTGTCAATGAGAAGAGAGCTTGATTTAAAACTTTCAAGGTCCTGATCAAAACTGGCAAGTCACACAAAGCCAATATCGCTAAAGCTGCCTATGCTGAAGCAAAGTATGCGGCAAAACGGGTTGTTTTGAGGTGCTAAGTTTGAAAGTGAGAGGGAAGCCATAGTGTTCCGTGACATCTCCCCCAACGACACTAGGGTGTTTAAGAGACCTGTCACTCAGTGATGATAAAAAATGAAGGCATAGATTGAGCACTCTGTAAGATTGCTCAATGTTGAAGCTGGTTGAAGCTGTCTTTTGTTACGACTCAATTCTTAGGGATTGGGAGGAGAGTTTCATCCTGAATCTCTACAAATGTAAGGGGAGAAACTCTTGACCATGGCAACTATCGTGGACTCAAGCTCACCCACCAAGTAATGAAGTTACTTGAGAGGGTGATGGACTCTTTCATCCATGCTATTGTTGACATTGATGCGATACATATTTTTTATTTGTCCTGGATCAAGGCAGGACTGATGCCATCTGCTCCAAGTGCAAGAGAAATACGTTGTTGCCAATAAACCAGTCTAACTTGCGTTTGTCGATCTCAGTGATGGATCCGGGGGGGGGGGGCTTTGGGGGCTTAAGCACCGCTCCCCCACCCTCACACACGGTCTCAAGCTCTTTTCCCTAACGCGCGTAAACCTACCCTCTTTCCAATCTTTTTTAAGTGTCTCTCAAGTCAAGCACCCCCTTACCTATACTCACAATCCCCCACTCTCACCTACATTCTCTCAAGTCAAGCTCCCACCCCACAAGCCCCCGCCTTCTCTCAAAGTCTCCCTGGCCCACTGCTATAAGCTCTCCCCACCCTCTCAAGTTCCTATCTTCTCTCAAGCCAAGCCACCCCTCCCCGTCAGCCATAAACTCACAAGCCCCCCCCCTCCCTCCCTCATTCTCTCAAGCTCTCACCTTGTCTCAACCCCCCCCCATCTCTCAAGCCCACTCCCTGCCATATACCCACAAGTCCCCATTCTCCCCTTCCACCTCAAGCATATACTCACAAGCCCCCCTCATTCTCTCAAACCAACCACCCCCTTCAGCCATATACTCAAAAGCCCCCCCCCACACACCCTTTCTCTGGCATTCTCTCAAGCCAAGCTCCACCCCCTCCTCCCCATACTCTCACAAGCCACCGCCATCTCTCAAACCCACTCCCAGCCATATACTCACAAGCCCCTCATTCTCTCAAGCCCTTGCATTCTCTCAAGCCAAGCGCCTCCCCCAGCCATATACTCAGAAGCCCCCGCTTTCTCTCAAACCCCAGCTCTTTCTCTCAAGATACCTTTTCCCCCTATGTCGTATGCTCACATGCCCACATTCTTTCAAGCCAAGCCCCCCCTTGCCATATACTCACAAGCCTCCCCCCGCAGCCCGCCCCTACTCATTCTCTCAAGGCCCCCCCAATACTCTCACAAAGAGCCTCCATCTCTCACGACCAGGGGCAGATTTAAGGGGGGCGTGGGGGATATGCGCCTTCCCTAAAAAAATAAAGATAAAAACAAATTTAATTTAAAAAAGAAAAAAAACCCATTTAAATGAAGGTAATATCATTGTAGCATAACACAACCCCAAAAAGGCGGATGGCTCTCAGACTACTGATAATCAACACCCAGCGTTCATTGTTAGATATGAAGAAATAGATTATTAAAGTAGATGAATTGTTTCTTATCATTGTTAGTGAACACCCCTCTAGACACCTCTAAAACACCATATGCACTCTAGCTTCCAGGGAACTTTGCCCCCCTGGTCCCCCTCCAGGGCTCTGCCCTGTACCCGCTGGGGACCTTAAGCGGCCCCCAAACCCCTCGCCACAGTTGCACCCGCCCTAAGGGGCAGATTTGGGTAAAGATTGCTCAGTTAGGGTTAAAAGCACCAAATTTTGTGGAAAGTTAGCTTAAGATATACCTTTTAAGATAAGATAGGGACCCCAGTGATATCATTCCAAAATGGCCACTTTTTTCAAGATGGCCGCCAAATTATTGAAAATACCCATATATGCTGCTGAAAGTTGCCTTAGATTTACAATCTTTGCGTTAAATCCCACATTTTCATGCTTTGTCTAAGCACTGAAAATAGAACTATTTGTAAAATAAAAAAAAACAATGCTAGAAATAACAATTTATTAAATTTATGTATGAAAAACGCGATACTACTTTGAATAATACTTTGTATGACAACGTAAGGCACTTTTACGATAAAGTTACATCCACAAATGTAAAATTAATGACAAATTGTAAGTTTTTACATGGTAATTGCAGCCATAGCCTGGATAAGTCAATTAACCTATGCCTAATACATGTAGTAGGTGTCTATCTATAGTAGGCGGTTACAGTCTCTCACAGTCTCCACCACACTTACAGAGTGTTGTACATACAAGCTGATTCTTTAAACATTTGCATCTACCTCTGCAACCTTTATCAGGGTTACAGCCACATTTCATGAACTCCATGCAGCTTACAGAGGCTTGTTGAAGGGTAGACCACAGAGGATGCCATTCCTCGGATATTTTTGACCAACCCCATTCGGCTGGCGTTGGCAGAGCAGGGCTTGATACTAGTGCTTGTCCCCAGACATGTCCTGCTTGGTAAGCGGATCTCTTAACATGCTGTAGAAGGGCAGCTGATGTTGGGGGAATCAGATCAATAGATCTGCCCTTTCTTGTAAAGAGATCTTTCCTAGCCTCATCTACTGATGAACATGTACTTGTTTTGTCATACATGAAAATAATGAACTGTTCAAATAATGGCATTAGCTCCTTGATCCTGTCTACAGAAGGCACCTCCCAAACTTTAACAAAGGCTTCAGTGACATCATCAAACAATTGCCATGTATCCCAAGCAGACTTCTTTCCTTTCTGGTGAAAGGATGATGTGGTATCACAGCCACTTATTGCATGGAATGCTGGGAGAGCTTTACACTTAGGACCTAGAGCATTGGCAATATTGTGAATGGCAATATATCTGAATCGATCTCCTGTCCCAAAGCTTATCCATAGCTCGGAAGGCTGTATAGTGTCGAATAGTGCAATGGCCAGTACCACAACATCCGTGTCTACTGTGCTTATCATCAAATTCACATGACCAGCGTTTACTGCATCTTTGGCATGTAGAAAGAGACGGGTATCAGCTTCCTCTTGGCTGGATGGGGATATGCTCTTGATATCGAGAGTAGTGGGCGTACACACAACCCGGTCCTCTTTGGTGCTCAGGATATGCTTACCCTCATTGCTCATATCATTTGCCGTTACACAGTCTGCAAGAAAGTTAAAGAGTTCTCTTTTGTTTTCATTACACCTAAGGAAACTTTCCCAGTTGGCAGGGATACGTGTGGTGGGCTTCACATGCCTTCTAATTCCTTTTCCACGAAGACTTCTTGTTGATGCCTTCAGACTATTTGGTAAGTACTGGTCCCACACTACATCCAGTCTGGAGACAGATTGAAGGTGATGCTTTACAAATGGAAGGAAAATATCATTGGCATAGTCTTGAAAAGTTCTCACTCCAGCAGGTTTAAGACGGTTCACAACCGCTGCACCATCCAAAAGCAGTGCATCCACACATGGCTTTTCAGAAGAATGACATGGGGATAATTTTTCTATCAAGGGCATCAGTGCAGATTTCTCACCATGTCTCAAATTTCCACCTTGTGACAATGATGGGGGACTTGACTGGTTTTCGTGACGGAAGAATTCATCAATATCACCATTTCGCACCTGACAAGACACATACAACTTTGAGAAAAGGGACCTATCTTCTTTCAAAGAAGCTATTTGTTGCTTATCGTTTGATGCTGCCTTTGTATGGCGATTGTTGAATAATGGAAACTTGTTTCTCTTGATGGTGTCATTCAGACTTTTTCCATTGCTGTTTAGCCTCTCAGTAAAAAACAAATTATACTGTTCTTCACCCACTCTGACAATATTCTGAATGGTTTCTACAACCTCAGGATCTACAACTTCCTTACTGTCTAAAATCAACAAATCATTTGAATCTTCCACAAAAGGATTTCCCATTTCTTCAAAAGTATCACATAGTGACAAAACTTGTTTCCTAAATGTTTTCTGTACAGCCGTATGCTCCTCATGGTGTCTAATATCCCCCTGCTTAATTTCTTTTCTTCTAACTCTTTCTACCTCATTCTCGAAGTCCCCCACAACTCTAGACACCTCTGGTCCAGAGACCATCCATCTTTGAAGTTGTGATGAATTTTCTGTAAGGCCAACAGCCCCTCCATCACCTTTGACTTGTTTGTTGTTTTGTTCATGAGCCTGATCGATTGGGATTGATGAAAATGCATGTTGGGTTTTGTGGACTACAAAGTTTCCTTTGTTGAACTCTACAGCAATTGTAGGACATATATTGTCCAAAGCAGACATATCTCGAATATGCAGGGGCAACCAACGTGCATAATTTGGATGATCAAGTGAAAAAAAAACAGGGTGCTAGTTTTACCAATGCAGCTTTGTACAGTGAAAAATTTCCCTCTCGCAAAGAGCGGATGAAAATCAAAAGAGCAAGCTCCAAGTCAAGTGTGATTGACCAGAACTGGAACATAGGTGTACTGTTTTCTTGCTGTTTCCTCCAGGCGCTGAACAAAAGGGGTGTGTCTGTTTGTTCAGCATACACTTCATATGCTTTACTCATGAGGATGTAGAGACTTGCTGCTGAGATTTGGTGAGCATGTCGGGTTTTTGCTATATGAGATGCTTTAAGAAATGAATCAGCAGTTCCTGCTGAAGCAATTTCTGCCTGAGCTAGTGCACTTGTCCATCCGCTACCATCTAACCAATTACCAAGAACCTTTAGAAATGCTAGCTCAATGTGCAATCCTCCAAGCATAACAACCATTTTGTCCTCTCCAAAAGTATCTGGAAACTGCCACTGAAGTTGCACTTTGATGAAATGGTATTCAGTTTGCAACAGCATATAGAGGTTGGTCACAAGCAATGAACTATACAGACCGTCAAAAATGAATAAAAATCTTCAAACTCAATTAATTGATAATACAGACCGTCATTATGTGTTTAAGTTTAAGTAAGTAAATTTTTAAAAAAAAAGTCATACTTTCATCCGAACTGAATTTATGACCATTGTTTGTAGTTTCAAAGTTTATAATACTGTTGTAAATATAGGATAGGTCATCAATATTGAGATTTTAGGGCAACTGATACTATGCATATATGCATATTGTTACATTTTATCATTTTGGCGGCCATCTTGAAAAAAGCGGCCATATTGAATCGATTTCAATGGGGTCCCTATCTTATCTTATTATATGTATATTAAGCTAACCCTCTGCAAATTTTGGTGCTTTTAACCCTAACTGAGCGATTCCGGACAATATCTACTCAAATCTTTACTTTGTATACTATAATCTATGTTCATATTGCACAGTATTTATTTAGATAGGTGATCATCATAGCATCCGCGATACATAGAATGTATGATTATGACAAATGTGAATTCGAACGCAAGAACATATTCATGGCTATAATTTGGATGTAATGTAAAGCTATTTTACCTTTGCTTCTCATGGTCCAAGTTTTTTATGTACAGGTACATATGTATATATACTTTTGGTTATATATATAGTGTATGATATATATATATATATATATATATATATATATATATATATATATATATATATATATATATATATATATATATATATATATATATATATATATATATATATATATATATATATATATATATATATATATATATATATATATATATATATATATATATATATATATATATATATATATATATATATATATATATATATATATATATATATATATAATATATATATATATATAAATGTCATTTATATATATATATATATTCTACAGCATTCTGTGTCCATTTCTCAAATGTGCAGCAATGTCATTTTCCAACGACATTCTGTGTCCTTTCCTGTACCCATCTCTTTCAAACTCATAGCCAAACATGTCCATATCTATTTTGTATCGCTCGTCCAGGTAGTCTAGCTGACTTGCTGTCAGGTTCCTAAACAAACGGAGTCCCCTTCCTTCTCGCCCTAGAGTATCCTCAATAGAGTCAATTCTATCTGCCTTTTCTTGAACCTCGAGCCCCTTCCCCATGAGTTTCTCATTGACTATGAAACCAGCGTCTGTCTGATATGTCTCTAATTTACCTATGAAATCATAATGAACATGACAGTAATGGCAACTTTTCTCATACGGACTTTCCCAGTGAGCATTCTCATAACCTTTTCCCATCAGATCTACGATATCTTGAAACGTTGTATCATTGTAGGACATCGACAACTTAATTGGTTTGAATCCCTCTTTCGTGGCTGCCATGCCATATTTCGGATGGCCATAGAACTTATTGTTGTACATAGACTCGAGCCTGTCATACGGATGCCGAACAAAAGATGCCTTGTAGTACGTTCTCAGCCTGTGCAGAATACCCTCTTTGCCGTACGTTCTCAGCGATCGCACCCCGTTGCGTATCTCCCTGCTCAGTTTGACAAAAGGCACGTTGTCCAGCTGGTTCTGTCGCATCAGCACGGTGAGAGTCGAGGAGCCCACTTTGGCGTGAGTGCAAATCAACGTCTTGTGCGCATCATCCACGTAGAAATGCCCAACAAATTCTTGTAATTCACTGTGCACGTTCGGCCAGTATTGCTCTACATCAGTTTGGTTTATACCCGGGTACAACTGTTCACACGCTTGTTGCATGCACGCCTTTCTCTCGTCATTGGTACAATGTCTAACTTGTGGCGTGGTGCCTTTGCTACCGTCCCTAGAGCTATCGTCCAAGAGCACTGGAAGCCTGGTGGCGGTCTTTTTGTATATCTGTTGAGAATCAGATGCATTTCTTATAGTCTCTTGCTTAAAATACGCCAGGATATCCGTATCCGACACATTTAAGTAGAACAAAATAGTTGCTAATGTCCCAAAATATGGAAGAAATATGCCAGTTCGAATTCTCTTCATGATTGCAGATTACACTATTTGTTAATACCTAACATTTTTAGAATTTATATATGAAATGTGCAATTTCAGACTAATTAGATATGTTAAATCTCTCGGTTATGCTTGAAGGTGTATAGTCCTTAGCCCTTCTGATAGCACTGACACTAGTCTTTCAAAAGACCTTATATCTAATAGTTTTTATTTCTATTATTACATAAACCTTTCGTGTCAACCATATATTAAATGCAAAGATAAAGAGCAAGTGCAATTGTGACAGCCTCTAGCTCTGATAGATATACAGACCATTTAAAGGCCTTGAGATAGGCTACACTGACACTAACCGAGTCATTAGCTACATCTGTTGCGAAAGACATACAAGTTTTAAAAACACAAATCATGTATTGATTTTGTAAATGCATGAATGAGTTATTGATGCAAATCATGTAATGTTTTTGTGAATGTGTTATTCCAGTGTTTTATACACTGGCTAGTACCCAATTAATTGCGTCCGTCCTTCCATCCGTACGCCCGTCCACCCATCTACCCACCCACCCACTAGCTGGCTGTTTATGTTGTGGTATTTAAATTGCTCTACTGTAATATGAATATGTTGTTTAAATGAAAGAAATTTTCAGAATGCACATAACACTTCATATTGCTTCTCTACAAGCATATTTGGCGGGCCACTGAGCATAACCTTTAATTAAGTAGAGTCTCGGATTAAATATATAAGGTAGAGTTTTGAATTTCTGGTTCGAAAATCTGTGATAGATGAGTATTGTTAGCATACTGGTGCTATTTTGCACGTAAATATGTAATTAGCTAGTTCATGTATATTTTCTTATTTGTTGTTTCACAACTTGAATCATTGTAATGTAAACTCTTCTATCAGAAGGCACTCAATAACTACAATAGAATACAATGTGAATATGGTTTGGTTAAATTACATGTATTATTTTTATATGGTTACTACATAGGTAGCATAAACGTTAATCAAAATGCTGTTTTCTTGAATCTTTGCCATTCCTATTTGTTGTAGATAGCTGAAATTAACCTAGATGGGTTCCTAATCCTCATAAACATAATTCTAGACACTAAATTTGTGTTTCGAACATCACTATAACTTATATTAGGTTTTTGCCCTACCACCCAAATGGCCCCTTTTTTGCAGCCATCTTGGATTTTTCTCACTCCCTGGTTATTCTATATAGCTGAAAGTACGATAGATGGATTCCTCATCCTCAAAACCATATTCTAGTTACCAAATTTATGTTTATCACCACTATAACTCAGAATTTTGGCCCAACAGCCAAATCAACCCTTTTTGGTGGCCATTTTGGCGGCCATTTTGATTATTTTTTGCTCCTGTTTATTAAACATTGTTGTGAATTACCAAGATGGATTCTTCACCCAAAAAACTCAATCATAGACACCAAATGTGAGTTTCTATCATGCCTACAACCTACTTTTTGGGCCAGATAGCCAAATAAACCCTATATTGGCGGCCATTTTGAATTTTTCGCACTTCCTGTTTATTCAACATATTTGGCAATTATCTAGAAGGATTTCTTAACCCCCCAAAAAAAAAAACAAACAAACAAACAAACAAACAAACAAACCCTATCTTAGACACCAAATTTGGGTTTCTATCATGCCTATAACCTACTTTTTGGGCCCCATAGCCAAATAGACCTTATTTAGGCGGTCATCTTGAATTTCTCGAAACGCTCAAGGGTGAGAGGTCCACACCCATATGGAACTGAATGGACAAATAATCCTATACATGCTGACTAAGGGAGGAAGTGACCAGCAACAAGGAATGAGCCGTTGGGGTATATTCAATGAAAATGTTACATTTTGAGCATTTCACATGCCAAAAATGATATTCGGTGACAAATATGAACCTGGAGAAACATCTTGAAGCTGGGAGTCTTAGAAAACGCCTTCATCAGAGAATTTTTGCATCTCAGAGACAGGCTATCCGTTTAACTGGCACTCACCCGGTTGTGTTGGAATGACTAACATTCTCATAGGGGAAGTAACCAGCAATCTGAGAACAGATAGAACGTTTGACGTCCACACAACTTGCGTTATACGCTGACGCACTCTCAGGTACTGTTTCCATCGACCAATTCAAGGCATCCCTGGTCGGTGGCGCAGTGACACTAAATTAAACATGCGCTCTCTCTTTCCGTTGCCAGTTTATGTCAGTTTGAAACTACGAATTACAGATTACAGAAGAACAGATAGAACGTTTGACGTCCACACAACTTGCGTTATACGTGATCTCAGGTACTGTTTCCATTCTAGCAGGTGCTCTTCTCAGAAAAAAGTATAGACTGTACTGAATGTGCTTCCATACCATTCGCATTCCATACCATACCATCGTAACCCTGAACTGAACTGAACCGAACTGTGATAGAATAGAATATTTTATTCAACCAATCTAATACCACTTACGACAGGGGCTTGTCCGTCACAAATCGTCTGGATGCCGGTAAAGGGCTCTAGAATTAAAAAAAACAAACAAAACAAACTACGAGGATGATGTGGAGAGCGCTTGCTGTAGTCGGAGTGATTCTCCACTCTTTTGGTGAGTGGACGACTTAGAATTAGATCTAGATCTTAGTAAAACTTAAAGTAACTGTTACTGAGTACGGTCTATGGAGACTGTTTGTTTGCATGGATACCCTGCAGCCATCAACTTTGATGATTATAGCAGAGGGGGGCCGCGTGGTGTTGGTAGACATGGACCTCCAGAGGCAGGCTTGGTACTAGTACGTAACTTCGTCATATGTCTGCTACTAGTAGTAATACAACCCAGGATGGCTTAATTATACGCGAACCTATAGAATACTAAAAGTAATATTAGGCTCGCTAAAGTTAATCTGTATATTAAAAAGTCTCTATTAAACGGTAGGCCTACGTATTAGCTGTAAACAGCAGATACTCATAAATTATCAACTATTTTGTATTGGTTGTCGAACGTTGGCAAAACCAAGCATTTTGTTCTGATGATGATGTCTATCATAAGGCTAAAGTTTTTTAATTGAATTATTGGCCAAGAGCATTTTATTAGTTTTTAAACTCATAATGACCATTTCAAACATATTTTTTGTAGGGCCATATACATGTACAGGAAAGTCCATATGTAAGTAAAAAAAACTATTTGAATTTTGTTGCGCACAATATTTATATACTCATGATCCATATAAATACCAAAATGCTCAGAATTTAGACTGAATAAAATATCTTCTTTGTTGACGCGTATTTTATTGAAGACTTGTTGCATGGAACACAAAGCGACCAGCGTAAAACAGGATGGGCTAAAAGTATGCCTTAAAACGCCGACACTCCAAGCCATAACATGCAGGCATTTCTCTGACTGTGTCAGCAGGGACAGCGTGATAATTTATATGTCGTAGTATTATATTGATGAGTGTCGGACCATTCACAAAGTAGGGACAGCACCTAGGCAAAGTTGTGATAAACACATATCTCGCACCGCTCTTAACCAATCAGAATCGAGAATGAAGGGCAAGGTTATGAGGAACAACGAACACGGTTCTGTACTTATCATTCCTTTTTAAAACAATTATAACACTGTTTTGAAATGAATTGGCTTAAAGGAACTCACCGATATTTCTTTTACAAATCATAGTCATAAACATTTAGTTTCATGCTGGCATATAACGCAGAATATGGAATGAGCTATGTAAAGCAATAACGGACCATGCATATTTGCATGACACATTTAAAACGAATACTCATCACCCACACTGCGTTATTTGTATGTCTTCTATTGCATACATTGGTACCGTTTTATTTGAAAGTGATGGAAGATCTTGATCTTATATACAAATGTGAATATTATGGTGCTCTAATATTTTTTGTGGGTTCGGCCTACATCAACCTTGTAATTCTCAACTTGGAGTGTATCAGATCAAACATTTGCTAATGCAATATAGACACGTGACATTTAAAAAGAACCCTATGCGTACTAACAAAAAAGTGTGAAAAAGAAGTCTGGCTTAGTACAAGCTTATAACCATATTATCACCATTAATGGCATTGTTCTAAGTTGGTTGATAACCCTCTCCGGGTTATCGGATGCTTCTGAGTGATGCCCCCCCCCCCCAATGGAATTACATGAAAAAGAATTATAAATTTTATTACTTTACTTTTAGCTCTCCCGTTTGGATGCAATTTCGGTTTTGATGATCCCACCTACTGTTCGTTTGAGCAGGACGGGTGGTCGTTTGCCAGGGATCCATACTCTACAACCAAACCAAAGAGGATAAAAAACACTGGTCCATCATTTGATCATCATTTACCTGGAATGGCCAAAGGCTTTTTCATTTATACAAATATTACTGCGAAAGATAGAGGGTGGAGAGCTAGGTAAGTTGAGGAATAAAAATCTTATGCTGAAGAATCATATCAATTCTGAAGAATTGATAAGAAATACCTGTAACATCCTCTCCCATTTAGGCATTAGTCCGCTCGTCCCGTCTAGTAATAAATTGGGGAGGATTAGTGCTGAACTCAATTCACTCGTCCTGCATACGATGTTACTGCTGAGCCAGAACATGTTTGGCAACTTGTCAGGACGAGTAATTCTTGTGGAGGACTAGTTACTAGTTACTTACTAGTCCTGTTGAAGAGTAACTATTGAGGCCTTATCTGAGAGACTAAAAAAATCTATTGATCTATTTCTTTACTATAAAATTAAAGGTTTTTAATCATTTTATAGAAAAATCCCTATCCCTTCTACATACACACTCATACAATCCAATTGGTAAAAACTATTTTTGTATGTGCAGCATTTCTACACCGCCAATTCATGTACGTAATGGGTCTGTGCTGGCATGTATGTTTATGGCATACCACCTGTACGGACAACGCATAGGCTATCTAAGGGTATACAAGGCTGAGAACCAATCTAGGTAAGCACAAATACTCTTCAATATACCATAGAGTCATTTCTAACAGTAATAGTTGTTGGCGAAGAAAGTGCAGAAAGTTAAACTGTCAAAAATACATATAGTACCCGGTACATTGAAATTACAAGTGCATCCCATGCCTGTAAATGACGACTATTTCAGCAAGCACAGTGACAAGTTACATTGTAATTCTACAGCCTAAGTCGCCCAGCCAGATCAACAACCTAGAACCGTGGGTTGGGATATTCTGGGTCGTCCAAAAACAACAACGCTTTTTTCACCAGTTGTTGATGTTTAAATAATCCCATGTGCAAGATGTATGCATGAAAATGGATGTCAGACAAGTATTTTTTGTAAACCTTCACAAATGTCATTACTAAATTACAGTATTGACTGACCACACTCGCATGATCGTGCCTACCAGCCATGTAACACGTGTGTTTGTCTTTGAGCAATACACGGTGCGTTTTGATTGGTCAATACGGATTTGTGTGACGAGCTGGATTGGTCCATTGTTCAAATTTGTTTGTGTTGCATACTTACAATGCATTCTTAGTCTTGGTCTAAGTGTAGTGCTTATTATGCATTTTAGGGTTTTGGTTGAAGACGGAAAAGCAAGACGTAATATCGGGCCGCTGGGTACGTGGAAGATGTTCAATATGACTTTGAATATCACAGATCAAATGCAGGTGAAAAATAACATTTTGTTTCCATCTTACTACATTTTTTCAATTACCCCTGAATATCTAAATTTCTATTTTAACTTACAGCTCCGCTCTGAGTCTTAATGCACTTTGTATCTGTATTATGTCTGTCAATCAATCAAATCTTAAATTTATTTGGACGGGCCCTAATTAGTCTTCAATTTGAGGGTGTGGTCTGGCTGCCCAGTCTATTTCCCAACTGTCTCCAGGTTTCACTTGGATCTCTTTGCTCCATACCCAGAAGTACTAGATCTTTCTGCACGACCGTGCCAGGTCTGCTTTTGTTTTCCCTTGTCTTTCTTTCCCATTATTTCGAGCTTTGTCATGTATTTGATCCATCCGGAGCTGCGCTCAACAAGACCTAGCCTGGAGCCACCTCAGTCTATCCCTGTGAAGCACACTATCAATGTCTGAAATGCCCAGTTTCTCTAGTAGGCTGCCAGATTTGACATTATCATTGGGTTTCACATGGTACATTGCACATCCATCAAATCGTGGCTCAGTCATTTCTACGAAAGCCCCTCGGGGACATCACACTTACTTTTTGTCAATGGATTACCTGTGAACCAAAGCCCTAAGGGACACTTCACAGTTCATAGTTCACAGTTCATAGTTCACAGTTCATAGTTCGCACGTCATACTTCACAGTTCACACTTCACAGTTTATACCTCAACCTGTTTAAATGCAGATTTCAGCTACAGCTTCAAATTGATGACAGCTGATCTCTATTTGTCTGTTCATTAATCATTCAAGGCAAGTTATTTTATAATAATTGAACTGTCCCAAATTATTGTGCTTTATAATTTCTTTGCTTTACCTTAATTTCTTTTATTATGATGCTCTTATACAGTGAAACTAGAACTTTTGACTAATCAAGGTGTCATATTGGAGATCAATGAAAATTATTTTCCTCGGTGAGATAAACACAAAAATAACACGTTTGATGTGCGTGATTGACAATGATGACAAGCATCATCTGCTGTGAGACAAGCACCTAGGTAGTGCAGTGCAGGCACACCACCCTCACCAGTACGTCATTCTATAATTATATAATGTAATACTTGGCAGGGAATATCTCTCGTTTCAGTGACCACCAGCCACTTTGGCAGGTGACTTTTTCAGATAAACTGCCAAAAGTGATGACCACCAGCCAAATTATGGCAGGTGATATCTAGAAGCACCGGCCAAGGAGCGCCATAGGCGCGATTCCCGAGCGTCGCAATCGTGAAGGGAAACTAGGGGGGTCTGGGGGCATGCTCCCCCAGAACTTTCTTTTAAATTAAGGGTCTCGAAGCTCTCTGGTCCACCCTTTTTGAGACAAAGTAAGATTTCAAAGCTTCATAAAAAGGGTTTCTATATGTAAAATTTTGTTCCTTTCACCATTGAATTTCTCCTGCGGTTAATAATGCAAATCTTTTTTTTTTTGGTTGTTATTTTTAAGTCTGCACATATTCCACTCTCAAGTAAAATACCATAGTTGATTTGTTTTCTTAAGTGTGAATCAGCCCAACTCTTTTTCACGGTACCTACTAAAACCCAGAACCAAACGTGACCAACGTGATGTGACCTATCCGGACCAATTAGTGACCAAAAAAGGTGACCAAAAAATTTTCAGTAGAAAATTAACGATGTTGTTTGTAGACTGCTAGTTGTTATAGGTACAGCTTACTTGTAAGCACAGAGCTTGCTCAAATGATGAATGCAAATTCTCATTGAGTTGTCAATCATACTGACTGATTGGCATGTCTACACATAGAGCTTTGATGATTTTAACATTAAGGTGAAATTATTAAGTTGAGATTTAGCAAGTGATTATGTGATTGACCAGCTGCCGTTAATGTTTTTAGGAGGCAATTGCCATGTATCATAATCAAAAAGCAATGTGGTAAAAACTGCCCTGAATGGAACCTTGTGTTTGGCCTGCTATATACGTGATATAGTTAGAAAGTTTTCTGTGTTGCATCCAATAAATATATAAAAGGTAAATACAGTTAAACAAAGTTAGTTAAGATGCTTTGAAAAATTTGATTTCACAATATTTCGCCTTATCTAGGCTTCCTCAGTTGCAATTTCTTTTCATTTTGATTCAGACCCGAGGAAGCCTAGATAAGACGAAATATTGTGAAATCAAATTTTTCAAAAGCATCCAAAGTAACTTTATTTAACTTTATTTTCCTTTCATCTGCTATATACAGTCTGGGGACATCGGAAAGTCAATCAGATTTCACATAAAACTGAGCTATAATGACTTAATCCGGGACCAAACACTAGGTAAAACACCTGATGTAATCCGGGATCTAATGCACAAGACCTGACCTGTCTGTCGAGCATGTACCTTAATTAATTTAATTGTTACATCGTTTTTCTAGTAATGTATTATTCATTATTGAATAATGAGAACACAAACCAACCAACTGCCGTGACACTCCCGGGACTACACCATACCAACCATTGATTTCTTGTAGGTCACGTTCCTGTTTGCAAAATTTTGGTCACGTTTAGTCCCGGGTTTTAGTAGATACGCTTTTTAACACAATATTACAAAAAATGCAATAAAACAACCAGCTAGAATGAGATAGCTACATGCATCTTACTTTGTGTGCATTCAATAAATGCCAGTGAAAGGATGTAAACAGTTGTACCCAGTGACCCAGACACACTAACCTCCGAATGTCAATGTAGATCTATATTGATTTTCCACTTAGATTAGCTAGCTGATAGTAGATGCCAAAGCAGCCATCCCCCATTAGCAATATGCAAATGAGCCCTACCTATAATGAATATTTTTATGGCTGTTTGGCCACAGCCTAGAATGAACACTGTGCCGATATACTCAGATCTACTATTGACAAGCTGTGGGCGACATTAGAAGGTCCGACACGTTTCTCATTAATAAATAATTTCAAATTACAAAAATGACTTAGTAAGCAAGTAAGTACCGAAAATGATTGACAGATCGTTCTTATTCCAAGCGCCGTGCGAGTTTGTAGGAGCTTTACAAAACGCAGTTATTTCGATGTCTAACTTCCGGGAGCAAAATTACAATAAGTAAAAATATGTTTGGCGATTGATTTCTTTCCTACAGTCACCAATTAGTTGGGAAAAAGAGCACCCGCCAAAATGGCAGGCCCATATTTAACAGCACCCGCCAAATTTGATATGTACCGGCCTGGCAGGCTGACGATCATAAGAAATATTTCCTGCTTAGTAGTTTTGTTTTGATCAGCATCCACCAATAATCACTCTAAGATTCTAGATTATTATAACGTGTGCATTTCAAGTTCGTAGAAGAAATCTTTTCTATTCAAAAAATACCTAACATTGAGGAAAATAATTTTCTTTGATCTCCAATATGTATATGTCAAATGTTCATCGTCTTTTATTTGGTTGTGCTGACACTGTTAGTTGCCAATAAAATCTTCTTATTCTTATTCTATGAAACCTTTATAATAGTCAATAGCTCCATTTTTACAGAATTAGAGCATCATAAAAATTAAGGTATAGCAAAGAAATTGTATAGTACAGTATCATAATAGTAATACTTGGGACAACTCAGCTGATATAAAATAACTTGCATTGAATGGTTAATGGCCAATTAGAAATCAGCTGTCATCACTTAGAAGATATGTCCTACATCTGCATTGAAACAGGCTGCATAGTGGGATGCATTAAGTGTGAACTTTGAAATATGAACTGTGTACTGAGAACTATGAACTGTGAAGTGTCCCTTAGGGCTGTTCACAGATAATTTATTGGCAAAAAAGTAAGTATGAAGTGTGAAGTGCGATGTCCCTGCGAGGCTTTCGTACATTTCTCCTCGGTCAGTTCACAGCAATGGAGGATATAGACCACGTTTTGGAGCCATGAAACATTGCACTACAAACACATGCGGGGGATATTCTGGCCCTGGATGATAAAGCCTAATACATGGACTTGTTTGGTGAAAACTGGCAGGAGCTCTTTGAATTTACCTCAGTCTTGCATCTAACAGTTGCAGCTAGATAAGTTCACAGCCCCCCTCCCCCTCCCCACCCCCAAGATGGCACCTAAATAGCAGAACTCTGTCATGACCTCTAAACTGTAGTTGTGAATCACATAATTTGAAATGTTGCCATTCAAAAAAAGCTTAACGTAATTGAATGTATAAATTTAACAACGCTTTTGAATGTGCAGTGTACAAATGTACCTTTAAAATTTCAGATAATTTGGGAAGCGGAGAAAACTGCCTATCTATTTGAAAAGGACGGTGAAATTGCTATAGATGATCTTTATATTTTTGAGGGCAAATGCTCCAGTGTACACACAGACATATGTAAGTTTTTGAGTATTTTATGAGTCACAGATCTAGCCAAAAATTAACCCCTGGTCTACGAGATTGCACCCAGCAAACCTGGCCACATCACTTTGTTCCATATATATGTATATTGCCACAGAACTGGGGTGCGAGATTGCCATAAATGGCGATATTTGGATAAAAAAAATAGCGCTCTTTTTCAACCATGGTCAACTTTTCATTCTGAAAGGCCGCCCATACTGGCCCGTGAATCATGTATATCAACCATTAGCAAATAAACTTCACATAGCAATGTAAATTGTGTGACAAATAAGCAGGGCATTGATATTATTGTACTATCATTTGGAAGAAAGTTTTTTGCACATCGGAAATCCATTTTAGGCAAGAAAACCCATAGCGACGTACGGCTGCCGTACGGCAAATTCGTGCCGATTGCTCCAATGCATTTTATATAGGGTTACCGTAAACCCACAGTGAAATTTTGACGTATGGTGCGAGATTGCCATAAATGGCGAGTATTGGCCCGTAAGTCAGCGGACCCCTGCCGTACGTTAGATTTCACGATCGTCCGGTGGTGGGGGGTGGTGGTGGTGGTGGTGGGGGGGTGGCAATTGACACGAACGAGCCGCATTGCGTCGTATGGATTGCTTTATTGACCTTCCTTGAGGAAAACCCATACTGACGGATTGGTATAAAAAAAGAGCCTTACGGCAAATCACCCTAGCACACCTGTAATTAATCCTTTACTAGTTATGCGTTTATTAATTGAATACCGTGTTTCAAATAACTCTACATATTTTACAATGATATTGTGCGTTTCAATTTGAACTCAGATAAACCATCACATACGACAATTTACCATGCTATTCTCTTTTTCAATATCGGCTTTCATGATTTCCAACATCAGCAGTAGTAAATTACGCTTATGCTCAGTAATCTTTAACATTTTAATATTGATACTGTGAAAACAAAACCAGTATACAGCTCAATTCAGTACTTATTCTGATGTAAATATTACATTTTCCCTAAGAAATCAGGTGTGCTAATTGCAGAGCAGTACGTCAACAAATACGATCGTCACTGTGGGTTTATGGTCGCCGTACGGCAGATCTGCCGTACGGCGGGCATCCCTTGCTGTGGGTTTTACCCCTAACTACCATCACCAAATACTCATATTTCTATGAGAATTGATCTCTCCAGCAGCGCATAAAAAAGTAGGAGAAAAGTAGGAAAAAGTATGAAGACATTGTGAAAAACTAGTGGAAGTTTAATACCAATGTACCTTGTCATCTTTACAAATTTATCATGAATACTCGCTCTCTTCCATCTTTCTACCAAGCATATTTCTACCACAATAGACATAGCTGAAGATAGGTTTTACAATCCTCAGCTTCTTTTTAACTATATCAAGTGGCCTTGGCAGGACTCAAACTCACAACTAGTACAAAGGTCCAGGAAAATAATACGTAAACCAAAGGTGGAAGGGGGCTTAATATAAAAGTGGTAGAGAGGGCAGGGATAAGAATTAAGAGATTTGTTGCCAGGACTAAATGAAAATAGAGAAACAACTGTCTCATTTACAAATCTGAAGGCAAACGCAATTGTAATAAAGAGTGGATTGTGTATGAGGGGAGGTGTGTGACATGCAGAGATGGGCAAAGCAGCTGTATAAATTGGAGAATGCAGCAGATCAGGGTATATAAGGAGGAAACAGCACCTGGAGACAATAGTAGACTACAATAATGAAGCGTAGAAATAAAGAATTATTCATAACATTTCTTTTTCCTTGAAATTCTCTGCACATAAACAATACTAAGCAACTGCTTATGTATAGATATTATTTATTATAGATAAATTGGAAATTAACTGACTGGGTTCTAAGTATGATATTAGAGGATTCTTAACCGAGTCTATCGGGCCATATCACATAAGCCTCTGTCCAATAGTGAACATGTGTGTGATACACTTCAGTGAACACTACTATCTATCCTACTATAAAACAGGATCATTAACACCCTCAGTTGGAATGACACAGCTTTTAGTTGTCTCAGGATGGCCCGTGGTGTGATTAGCTTGCCTTATTTTAAGTGCTAGGTGAATAGATGCCACGTTGGTAGCGATCTAAGATTCAGTCCAGCAGAGTCCTATAGACTTGAAGAAAGAATCCTCTAATAATAAATATTTATTATTTTTTTTTATTGTTACTGTCATAATATATTTATGTGAATTAATACAAAATGTTCTGGGGTGGCAGCCATTTTGGGAAGCTATTTTAGATTTGATTGCTCAACAATGTGCACCTGATATCAACCAGATATGCAATATGAAGGTCCTAAGATATAAAATCAACAATGAACAAACTTTCAAGTGATGATGAGGTTAGAATCGCTCATTTTACTGACTATACCATACATTTTCATTTTAGTTTCATATCCTAAAGAACATGAACCGCCTGTTAGATTGTCAAGTAAGTCAACTTTTCTAGCTTTTATTTTTTAATGCTTTGAAATTATGGGATATGGATATGGTGTGGTAATAAAGAAGCCAAATATATCATGTGTTTACAAATAATTGATTATCATCAGCATTGACATTGGCAGTAGAGATTTCGGCCAGATGCAATATCTGTGCTTCTGTGGCCGAATGGATAGGGAGTTGGACTTGTGACCAGAAGGTCGCCGGTCGGGTCTGATGGTAAGTGTTGAGCAAACTTACCTCTAACAGGTTGCACACTGCTCCGTGGTACCTACACGTTAAATAGGTAGAGGTCGGTGATAAGCGTGCGCAAACAGCAGCAATGCCGTATGGAGCCAGTATGGTATGCTCCCCGGGGAGTTGAGAAAGATATATATGAGAATGTGCCGATGACCTGGTGTAAATTGTAAAGTCGTGAGATCAAAACTTGGATCAAGACTATAAACCAGACATTTACATTTACATTTAATATTCACAAGGCCATCTGGTAGACTATCAACATCCACGGTTCCAGGAGAGTTACGGTTCGAGGAGAGTTGCGAGAGTAGATCTCTGTTTTCCTCTGTTGTGAGAGCTTATTGCATTCTGTGGATGGCCATTGTGTTTTCTGCCGATTGAATACTTTTTATACATATAAATGATGCACAAAAAATAAAAATAATAGCACAATTAACTTCACTGGCCTTGAAAATGTACGTGTATCTCTGTGTGTTGCAATTGTACTATTTAAATAACAGATAATAATCCATAGCAAAGCCCACTTTACTTATGAAGTGCCCAAAATTGAATCACTTCGGTGTCACCTCATACCTCATAGTTGTGTGAACTTTGAACGAAATATGGTCAACCATAAAAGCTCTAGCTTGTCCGGAGACATACATAGTTAGTTGAGTTAGTTACAAACGAACAAAACACAAGCGACACAAAGAAGCATCGTGTTTGGTATATAGTGCGCTTTCTTGTAATCCTTGTTCTCTGTTCCCATGTATCTTCACTATTGTTTTCTGACCCTGGAGATGAGCCCACAACAGCAAGAATAGCTTCTTCTTTACTCTCATCTTCACTAACATCTATGTTAGTTTGGTCGTCTTTTTTGCTTGTTTCAGTAGACGCTCTTGCTTCTACTAATTTGCAACATTTGGACATGTTTCATGTATTCAATTGCATATTTTTTGTTCTTTCCACATAAGTATTGCAAAATGTATCTATGCTCTTAGAGAGCTTACTATGGCTCAGGTTCCATGTATATATCCCGTTACTAACATCTTGTTCTATGTCATGTATTTTTCCCACTATATTTGATCTTTCAGCTTGTTCAATTTCATCACTGGTCATTTATTTAGATTATAAAATGTTAAAATGAATTTCAAACATGTATGCTTAACAAGTATGTTATCATGTATTACATTTTCACAATGTATTAAACTATAATTCTGATCTGTACCCGATGTTTACATTCATTGTGTGTTTATGTTAATTACCATATGATTTGGATACACTGGGTGCACACACTCTAAAAACGCAATAAATGGCGATAAAGTGCGTAAAATTACATACTTATATTTGAAATTCCTATACCCCCTCCCACAAATGTCATTTGAAAATTATATGCCCCCCTCATTTTATCTTGGCAAAATTGCCCCCCCCCCCCCTCGATCAAGTTTGAAAATTGTATGCTCCCCGACACCCTAAATTTTGACCGTCCCCTCACCAGTTAATTATGTATGCACGCACAATGAATAATCACTGACTGGCCCCTCAGACGTCTGTGGCACATGCAATCGTATTAGTTAATAAGTGTGTTTTTATTAGGGGGCTACCATTTATTATGGCCCAGGGGATAAAAAATGAAACCATAATATAATGGTATGGTTTCAGGCCATCCACCTAAAAAAAAACAAAAAAAAAAAAAAAAAAAAAAAAACGAATAAATAAAAAACAGCACAACTAAAATTACCACTAATTTTCCGCGCTACCAATGTAAGATTTTCAAGAACCTCCCCCCCCCCGCCCCCCCCCCCCTCAATTAAGTTCACTTTTTCATGCTCCCTACCCGCCACCTAGTTTGTTCATAGTAGGCCTAAGCCATGATGAGTGATAGCCCCTTATCAACTGCAAGTTGCAGTATCCAAAAATGTGATTGCAAAAATGTATTTGCTTCATCATTTACAGTATATGCCTACAAGCGGTGTGATTTTGAAGAATTTGATCATGCCCATCAAAATTTTACATGCGACTTTAAAGATCCGGCGAAAAGAACACGGAGGCAGGCATACCCATACCTGATATACCCAAGAATTCCAAGTTACATTCAATGGAAGCGAACACAATACGAGACCCCTAGGAAAGACACAGGCCCGAGCTTTGCACAAAGTGGTAACTGGTATATTTACATGGAAGCGAAAGGGCGACTGCAGTTTGACGAAGCAAGGTGAGATTTAAACATCATCTAAATTGAATATCAGGGAGGTAGCATAAGTATACGTACTGCGTGCATACCTTTTTGAAAAAAGATCATATTTTTTTATTGGACATATCTTTTACAGCAAAAGGTTCATTTTTTTAAATTCGAAAAAAAGTCACTCCAATCGTCCACTGCCTATGAATAGTGTGTTACTCCAAACAATTAAAGCTAATTACCCCTATTGTGTAATAATGATTGTGTAACCCAGGTGCAAGCTAACACTTGAATGGTTAGGCTGGCCTTATAGATAATTACCTCAGTCCGGTCAATAAGATACTTTGAAGTTGCTTTGAAGATGGTCTAACCAATGCTTTGGCCTGTCTCTCTGTAAGTAAGCTAGTTATAGGTTACTATGCTGCTACTTAAAATGTTCTCACACTTGGAACAGTTGAAGTTCTATTAAGCATCTTTCATATCGTCCCCGGCGACGGATTGGATACTTAGGCTGGCCAATCAGAGACCAGAATGCGTCGCCTTTTATGCAAATGTGTCCCCCATCGCCGGCGACATAAGTCACCGTAAAGTCAAGCTCTGATTACACATGTCACTATAACCTCAACCTCTAATACTTGACATCTAAATTTCACCATAGAATTTCAACATACCTACTTTCTATTCAGAGTATTCTCCTTCCTGTGTATGAAATAAAGCTATGGATGGTAAATGATAGACCCGTGAGAACATTTTTCTTTGATCTTGATAATGTCTTTTAAAGGCGAACCTGCTGTATCGATGAAAGTCCTTCTGTGAATATCAAAGGATTTTCAGCTTCATATTATATTCATATCGGTGAGATTAATATGAAACAGCCGAGCTGGACCTGAGGTTCACTTTAGCTGGATTACAGCGACTTGGAAGGAGCCGTGTCGGCATCATTTGCGCAACCTCTGTTACTTGACATTTTAATATTTGCTCTATACATATTTTCTACATATATTTTCCTGATCATTCACATTCTCGTACATGCAATAAAAGTAGGTGTCTTCAATAATGATCGTAGGAGAGACATTTTGCCTTGATATTGGCAACTTCTTTAAAGAGAGATTGAACCGTAACTCTGCTACGGTGACTGTGAGAAAACCAATCGGAGGGCAATATTTGTTCCCCCCCCCCCTTTGAGACTGGAGACTATGTCGCAGGCGACACATTTGCAGAAAGGTGACGAGTTCAGCGCTCTAATTGGCCAGGCTAAGTATGCGAGACTGTCGCCGGGGACGATCTGAAAGATGCTTAGTAAATAATTATCATAACTAAAGACGGTGGTGGCCTTGAAGTTGCAGGTTCTACAGGTTTTTTAACCAATGTTTTGGCAACAATTACATGTATTGCATTATATTCTGAAGATGACCGCAAGGTTGAAAATATTTAATTAAAATGTGAATAAAAAAGATGTTGGTTCAATAATTTATAAATTACATTTAAGTAACATATAAGTATTTCAATGTTGAGTTAAGGTGAGTTATTGTTTTAAGACGCTTGTGTGAGAACTTGATTCCTTGCTAAAATAAGTCTTTGTGTGTGAGAGAGAGGTCAAAAATATATATAAGTTAACCATAGTATATATTATTTCCATGTCAAGTGTACAGTTAAAAAAAGCCTAAGAAAAGAAAGAAATTTACAATTCTTGAATCCTTTTGTAAGGTGCCATGTAATGACAATAGGAATAAAAATGCAGACCAATATGTCTCAATTGAGGATTTCTGTGAAGATAGTGAAGCCAGTAATGAAGCAATCATCAAAACTGTAAAAAACATATTGTACACTAAAAATAACATGAGCCGAAAAAACATCTCAACATATTCTTAATACCTTAGGATTATCTGCATATCATAAAAAATATTCTATCTACAATTTGATAATGATAAGAGGGAAATCAATGGTACTGATATCATATAAGGGGCGATCCAGACGAAAATCAGGGGGGGCTAGGTTTTTTTACCTGCTAACAAACTATTTTTTTCAGAGACCCCACAAAAACAAACCTTTTTTTTCGTGTTCATTGAACAACAAACGTTTTTTTTTCATGTTGGTCTTATAAACTATATCTATAAGTCTGGACACATATACAAACAAATTATTTTTTTCTGGACACATATACAAACAAACTATTTTTTTGGGGACATATGCAGAAACAAACTATTTATTTAAAAAAAAAGACCTAGCCCCCCCCCTGATGTTCGTCTGGACCGCCCCTAAACGCTACTCGTAATGCAACACATGTCGCAAATGTTGCGCTGCCAGCGTTTTGTTCCTCATGGTTCAATTTGTGTTTACGTTTTTTAAAAAGTCTGGCTACCCCTTGTTAAATATACATATATTCTTCAATAAAAAGACATAAAGTACATATTTAACATATGCATTCTATATGTATGGTTCTGTGCTAACAGACTCTCATTTAATATAAAGAAAACTAATTGTATTGTACCTACCTAGTACCTAGTGGGTTCCGTGTCCTCCCGGACTTTGGATGTCATGGTCTGCCACTTCTTTCTGTTTTGAGCTGCCTTCACAGCTTCTCCATAATGGACACCTAGCCACTCTAAGATGTCAGTGGTCCATTGTCTTCTTGGTCTTCCCTTTGTCGGGCACCTTCCACTCTTCCCTCCAGTAGATGTCGTTGTAGACCATCATTCCTAATTACTTGGCCAAAGAAGGTACATTTACGCTTCTTGATGGTTTGCAGCAGGGTTCTCTTTTCTTGTACTCTTCTCATCACCTCTTCATTAGTGATGTGATCTTGATACGAAATGCGTAGCATTTTACGAAATAGCCACATTTCAAAGGCATTGATTCGTTTTTCTACTTTTTTATTTATGGTCCAGGTCTCTGCTGCATAGAGTAATGTGGACAACACATAGAATCTCATTAGTCTCTTTCTTGTTTTTAACCTCAGCTTTCTACTTGCCAGAACATCTCTCATCTTTATGAAGCTGGACCTTGCTATCTCTGTACGTCTGTTCACTTCTACTTCACATCTTCCATCTTCAGTAATTTGTTGGCCTAGATATTTGAATTTTGCTACCTGCTCCAGCTCTTCACCATTCACAGTGATCTTAACACACTTCTTTTCTGTCCCTCTTTTTACCAGCATTACTTTTGTCTTTTTCACATTCATCCTCAGACCGTACTCAGCACTTATCTTGACCGCTGCATCTACTATCTTCTGTAGATCATCCTCTGTTTCAGCCATCAGTGCCGTGTCATCTGCGAATCTCAGATTGTTTATGGTTTTCCCACCAATGTTTATTCCTTTCAGGTACTCCACCCTTTTGAAAATCATCTTTGCATACAGATTGAATAATTTTGGCGACAGTGTGCATCCCTGTCTCACGCCTCTTTTGATTTCAAATTCCTCTGAGTTTCCATCTTCCAATCTTACTGCTGCAATTTGGTTCCAGTACAGGTTTTGGATCAATCTTATATCTTTACCATCCATATCTAGTGTTTTAGGATGTTCATGAGCTTTGTATCGAATACCTTGTCAAAGGCCTTCTCGTAGTCTATAAAACAGATGTATATTTCCTTGTTTACTTGCAGGTATATATCAAAAGCTATTCTCAGGTTGAAAATACCCTCCCTGCTACCAATCTTCTGCCTGAATCCTGACTGTGTCTCTCCAATGTCTCGTTCTATTGTGTTGGTATTTCTTACGATGATTATTCTCAATAAGATTTTCATGACGTGGCTCATAAGGCTGATTGTTCCATGGTCACTACATGCTGTTGATTTCTGTTTCTTCGGCAGCTTTATAAACACCGAGTGTCGCAAGTCTTTGGGTATTTCTCCAGTATTGTATACCTGATTGCAAAGCTGCGTTACATGCTGGAGACTCTCGTAGTTCAATGCTTTTAGCTGTTCTGTTGTTATTTCATCTATGCCAGAGGCTTTTCCTTTCTTCAAACGTTTTATAGCTTCCTGCACCTCACTAATGATAAAATCTGGTCCCTCTAGATCCATCACTGTTTCTGATTCTCCTCTCTGCTCATCATCATACAGTTCTCGTATGTATTGTATTTGTATGTATTGTAATTGTATTGTATTCCATAGTAAACAGAAAAAGTATACTCCCAACTCAATGAATATTTATATTGATGGGTCTCTTATTAATGATATTGTCAAAACTAAATTTCTTGGTATCATTGTGAACAATGTATTATCTTGGAAATACCACTGGGATCATATATGTAAAAAATAGCAAAAGTTTTTTATCTAATAGCAAAGGCTAGGAAAATAATGGACACAAAATCCTTAATTCAATTATATTATCCTTGTGTATTCCTACATTCAATACGGTATTGTAGTCTGGGAAACGGCTAATGCCAATATTCTAAATAAAATTATTGTACTTCAAAAAAAGATGATAAGAATGGTTTGTGGAATAAGAAGAAGAGACCATACCTCTCCATTATTTAAGGAACATAAGATCACGGCGTTCAATCGATCCCCGGGAATCGATCTCTAGTTAACGTTGGTAATCAAGAGCTTTTGTGCGATAAATGTTTACTTTTGAAATCAGACATTTGCATTTTCACTGTAAACAGGCTGAAAATCCATTTTGAGCACAATTTCTTTCGTCCATGCACTATAAGAATACCTCTGGCACATACTGATGCATTTTATCTCCACTCACATTGGTTGATTTGCGCTGCTAAGTCTGCAATACATTACCACCCCCCTTCAAAATTGGTGTCATCTGATGGAGAATGACTTATATTGTGACTGTAAAGCTGCTTAATTCAGGCAACATATGAACAGGAATGTATCTCAAAGTTGATTTATACAGATTATACTAATCCCATGCTTTGTAGAAACATATAATTGCACAAAAACTATTAGAGTCATGGTAAGCTGTGATCAACAGTTTTCGTATGAGGAGCAAACCAGTTTCTGTGGATTTGGAGACTTAACACAATATATACGTTGATAATCTAGATGCAATGCATAAGGTAGTTTTCAGTCAAGTACACAGCTGACCCATATTACGGCTTGACAAAGCAATATTGGGCAAAATATCACTCATTTTCTGACATTTTCTGACAGTGGAGTGTACATACAAACCATTCATAGACACTACAGATATTCCCAAGGTGCATGGGGTGCCAAAGACTTCAACCATATTGCAGTACAACTTTAACAGCAAAAACCAGACCATTTAAGTGTACATGCCAACAAACCATTCATAGACACTAACAGATATTCCCAAGGTGCATGGACCAACAAAAATTGGTTGAAACCAAGCAAAGACAGATATTTATACTACCTGCAGTGAAAAATCAGAACCTGTATTTTCAAAAGTAAACATTTTCCGCACAAAAGCTCTTGATTTCTGCATCAGCTCTGCTTATTACGCCCATTAACTGAAGATCGATTGAACACCGTGAAGATATTAAAGTTAGAAGATGTATATAAATTAAAGATTTGTGACATTGTTTTCAAGCTAACAATAGGTGATTTATCAATTGTCTCGTGGGCAACTATTTGTAAAGGTACATATGTTCATTCCCATAATGCACAATACAAAAATGATTTCAGAATTACATGTGAAAATAATACTACACGTAACTATTTTAAGAGTATATTCCTGTAATTCTAAATATTCTAATGTTTATACAATAGTTGTTGTGTGTATTCTATATCGTAAATTTTATTTGTAAATATGGTAAAATGAAAAAAAAAAAAAAATAAATATTTTCATCACAAATTTTCGTACAGATGTGTTAATGAAACCATTCTAGTTAACTCTAATACTGTGATACTTTGATCTCCTTCGCAAGTGAAATACAGTTTGTCTGGTCATCTGGAATATTTGTTATCTCAAATGTTTTTCACATCCCTTCAACTTTGGGATAAACGGTACTTACTAAGAATAAATGTAAGCCACAAATGATTTATAGCTTTATTTTTTTCCTGCTTCGTTTAGGCTACAATTGATAAATTCGGAGGAGATAGTGGCTATGGATAAAGGTAAACCAGCCAAAGATTTCTTCATTTGCGTGGCATTCTGGTTCCTTAATTATGAAAGAGATAAAAAGACCAACAGAGTATTAGTATCTAAAAGAACTACCACGTAAGTTTAAATTTTATCTTCATCAGTGTGTGTGTTTGTGTGTGTGTGTGTGTGTGTGCGTGCGTGTGTGTGTGCGCGTGCGCGCGCGCGTGTGTGTAGCTACATAAGCATAGGGGTTGGGAGTATCGGCACCAGAATCAAATTATATCGAGTCTTGTATTGATGAGTGATGAAATAATTTCATTCTATCTAATTATATTGCATAGAACTTGAACTGTTCAACTCTAATTCTCTCTCTTCTCAATCAAGCATGTTCCTATTACACTATAAAGGAGATAGTTGAGGACTGAAACTTTTTGGGTAATGTATTACTTTATAAAATAATGAAACTGTAAAACTGTGCATAAAACAAGTTGAGTTTTTCACACCTCCCACTAGATTTTTCATACATGTACCTAAGCCTAAGCTTGGTCATAATAAATGATAGCCCCCCAAGAATCATGTAAGCATGGTCCCACCACTATTACATTTTCAGCAATCCCATTCATGACTAAACATTGACCTAACATGGCTTCCCACAAGGTAAATTGGCCAACTACCTCCCTAACCCACCCACATCTGATCACAGCTAAAGGCGCAAGCGATGCAAATAATGTTTAGTCGTTGTTTTTCAGGGCTCGCCCCTTTGGCGGTGCTGTGACAACGAGAAGGGCGTGTCCGTAAGTCCCGAACACTGGCAAGAAATAAAAGTGAATATATCCTGGAGTACAGAGGATACGGTGAGATACAAACATCTGTTGGGTATTTTCAAATTTTCAAAAACATACATGCTGCATAAGTTTTGTAATGAAACAAGCTCGTAATGAATGCTCACGACGTGCCACATCCTGTGGACCAGTTTGGTTGCGAATAACTAACTTCCCAGGCAGCAGTAGTTTATTGTTATCTTTATGAAGAATGGCAAAAGTATTTAGCAGGAAGTTTCAAAGCATTCGTCAACTGCTGTTAACACTTCATTATAATGTGTATTGTGTATGCGTGTATGAATTCAATTTTGTAGATATTTATATTTGGCGAGGTCAACCAGGAAACTTATGGAGACGTCGCCATCGACAATGTTCGTATCCTGAAAGGTCCATGTGACCAAGGTATGTTACCCGTCCGGCCGGGGTTTTGTATGAAATGGGACTGTAATTACCAATACATGTACATTTTGTCTAAAACTGGAGGTTCATATATATTTTCTCTAAATCTGTAATCTAGTCAAGTGTTATTATACAGTAAAGGTCCAATAACCGGGTTATCCGGACGTCCATATCAATATTGCAAGGCGTTTGAACTGTGTCTGTTTCAGCACTTGTCCCCTATTACTGTGACTTCGAGGACTCCGGCTTCTGCGAGATGAGGAGCACCACTACCGGTGTGTGGCCGGACTGGCAGCGGCTCGTGGGAAGTAAGTACAGTGGAACCTCTCCATTAGGCTGCCCACCTTTGGGACCAGAGTTCTCAGTTGGTCTCAATAGAGAGGCGGTCTCTGTACAGAGGTTCATTTTTATAGCTTTACGAAAGTTTGGGGCCGTGAAAAGTGGTCTTATTATTACTGAGGTGGTCTCAATGGAGTGGATGTTCTACAGTAATGTTGATTGCTCTCTTTTTTGTCAAATATATTTATAGACAAAAATGAATCTGTCTTGACATTTTAGTCATGATGTACTGATGAGAACTGATTTGTCGCTGTGTCAGCAAAATAAACTAATTCTCTTTGAGATAAATACAGTGCACAAAACCTGAGACTTAAGATTATTGGTTGCACAATCATATGATGATATTCCAACATTCAAAAATTGAGATAAAAAAAATATCCACTCCGTTCATTGAAATTAGAACTGAGAGTGGCCTGATCTTCTATCTGGCGACAATACTAGTCCTTTTCTGTTTAATATTGTGTTAGAGTAACATGGCATTGTGATTGGGAGACTTTGGCAAGATGGGCTTGTGACCTGTGGTATTTTTATTATTTTTATTTGTGTGTTCCAGAGACTCCTACTGATGGGACGGGGCCGTCGCGAGCCAATGGGGGGTTGTACTATGCCTATGTGGAGGGCACGGGCCGCGCAAACAGAACCGTCCGGTAGGGCCATTGCTATTCACTTCCAACTTTTTACCTTGCAGTGCGAATTATAGGCATGAGATATGCGCAACTAGAATTCAATTTGACAAAAAAAAGTCGCTTTTACATTGTTGATTGCGCTATTTTTTTTTACGGACTTAACTGTTTTAATTTTATTGCATAAATATTTTCATTGCATAAATAAGTTATCACCTGTCAAGTGGTGCATTTGCGCGTGGCCTGCGATGGAAAATTTGTTGTTTTATGCTGCAGCCTGACAAGTCCTGCCTTGACGGGGTACAGCGGAGAAGCGTGTCTGCGTGTGTCCTACCACATGTACGGGCCGGATGTCGGAACCCTCACTATCTACTCCATCGGGGCTGGTCAGTACATCATCATAGGCAGATCCAGGGGCGCCCTCTTCACCCCCTTCCCCATCACTTTCCTCAGAATATCAAATAAACCACCGGGTCCTACATGGAATTAATAATGAGAGGTTTGAGTAGCAACGCTTACTATTTCTTATGAACGAAGCACTATAAATGCTTCAATAAAATACAATTCAATACACTTTCCTCCTCTGATAATGTGTGTACATTGGGGAAATTATGTGAAAGCCCAGCGATATCTTATCTACTAAAACCCGGGACCAAATATAAAATATTGCACGGACAGCATTTCTGATATGCTCAAATATTGCAGACATTGAATGTCCAGTTCTCACATGGTTATTGTTCTTTGACACTTGCTCTTGACATCAATACACAGTGGACTATTGTAGCGGAGCAGCACAGTTTGTATAACATATGTCGTTTCATTGTAGGCACTCAAGCGTATCGTCCAATAATCCAAAGAGTGGGCAGTCAAGGCAACCTGTGGTTTGCTGTGAAGGAAGAATTCACGCTTCACAGTGGAAATCAGGTCAGAGTAAAAACAGTCAGTCCCCATGAAAGAAAAACTGAAATACCTATCTTCCAAGATCGCTTTCTCTTAGGGTGGCTATAGTACTGTATAGTGAGCACACCCTGCTGCAATGGGCGGAGTCGATGTCACCAGCTCAATGCAACTTATTAGGCGTTAGCCACGTAAGAATCAACACTAATTCACTTTCCCCACAGGAAGTATTGCCACAGTAGTCCATCTATGTTCTGCGATTGGCCCGTCAAAGTGGTGAAATATCTATTTCTCCTTCGGAGCTCAATTCTCCGTGACTAACGCGCTTGGGGTGGCACCATCGACTGAGGTCACATGATTGGATCGGAGAAGATCACTGACCCCATGGTGGCAGAAAAGTACTCCCCTCGAGCCTTGATGATATCGAGAGCATTCATATTTAATATTTTACAAGCGAGACAACTTATAAAACTACATATTTCAAAATGGTGTCTCCGACCACTGATTTTGAATATCTAGGACATGAACAGCCAGATGTTTGGAAGAGATTCTAAACAAACAAACCCATAAGCCTGATACGTCATAAAATTCAGAAATACCATACAGCTTTAAATACACATGTCAATTTCTGTTCTAAAATACGAATTTATAGAGGTCATGGGAAAAGTTTGTCTTGGATGTTAAATAGTAAGAATAGTGATCTTGATACAGATAGAGGGTGTATTCTTTCTGTCAATTTGACAAAATAACTTAGTAACACAAAGCGGGCTTCTCGGCAAATAATTTACATTAAAATGTCAAGATAAGGCATTTCTCATTGTCACAACTAAATATTAGCCCGGCATGGTGAATGTTTTTATCTATATATGTGTCTTTTTTGTGGAAAATCCGGCGTAAAGTGTCCCTCAGGGGACATATGGATACAGTAAGAGTTAATGACATATCCATAATGAAAACAATTTATAATCTTATAAACATGCCCCATTAAAACTAGATCAGAAGTGTTCAAAGATCGAAGTGTCGCTAGAACACCGTTGACTTACAGGCAATTAAGATATATGCTGAAACTATTATATGTATATGTATACTATACTGTTAATCAAGTTCAAGTGTTAAAAGTTAACTAAAATGTTATAGAAATCTTGATTAGTGTGTGCTGAATGTTCTTGATTTCATCATGGATATTGATTGTATTAATTTGCAGCAGGTATACATATTGATTTTATCACGTTGGCTAAAGTGCATTAAATACTAGTAAAAATGTCACAAATGGCCCTGTAGAAAGCACATTTTAATTGGCAAAGTGCCCAAAATCGAATCACTTCGGTGTCGCCTCATACCTCATAGTTGTATAAAGTTTGAACGAAATCGTTTCATCTGTAAACCTCTTAGCTAGTCCAGAGACATACACAATGAATAGTTAGTCACATACAAACGAAGTGATCACAAGGCTTTCGCTTCAATAATTCATATTTAGCACAGTATTTTGTGTGTGTTGTAGATTGTGTTTCAAGTGAAGCTTGCGGGAGAGAAGGGCGATGTGGCGATTGACCAGGTCGCCGTTACGCGCTATAACTGCAACCGTACGTGTACACAATACATGTAAACTTTACTGGGGGGCTCACTCACTTCATGGAACATGAGTACGAAGTCAGGGTCAGATAAGTTTTGTTGTCATGCTGTCGACCAATGGGCAAACAGATTTCAGGATAAATGTGCCCCACCTGATATTTAGTTTGTCCACTCTACAGTGATGGAAAGATTGAACAAAGCGAGTATAGAAATATTTAAAAAATCATTTGGAATGCTGGATTTCATCATAGTATGTACATTTCATATTGGTGTTTTACTTGTAGAGACTGATTACTGTCGCAAGCATGGCCTGTGTGGAGACCCAGAAAACCAGTGCATAAACACCCTCGATGGCTACCATTGTGTGTGCAAGTGCCACACTGGCGTTAATTGTGAAACACGTAAGTTTTTTTTTAGTAAAAATGTACGGTCCTTAAAGGTTATGCTGAGTGGCCGACCAAGTATGCTTGTAGAAAGGCAATATGATGTGTGATGAGCATTCTGAAAGTTTCTTTCATTGCAAACAAGGTATTAAAGCACGCAGAGCTATTTAAATACCACAACATAAACAGCCAGCTTGTGACCATCAAAACACGTGAAGCAGCGAAATGTAAACCGAATGATTTTCGTCACACGTAACTCGCACGGTGCACGTAAGAAGGCACCTATCACTGCTATGTTACAAGTGACATCTGCCGTTGGAAATCCATGGTACGTTTGGTGAAAATCATTCGATTATGCAATGTCACGTGACTTTGTGTTTTAGCTTACAAGACATTGTGGTATTTTTATTATGTGTAATATATAATTAAGGTGGAAAATATTAGTATTATTTTCCTTACACGCCCAATGGAAGAGACATCGTTTATTGATCCTGGAATTTACAGCTCACTTATATTTTTTACTGAGCATTATCTTTTATTACGTTGATGTTGAGAACTCACTAAAAGTAAGTCACTATATGTTTGACAGTCATCTGGTCGTGTTGGGATCGATGGTGCAGTAGTTAGCATGCAGGACTTGTGGGGACATGGATTAATTCCACCCTATATCCATCTTCCTTCAGACTAACATAGGCAGATCCAAGTTTTTGGTAAAGGGGGGGGGTGCACTTAAGGAAAAGGGGGGGCGCACTTAAGGATTTCATCAAAAACCCTATGAAAATGAAGTATTTTGGTTGGAAAAGAGGGGGCGTGTGCCCCCGCGCGCCCCCTGGATCTGCCTATGCAGACTACGAAATGTGATTTGCTTGTTTCATGAGTTTGCGGCCGTCCATGCCAGACTTAGTGTCGCCAATACCGTTAAGTCGTACGTCTGCCACTACATTGTCCATCTCCACACAGCGTGTCGCCACTGTCGAGTGTAATACTGGGCGGTGGCGACGCCAAGCGGCGAGGTTTTGAGCCTCGTTAAAAGGCGTGTCCCGTGTAGAGGAAAGCCATACTTCTGCACGCAAAAGAACTCACCTAGCTAGCTTGAAAACAATAGCTAGTGTGATCCCTCCACACACCCGAGGCTCAGTTGGTTTACTAACCTGCCTCCGGAGGTCCATGTCCCAACACCACGTGGCCTCCCTCTGCTATAAGCATCAAAATTGATGGCTGCAGAGTACAAACAAACAAACATAGCCAGCATAATTATGTCATTATGTTTATGGATGCACATACCGTATGTGACTAATTAGTAATTATACACCCAAGGGCTTTTCGGTTGAAAAATTGTCAAATGGGGTGTGTGGATTTACGTGTGTATGTGCAATGGAATTTAAACAATCACAATTTTTAATAGGGCATGAAAGTTTGTTTGGTCCATCACATGTACATGAGGGAGGCTCTGACAATGCTGACATGGTTCTATATGGTACTTGTACATGACACATCTTTACTTTTTCAGATATGGTTTACTATTGTGACAAACTTCCTGAGAACCCGTGCCAGAACGGTGGTACCTGCGCAGAAGCTTGTCACAACTATAAGTGTAATTGTCTGCCCACCTATACAGGACAACACTGCGAGTTCGGTATAACCGTTAATTTTTTTTCATTTCACTCTAAGATTCTAAAATTACATGGTAGATACGTCAGTGCATTCATTTTCAAATGTAAAGTGTGCATGAAATGTAAGTAAAAACCTATAGTATAGTTCTATATCAAACATCATTTCATTAATCTCTCTTATACAATAAGAGCGACTGAAGCTTGTTAACATCAGACCAGAGCGTTATTTCAATGATGCCATGTCCCTTTCCAACAATTACTTTTCTGGCAAAATGAATAAATATAGTCCCAACAAACAATGTTAATGACTTATGATAGAAATAGTATGTACTACTACCAGTTCGAAAATGGGCCTGTTATTTTTTCCCAGTCCAGCCGACTAACATCCCCTGTTTCCCCCTTCTAGCTGAGTAACAGCCCCTCTTTCCCCGTCCTAGCTGATTATATTAAACAAATTCTGTCTATAAGCAGGTCAGAAAAGGTGCCTCCGGTTGTGAAAATTGCTAAGTCAAAGACGTTTGCACAACACGTTTGTTCCACGTCAAATGCATTCTGCAGACAGTGCAGATCACAAAAGTAAAACCATAAGAGGTTTTAAATATTAATCTCCTTTTTTAACAATATTGATGCATCTAACAAAGGTTAATAGATAGTTGTTTTATCGTCTACATCCTACATACTCAGATTTGTCAGTATTGATACAGATTTCAAACACTGAATATCCAAATACTAATTGTACCTTCAAAATACAGATTTCACCACTTTGTATCATTTTCACTAATAGTTACTTTGATGAAGTATAAGCACAAAATTTTCATCCTAAGCATGATACGTGTGCTTGTGATTGGTGTTAAAAGCCCTGAATATTCGTTACAGTTCATTAGGAATACATAGATAACAGTTCTGCTCTGTGCACGGCTCATATATATAGTTTTTATATCATTTGTATTTTATCAAAATCTATCTCAAATGAATTCCTTGATGTCAATACTTACTCTTAGAGGATAGAACTATATGTTTGTAGCACTATTAGATACAACGTTATGACAATGTGAGCACCGGCAGCCATCTTGGTGGCCATCTTGACTACAGGCCACATGTCTACCTATGTTTTTAGATATATACTAAGGGTATGATCTTTCAAAATTACCATAATCACGAGCAGCACTTTTATATTCACAGACATCACCCAAGCCACAGGAGTATCTATAATGCATAGATTAAAATGAAACAAATATTTTTAATTAAGATCAATGTTTCGAAATTGTTGATAAAAGGTATAGAATATATATTACCACTTATTACTTGGTATTGTTTGAACAAGTGTTAATGATATTAGACAGGGAAGTTGATCATGCAAATCTTTATTTAACTTTCATTCCGAACACATGACATAGTCATCCATTATATTATTCTTAATATAACAATTAGTGAACATATTTTCTTTTATATAAAGTAGTAGTATAGAATAGTGAGGAAAGCCACATGGACTGTCCTGTGTCAGTGTCTACAGACTCCTGCAAGGAGCCGAATAAGCCAATAAAGAAATGTTCATTGGGTGATAAATGAATGTGTTGTATTTTGTTGTTGTTGCTGCTGCTGCTGCTGCTGCTGCTGATGTGCGGTCCTTGCTGCTGTCCACTCTCTGTGGTGTCTCCTCGCTGAAACAGACTATGTACCACGTATGAAACGATTTGCTGTTTTAAGACTTACAAAATGATCATTTGCAAATATTTATTCATACCAATGTTATGTAATGTATTATGATACTGTTACAGAATTTGATTATTCTGTGTAATCCTGATCTTTCTATATGCAATTTAAAGTTGTAGATGATAAAAATTATACAGCTTGCTAAAGGAATCAACTCTCCTAATGATTATGATTTTCATTACATGTTTTTATTATAATTGGCCACATGTTTAGGTCCAACTTGAAGCTATATATTAGGCTACGTGTACATAGAGATTAATATCCCTATTTTACTCATGGTGTTTTATGAGATAACACTAAGTAACAAGATACTTTTTACAGATGATACCTAACAGCTTTGTTTGTTTGTTTTTATGCATACAGCGCCAGCACCACGTTTCCAACACGGTGAGATCTATCACAATATACTATATTACTTTTTTTTATATATATGCCCGGTTATATATCTATTTAAAGTTAGTTGTTGGCACATGCACCTGATATGCATTTGTAGAATATACACAAAGTGTTGTGCTATGTTATGTTGTGTTATACCGTTTCATGTTGTGTTATCAAGTCATGTAACTCTCAACAATTCTTACGTTGACCTTACAACGGGCATACTCGGGAAATACAGAGTGAAAGATAGGAGTCATAAAAGGTACAAATGGTGTTAAATTCTGTTGCATAGCTTACAATGTTAGCTTTTGAACCATATAAGAAAGCCTCTGTCCTTTTGATGAGCCTATGTATCGCTCCGACCCGTCTCTAAGTTCACAGTATCACACATGTCTGTGTTGTAAGCTTGACTTTATGATGACTAATTTTTTCCCTTCCAAATGGCTCATCCTGTGCCTAAAGTAATGCCACCATTTCACTCTGATAGCTCTATTGCACAAAATATATCTGCACTGAAACTGCTTTTTCCGTTGGCGTGTCTTGGCAGCATTTAATCATTACTTTGTTGTTTGTTTCAGAGGATGTGAAATGGGCCGTGGTTGAGAACATTACGGCCGTCAGTTGCGTGATTGTGTGGCAGATGAAGGGTAAGGTTCCTCACTTCATGTACCAGCACCATAAGAAAACATTTTTTTATAGTCTCAAAATTCCATAAAGTGACCACCACAGACTTTATAACCACTCGAGGTCATCCTTCCAAGCTATACTGCAGTATAATGGACATCAGCTTATAACACCACTTAAAGTTTACGCTAATTCATTTCCCTACATGTAAAACTGAATTGGCATTTTGAAATGTTCGGGGAAGCCTATAAAGCTTGGTATGGCCGTGGACTCTAACTTACGACCGCCTGTTCTCTACCGTACAAAATAGTCTATTTGCATGTAGGCCGGGCACATTATTACAATGTATCTACACCAGCCATCTCGGATGATTCGAGACGGTTTCATACTTGATCCCCTTCAGGCTCTGGTCACTTGGTGGTGCCACTAGACGTCTGTATCTTGACCCCGAAGATTCCTTAGGGACCATTCAGTATTTGTGACAGGGTGGGGTAGGAGGATTTTCCAAAATTGCTGTGAAAAAATTAATGAATTTTTTAATAAAAATTTTATAGTAGAAATAGCCCCTCTCAAATCTCTGTGAAAAAATTCGTAACCCCCTTCAATTTCATGTGACAAAAATTGATGCCCCCCCCCCCGGCCTTAAAAGTGTGTGAAAAAATTGATAGCCCCCTACAAACATTGTGACAAAAGTTCATGGCCTGTCCTAAAATCCTCCTACCGCACCCTTAATAAGCCATCACGCGTGACACTCGAAAGAGTGAGGTCACTGTGAAACTTTTCTTTATTTTATTTGTTGATACAGCATTAGTTTGTTTGTTTTTCAGAACAAACATCTGAATTGTGAAATCGTGTTTGACAGCTTGTGCTTATTACATATTGACTATGGTTACAGATGTTCTAGCAAATTATTATAGAAAAAAAAGGATATTTTTTAAACGCAGATATGGGTTGGAAGGGAAGTGACACGTGGCCAATGTTTTTCGGCATGTGGACAGGTCACTATGAAACCTTTGGCAGTTGGGAATCAGAGATCATGCGCCGTCCCAGTTGACACTTCTTTTTGTTTCTGATTTACAGCTAATATGTCCAAACAAAAACTATCAAAAGAAAATTATTTGATTTGATTTAAATTTTGAGTACATGCACAAAAATTTTAAGCTTAGAAGCTTTTTATGAGGTTTCTTTACAGTTCACAAAGTAGTATGGGAAGGAATAGATGTATTGGTATAAAAGATAAGTTTAATGGTTGAGATGTGTAATATGAAATGAAAATTTTTCATGTATTGTATTTGGATCTTTGATAAGGAGTGTATGTACTCGAAATTTAAGTTAATGAAATAATTTTCTCTTGATGGTTTATGTTTGGACATATTAGCAATAAATTAGAAACAAAAAGAAATGAAACCATATGCTATGTACCTAATCAACAGAACCAGTTGACTCTAACACTATCCATTAGTTTTGTCCAATGACAGAGTCGGTGAAGTGGCACAACATGCGAGTCAACGTGTATTCCACGTTCCCCGAGCAGGGCGCCTGGAGACTGCACGAGGCAGAGAAGTATCTGGACATCATTCCAGGTAGTCACAGGCACACACAACAGTGTGGCCTTTATCAGCTTCCTGTATTTCCTGGGGGGGGGGACGAAAATCAGTGGACAGAGGCAATTAGGGTCCAGGATCATTAGATGGGAGGTTACAGTAAAACTAGAAATGTTTGCGCACAATTTAATTTGCGAATTTCGTTGGTAGGTGCAAAAACGCAAACTTAAAAAGTCAGCAAACATTAATATGCTATATAAAGTTAGTCTAGGCCGGACCAAAATCGCAAAATTAGATAGTCACAAAATAATTTATAGATGAAAATCGCAAAATTTATTAGCCACGAAAATATTATATTTTTACAGTATATACTATACTATATGATGTGATTATCTTATATAGGATATGGTAGGGTAACTAACATAAGAAACACAATGGGAGCCAGGGCATCCATTTTAGGCTGGATTCAATTGCTGTACAAGTATACACAAACCAAATTTTACCATTCCACATGCAATCACAATTTGGATATTTTCACAGATTTCCCGTAACTTGTTTTGTCAGTACCTATAGCAGGAAGTTGCTAGTCATTAGTTGGATTTAGACCACGGAACGGAAATCTGTGAATTAATCTTATTCCTATAATAAATGTGCGTTTAAACATTAAACATCATAGAAATTTTGGCATATCATAATTTATTTAACATCAACGTAGACATTCAATATAGATTCAGTAAACCCTCCACCGCCATTTAGTGATTCTGTGGCCCGTGGACAGAGTCTCTCACACAAACTTCCTCATTTTCAACCCCCATGAGATGATCTTTCCTCATTTTCAAGTGGCCAGTTTTTTTAATCATGTGACAATTTTGGTGAATCATCAAATCATGACTTTCTAAGATTTCCCCACTGCATGTATCTATCAGAGCTAGATTTTAATATAATGAGTTTCCGACCTTGGGAATCATTCATAAATGACGTCACCCGGTAGAAGGGGGGGGGTACAGCGAAAGATGACGAAAGGTGACATGTGTGTGTGTGGGGGGGGGCCAAATGCGCTGGGGGAGATCTAGCACTTGGGTGATGTCACGGAAAAAAAAGAAAAAAAAGTAGTCATGTAACAGTATTTGAAATTACTTTCTTTCATGTTAAGTGAGTTGTGATATATCTACTAGCTGCAATCACTTAGCCATATTTGCTTTAAATCCTAATAAATACATTTGTAAAATTATGTCTAAATTATGGGCATATATATTCAAATGTATTTATATACCGGCACAGTTAAATCAATTTTAAATGTCATCACAAAACCATGTTGCACTTGCATGGGCCGGGGCAGAGGGAGTTGGGGATGAGGCAAAGATGACGTCACTTACCATAGTTAACTACCAGGAGGGGGGTGGGGGAGCTGCAAAGATGACAAAAGGTGACGTGGGGGGGGGGGATAAAAAAAGGCCAAAAATTAGGTGACGTCATCTGTGAACAATCCATTGGTGTAATGAGTACTTCGCTGCTGCGTACAACAAGAGTGCGCGGCGTTCCCACTTGGTGCTCTGTTGTTTCAGGTAAGAACCTGACAGTGCTTGTGAACCATCTGCGTCAGTCGAACCACACTCACAGTCTGCTGCTGATGAGCCATGGCGCCGAGTTCCTCCGACGCAACTTCGTCACTGCAGGTACGTACTCAGACATAGGCAGATCCAGGGGGCGGCGCAGGGGGCACGCGCACCCTTTTTCCCACCAAAATACTTAAAAAAGTCATTTTCATAGTTTTTTTTTCATGAAATCCGTAAAGTGCCCCCCTTTTCCTTAAGTGCACCCCGCCCCCCTTTTCCAAAAACCTGGATCTGCATGGATATTTAACAAACCTGTACATGTTTGTACCAGGTCTTTTTATTCGTTAGAAAATATATGCAGTTTGTAGCTCGCCAGTTTCAAGTTTCAAATGAATCATATTATTAGTCTTTATTTCTTTAAAACTATGCTCTAAATTTATCCAAACGATATACTAAAAACTTAGAATGTCCAAAATAATTGTCAAACGTTTTCGACTTCTGTTATTCTGAAGAGGACAGAAGTCGAAAACATTTGACAATTATTTTGGACATTTTAAGTTTTTAGTATATCGTTTGGATAGATTTAGAGCATAGTTTTAAAGAAATAAAGACTAATAATATAAAAATTTCACTGATGGAGACAGAAAGCGTGCTGTGTTGAAGGAGGGGGGTATGTGGCCTTGAGGAAAATCAACATTATTTTCCTAAATCAGCAGTCACCAATACATTTCATTGTCCTTCACCAGTCCCCAGAAATTGTAATTGAATAGGTTCCATCACATTTGACACACTTAAATACAGGCAATTCACAATTCACGTCCAAGATTTAGGGCAAACTACCACTCACAGCCAATAATAGGTTCCATCACATATCGGGCACCCTGAGTATCAGATGTCCTGAAGAGACCTCTGACACATAACTATTCCCATTAAAAATTCTGACCCATCACAGGCTGTTAATCTATAATCATTGCAGGCCGGTGATGAATATAAATGAGGTCAAGTGACCGATATTCAGACTGCCGATTCGATTCTTTCGTTCCTGATAACGTCAATTGGGTTCCATATCCAGGTGTTATGAATGATCCCATGACATTTTGATTACAATCTATTTTATTAGACACATTGTATACGCACCAACAATACACGTACAGCATATACTAAAATGCTCAGAATTCAGACCATCAATAAAATATCTGGCTTGTTTACAATAATGCTAATGCCTGTCTGCTTAGAGTCAACCTCCAAACAATAATTGCACCGCACTTTTCTGAACGTCTTACATGCAGTATTTAAACAGGTCACATAAATTATGTTAATACACTCTCAGGCGAAACATTTCAGAGGTCAATTTTCTTGACATCTGATACTCAGAGTCCATATCACACACTTAAATACGAGCAATTCACAAATACGGGTCCTTAGTTCCGTGTTCCACCATGTTTTTGCCCCTATGTACCGTGTTCCACTATGACTTCCTACGTTCTATTTTTTGCCCCTATGTTCCATGTTCCACTATCCTGTGTCACCTCCCTCCTGAAGTGAAGCAGCGCATCGCTCCGGCCATCAAGTTCAACACAGCACGCCGTCTGTCTCCTTCAGTGAATTTTTTGTACCTAGTTGTCCTTTGGTAGATGAGTATTCTCAGTAACTCCAAATTTAAGTTCCAATTGCAACATTTACGTGGAATTCAATTATTAGATATATTAGGATGGGTACGGTTTTCAGGATACATGTCCTAGCGACAACTTTTTATGGCCCTGCAAACTGCAGGCCTGTCTGCAATAGGCTTAGAATTAGAAATTGCGTGAAATGTGATGGGACCTACTGTTGGTGACTGGTGCTCTGCTCATTACAAAGGCTGTGATTGGTGATTTGCCCTAAATCTTAGGCATGAATTGTGAATTGCCTGTATTTAAGTGTGTGAAAATGTGATGAAAATATGATGCAACCTGTTCAATTACAATTGCTGGGGACGATTGGTGAAAGACAATAAAATGTTGGTGAACATAGGCAGATCCAGGGGCGCGGCGGGGGGCACGCCCCCTCTTTTCCCACCAAAATACCTCATTTTTGTAGGGTTTTTCATGAAATCCCTAAGTGCCCCCCCCACTTTTCCAAAAACCTGGATCTGCCAGTGGTGAAGGGATTTTCATCAAGGCTATAGAATAGCGCTTTAATGTAACCAAATCAATATACATGTGATATAGGCTTATGAAACAAAAAGCATATTATAACATATAAAACATTCTATATACAATTTAGTAAAAGAATGTTTACACTCATACATTAAAACTCATATAATCTTCTTAAAAATAACATCATAACTATGTTTCACAATAAAGATTGAAAATGAAGGGGTCCTGTAGGTAAATATTTCTTAAAAAATAAATAAATATAAGGGCCCTCTGAATTAAACATTCTAGTAGAAAAAATTTATCAGATTCTGTTAGATATCAGGGTGGGCAGATGATGAATTTTACTTGATCATGATATACCCCCCCGTTGCAGTGAAGCCGCGCATCCCTCCGGCCATCAAGTTCAAGGAGCTGCCGGGCGGCCGGCGCCTGCAGCTCGACTGGCACCCGCTGGACGACTGGTACGAGGCCGCCGACTTCCGCGTGTGCCGCACGGACCGCGCCAGCGACGCCGAGTGCACCGTCACGGCCCGGTTCGGCCGGAGCGCAGTCCACGTCGTGGTGGTGGACATTGACCCGAAGGTCGGTCAGCCTCACCGTACACGACTGACCAGGGCCACGGGTCCTGAGTTCCGTGTTCCACTATGTTTTTGCCCCTATGTTCCACGTTCCACTATGACTTCCTATGTTCTATTTTTTACCTCTATGTTCCACGTTCCACTATGACTTCCTATGTTCTATTTTTTACCCCTATGTTCCATGTTCCACTATGACTTCCTATGTTCTATTTTTTACCCCTATGTTCCATGTTCCACTATGACTTCCTATGTTCTATTTTTTACCCCTATGTTCCTTGTTCCTTGTTCCACACGTCCTATCGTCTGAGACGGGTATATGTGTTGTCAGCGAGGACGGGTGAAAATTTTGAGTTACTTGTCCTAGGGATGAGTATTCTCAGTTATCCCAGACATCAGTTTCAATTGAATATATATAGAGTTTGTTGATTTGGACTTGTAAATCTTAGTTAGGATGGGTGTATTTTTCATTATACCCGTCCTATGGACAAGTAAGATTTTTCTCCTATTCATTGCCAGTGGATTGAAAGGGTATTGGGTATGTTGTTGGAGTGGGAGAAAAGAAAATATCTCACTGCCGAGAGGAATTGTCACAGCTCGAGTAAGCGTAAGCGAACGACAGCTGTGACAACTCTCCCCCCCCCCCCACCGCCCCCCCTACCATGACACCTGTCAACGTGGGCGGCCCGATGGTGGAGCGCCGAGAGGTTTCGAATGGAGACGTGCATAGGTCTCCTTTGTCCAGTCCCACCGGGCCATCCTCAGAGAAAATTGCATTAAAATTAAGAAAATATAGTGTATATGTGTTATCAAACGTTTGAATCCAATATTAGCCAATGTACTTCATTGGTTGATGCAACGCAGTGATCAGAAGAATTCTGGGGTGTTTTCCTAAAGGTTTGAAAGTAATATATCTGGCAACAATTGTCATGTAGATCAAATGTATTAAGAATATTTTCCTACACTTTGTACCAACTCACTGTGTAAATTCAATTGAAACTGATGTCGGGGCTGGTTGAGAATACTCGTCCATAGGACAAGTAACTTAAAAACTTTACCCGTCCTGACAACACAGATACCCGTCTCGGACGATAGGACGGGTACTTATCCGTGGCCCTGGCCTCAGTGATCTATACTACATAAAAATATAAAATGCTTGTCCATATATGGAGTTACAGGAAACTAGTATTGTAGTACTAGTCCAATGTGTATGAAATCTTCATTGTTCTCACTGGTGCGCTTGAAAATTAAATACATTAAAATATTTAAACTAGAAATAGTGTCAAAGTAACTAAAAGTAATGATGTTTGTGTTATTTTTACCATGTTAATTAATTTACATAGGTTTTCGATTGGCTATTTAAAAAGAAATTCAATTCGCTATAGAATAATTTAGTTGTTTAGCCAATTGGCTAAAAATAATTATCAATTGGTTAAAAAAATTGTTGTTTAGCCAGTTGGCTAAACCCAAGATGTGTCTAGCTCTAGCGCAGCTTTTGTACGTTGTGGTTTATTATGTTAATAAGCAACAGGAAGTCTTTGTTTTCCCATTCACAAAGTGGGGAGATAAACTGATCTCCCACGGCTCTGAACCAATCAAAATTGAGAATGAACGGCAAAGTGGGGAGAAGAGCTGTGTCTTAGGTAGTCCCTATATGTTCATTCTAATCCTTAGAGCACATCACATCTGCGTTTTTTATTGTGTTAAATGAACAGAATCTGCTGTGATGTGAATGTAGCCCTGCTAAAGCAGGATGATATATGCTATGATACATACATATTTTGAAATATTTTTTGCGTTTTGATATTTAATTTTGTGTTCAGAATTGATTACAGTGGTAAAAGATAGACATTGAAACATGATATGCCGCTGATATGGTACCTAAAAATTTCAACTGACATTCTTGATTACATATCTACACTGTATAAAATATCGTTGACCAATTGTTGAGAGACAGCTGAACATGTGTCGTCTTGACTCAAAGATTTTCAGATTTCCATTATAAAAGTATGTGTCTTCTGTGGGTAAATGCCAGTATTTGAGCTGTGGACGTTTAGGTTGTAAGGACGCGTTGCAGGCATCTGAAAACAAGTTGAAACCAGAGAGCAGGCTCATCTCCACGTGGCCATTAAAGTGTACAAGGCGCAGCATTATACGAAAACTTCTCTATGTCAATTGGTGCAATTTAATTTCATGACACATGCTACACGTCTCAGACATTCTCTGGTACCGTAATCGATCTCATAATCTTATTAGCGCAAACACCCCAATTAGCGCACACCCCTGTTAATTCATTAAATATTATACAAATCTTGCTATTTTGGGGCAAATATATTAAAAAGAAATTAGGGTGCTCTTATTAATTTTTGTTTTTTTTGCTGAAATTTGTTTTTGGAAGCGCACTGTGCACTTAAAAGAACGAATACGGTAATTGGGCTAGCCTTGAGTACGTCAGACAGTACAAAGCCTTGTGCATGAATGCTCATCTCTGAGGAGGGATTTGTGATTTTGCGACTCACAAGCCCTTCTAGGAGTAGATGTTGGCATGGTTACAGGTGGAGACGCGCTACGAGATGCGACTGTACCAGTACTCGGTGGTTGTCATCCGAGCCTACTACTTCTACCCGACACCCAAGGGCCGTAAGACAGATGACGGTGTGTGGGTCACAGGCACCGAGGCGCGCATAGGTAATGAGATCAGGACAGCTGCTGCCAGTTGTCATCTAATAATTGAATTTTGGTGCATGCAAAGCTCAGTAAACTATTGTATTAGTTGAGATTAGCGCTTCAACGTTGAAACAAACCTAAGTGTGATGCCATGATTAAATAAACAGACTAAAATCAGTATATATATAGAAAAATACATGAATTTTCATAGTTAGGATGGAAAATTTAGCATCTATGTTTAAAATCTACATGTGATATGTTTGTTTTGAGAAGTAGATAGAGTGATTTGATATAAGTTAACTCTAGGGCTGTGATTGTTGGTTTAGGTCCGGGGGTGATTCCGGGCACAGCCACAGCCATCGGCATCCTTTTCATCATTGGAGCCACAGTCGTCACCATCTACATCATGCGCTCTACAGCAGTCCCCTTAGGTGAGCAGGACTGGTGCTCAAACTAAGGGCAGTTTACGACGTGATAGAGATTCTTATGTAATTTTGTTCATAAATAATAGAAATATATGAAATATCAAAATGTAATCACTGTTCTATCATTTCACGCTAGTAGGAGTAGCAGCTTCATTACTTAAGAACTATAATTTCTGATTTTTATTTTGGTGATCTTTCCAGCTGTTTACGTTCAATGTTTAAAACATTGCTCACGTTATGGGCAGGTCCCGAGGTGCCGCTGTGACTACCATAAAATGTCTCCCAGTTTGCAAAGACCACTTAACAGACAGTTTGCCTGAATTAAATCTACCCCCCACCTGCCCCCCCCCGGTTTTGTTTGTACTTTGGCCTACTTTTGACAAATTTAGTACTGCAGCAGTCCCCGCAGTAAGTACTGCAGCAAACACACAGACACAACCTTCGCGATTAACACGTTCGCCGGTAAAGCGCAAGCAACATACGGAAGCGATGTCCAGCTGCGCACAGGGATACATATGTCATATAGGGATCATTTTTAAATATAGGTGGGGACAGCTGCAGTGTAGTTCAAATTGTAAAAAGCACCCAGCCTCACTTTTACATCAGAGTTAGGGCCACGCTCATCACACCTCAAGGGAGAGTTTTGTACAGCTGATGTTGTTACAGAGGCCGACGACGACGTTGCTGCAAAGGAGAGCACCCAACTGTTGAGCCCCACCGACAACCCTCCGCTAGACGACGCAAACAGCCGCTCAAAACTCGTGTGACAACAGCAGGCTGATGGATAGAGACAATAGATCAATGGATAGAGACAGTAGATCAATGGATGGAGATAATAGATTAATGGATAGAGACAGTAGATCAATGGATAGAGCCAGTAGATCAATGGATAGAGACAATAGATCAATGGTAGATCAATGGATAGAGACAGTAGATCAATGGATAGAGACAATAGATCAATGGATCGAGACAGTAGGTTGATAGTATAGGACAGTAAAGCATTTTTAAAAGTTAGTGGTAATGTTTTAGAAAAAAACTTGAGATTTGCTTTATTCGAAAAGGCCATTTTCTACATGTTTATTCTGTTCCCAAGTGAAGAGTTTTTAGTATGCTAAACATTTCTAATCATTTGACTCATTATTGTAAGACTTTGGAGTGTAATTAGAATAGTTATAACTCAATTTATTTCTTATGAGAGGATTAAAAGCTGTGGATATTTTATTCTTATAGATATAACTATAATTTGGTGCACTTTTCCAAATACACTATCATCAGTGTTTGTGGTAAAGAGACTTAACAGATTTGACATCATTTATGTGTGTTTCACCATGCTTGTAAAATTTATTTCTATCTAGAGAGAAGACAGAAAATGATGTGATTTAATTTCAGGCTTCCATTGAAGAGACATGTTTAGACGTCCACGGGCACCAATGTCTTGGTTGTTGTCCGCTTGCGTGATCTGTGTGTATTTTCAAATGATTTTAAAAGTTCTATATGTTAAGAATATCTATTATTCATGTTATGTTTAATACTATGTTTAATATCTATTGAAAGATTTAATGATTTGATTTATTTTCATTCTTTCGTAAAACCTCCACATTAGATTTACTCCCAGATTTTCACTAGATTACGATTCCAATGTATGTGCACTCATGAAGCTTGCCCCCTCCCACATTGTGCTTATTTGATCAATATAGAAATATATATATATATAAAAAATGTATTGCTTTCAAATAATTGAATGATTTTATTTCTTACAACTACTTACAGTACATAAAAATAACCTCAGCCAAAGTATCACACCAAATAGATAACATGTAAGTGATTGTCACATATATACTTCAATTATATTTAACATGATACAAAGTAAAGACTTAGGTAGGGTTTCATCTTCGCTTCATTTTTGTGTATACAACACTATGAAATTATAAAGTAATCAAAATAAATCTCATCCAAATGAGTTGTCCATTCAACTGTGAATCCAAAATGTAACCTAACAAAATCAATTAAAAAACTGTACAGAGAATATTTATGAGAATAGTACATACTATTCTCATAAATATTCAGCTCCATTCTATGAGTCGAAAATATATAAATATATAGATACTCCATGCATCTATATTTCATAAAATAAAGTAAAATAAAAGGTCCAACATTTTGCACTAAGTTTTCACAAAATGAAATTCCAATTCCCCTACACAACATGAAAATAATATTGAAAATAGTCAGATTTTAACTTGCGTAATTTTTCAGTAACATGAATTAAAACTTGAATCCAAAGCAAATACTCAGAACACTGCAGAATTGAACTAACACAAAATCTGCTTTGACCACAAATCCGTGAGAGCAAAAATCATAGCAAAATAAACAATGTGGAAAATACGGTTTACAAATATGGGACTAACATAATGTAACAAAAATAAATCAACAGAATAGATAAAACAAATTGATATAAACATACAAATCTCAATACGTTCACGAATATGTTTTCATCAATTTTTACAGCATACCCCCACCCGCCTCTCCATACTTTACATTAAGTCGGTATTCGAATTGGAAATTTTTCATATACACCAATACACTGGGTTTATTCTAGATAAATCCAAATACCTGTACACTGTGAAAGCCGCAACCATACCCCAGACACTCGCCCAGCAACACCAGCAGGAATTAACGTCCTCCATTATTCCACTTCCTTTTCTCCATAAAAATTGTTTCCCCAAGACACTTACATCAATTCGTTAGAAATGATGTTGATTAAAATGCTGTACCTACACAAATTGTGCTGTGTATCTAACTAACCTTGCCTAGAAAAATATGCGCACGTATAGTTCTAAATTTCATCACCTTCAAACTTAAAATTTGCATATTATTTCGGTGAGGCAGAAATAAAGGGTTGGTCGTAACATCGAAACTCATCGAAACTCATCGAAACCCACCTAATATGTAACTTTTTATATGTTTTTGGTGTGTTTTTATCGTTCGTAGATGCGTGCCCAGCAGTAACACCGAGTTTCATTGACTTGTTGCGCGTATTTATAGCGACATTATTGACGCTTAGTTAGAACTTCGGTTATAATATATGTTCTAAAGTGATTGTTAGTCATGGTTCTAGCTCATCGCATCATGATATTGACAGATAATATTAGAATCAGGAAAAAATCGCCCGTGGTTAAATCACATATACTATGGGATCAAGCCTATTCAAGTCTGTATGCAGTTCTCTATTTGTATGCTATTATCGTGATTATGCTATTCTGTCATTCAACAGTTCTAGTCTCAATCATACATACAGAAATCGTCTTATTAGCCTGGACAATCAAGACTACTTTATTCACAAGAGAGCTTGCATGAGGCTAGATTTGACCAATGAAATCATACGCTGAACGTTACGTAGCGTGCTACGTAGTTACGCGTTACGTACACCTTAGTTACAAAGTGATCACGATTGAGTGAGAAGCTTGATTGCAATTAGCGAATATTTTTTGCAAATTATACGATTTAATCGGTATTCGTTATTAAGGATTATTGTTATAATAATGGCGGTATATGATGTCAAGAATATCATGATAAACAGGGGAACTCAGGTAAATTTATCATAGTATAATCCTTTAATATGCAGTTATGTTCATGTTTGTGAGAAAAGAAGTTTGCGAAAAATACTCTACTTACTTTTAGATGAAATATTATGCAACCGCATTTTGTCTCATACAACTTTTAGGAGGAACATGTATCACAGTCTTATGAGATATATAATTTCCTTTTTAAAATCTGATTTACCAACCATATTTTTTTCTAAAATCTTCATTTTATTTATTTCTTCTACTTTTATGTACCTACAAGCGTACCTGAATATTTAGTGGAATTTACGCTATATAAATTGTATTGTATTGTATTTACGTTTCCAGACTCCACTTGAATGGGCCTCAAGATTCATTGATCCCCTTCCTTACGAAATTACCATCCCTGTCAAAGATTTCAAAGGCATCCCCGGCACCATCTATCCAGATTATCCATTCAAGCGTGAGCTTTATACATTGTGGGAGTTTGAATACGAGGCAGACGAAGAACCAAAGAAGAGCAAGAGCGTTAGATTTCTCATCGATACATTTATTTCACCACCCCCTACCAAGGTTACTGATCAGCCTAAGGTGAAAGCTTGCCAGGAAATCGTTAACACCATCTGCGTTGGTCACGGGAAGCCCATCAGGCAAAGGAAGCCCAGGCGAATGAAGAGGATTGTGGAAAGGGTGATGAAATTCTTCCGAAGGAAGTGAAAACTGAGAAGCAAAAGCATCAGTACTGCCACCTCGCGCGTGGTTCATCTAGTGATGTTGCCGCAAGCCGAGGACTCTTTGTAATTGTGTGACAGACTGAATGATAGTTTATAAAACTTGAACATATATTTTTTTATTATGTTTATAATTTTTATGTGGCTGTTAAAACAAAGAAAGCAGGCACAAAAACAATTGAAATTTTCAAATTATAAGACGTTGCTTTCAAATGCAATTAGCGGCATCATATCAAAGGTGCGGCTTGCATCAACACCGACCTTTTTAGTATTAAAATGATGAACATTTATTGTATATGTCATGCCACGTATTATATGTTACGTCATAAATTGTAGTATTCATTGTATATGTACATTGTATGTATAATGCATGTGTGTATTGTACAGTCCCATATGGCAGATTCAGCCAGGCACCGCCAGGTGTATGTGAATGAATTTCATGTAAAAGATAAAAAGAACGAACAGAATAAACATCAATTATAACTCAGCTTGTTTTGAATACAAATAATGTTGTTATGTATGTCTGGGTACAGACGCATACAAAATGTGTGAACGTCCTATAGTCTGTTCTCGTTAATGTTTTGTTATTGCTGTTGAACATAACCCGTTATTAATTAAATGTATGCATTAATTGCATGTTGATTCTAAATGTAAATATAAATCTTGACATTGAAATAGATCTACTATATTGTGTAGGACAAACGAAATAATCGATAGATATACACTGCATTATTACAAGAAGAGACAATTGAAACAGATATACATGCTATAAAAAGCATATTTTAGGTGTGTTTCGATGAGTTTCGAAAAAAAAAATCAAATATAAGAGAGATTGTAAGAGCAATTTGTATAGTTGGGACAGCCACTGACCTCAGTCAGTGAAGGAAAGCTTGCCTTTGATTGGTTAATACCCACATGCATAGGAGATTATAAAAAAAAACTCTGATCATTTTACGGTGATTGGATGTGAAATATTGGCATACTATAGGGATTGTTTTAGTGTTTCCAAAAGCATGCGTATCTTACTAACATGACTACATTACATAGTGAAAGTTTGAACTGTTTACATTTTCATAATGGTGCCATCGTTCCAAGTCATGTAAAAACACAAAAATTCTCATATGGGCGCCATAGCCAAAAGATGTGTTGTATCCTCCCCGGGGAGTTGAGAAGGATATAGTGTGACAAGGATGCCAATGACCTGGTGTAAATATGTAAAGTCGCTAGAGCACGATAACAGTGAATTGAGACTATAAACAACGACATTTACATTTACAATTACGACATATGTGAAATGGTTGATTACAATTACAAATACGGCATTTATGAAATAGTCAATTACAAGTACATGGAAAAGTGTAATTATTACAATTACGCCAATTACAATTATAATTGACCCCAAGTCTGATGGGGGCAATATTTTAGTGCGAATCATTTCCAATGATTTACAGAATAAGTGTCCAAGGAAAATTTGTAATACAGCGCAATATGGAGTTATGGAGAGGGTAGAATATGACACCGAAACCATGAAGAGCATCTATATAGAATCCAACACAAAACTCGTAAGCCTCATCAGACTTGACAGGCATGTGGCTTCTGATGGTCGTGATGCAGAGAGCTTTGAGGGAAATCACCACAGGCTGGTCTGGTTGGGGAGAGTCCAACACGGAGGTGTCAGCCCCATGTTGGATAAGAATGGGCACCAACAACCATCTTTCCTCCCTCACTGCATCAATGAGCGCTGTATTATTAAATATATCCTGCAGGTTGATGTTGTGAGGCGAAATTAGGTGGGTGATGATGTCTGATGGGACACCATGGCGTAGCGCCCAATGTAATGGTGTTATACTCCTCCTAGAACTAGCACCAGCTCCCATCGTTCCAATCTCACTGCCTCGAGGAGCGCTGTGTTGCCGTCTGTATCCTGCATGTCGATGTTGTGAGAAGAAATCAGCTGGATGGCAATCTCTATCGGAGCATCTTGATGCACCGCAATAAGTAATGGGGTTTGATGCCAACGATCCTTCAAATCACACAGGTTGACATCAGCCCCATGCTGTAGTAGAACTGGCACCAGCTCCCATCTTTTCTCTCTCACCGCCTAATGGAGTGCCGTTTCATCATCTTCATCCTGCATGTCGATGTCATGAGGAGAAATAATCTGGGTAATGATGTCTACTTAATAGCATGGTGTAAAAAATCATGATTCTCAGTCAACTTTTGCTTTAACAAGTCCCTATTATGATGCAATATATCACGTGCTTCTTTCCATTGTTGATTGCCAATAGCTGAATCCAATTCCATTTTGATATTTTCCATGTTATAACAATTGTTAAGTCATATATTGATATCTTTTTATTCAAGTAACATTTTGTGAGTTACTGTATCTATATATACTCATGATATTTTAAATCCTGAGAAATTGTCTACATGTCCAAAAGGAGAAAACTTAAGGCAAATATAGGTCTTTGCCAAGTTTGAGGTTTACCATGCGGAACGTGTAGGTAGAATGAAAGGAGAAAGTAAAACTTGCTGTGGGTGAGTCATTGATCCTTTATTGATCCTTTATCATGTAGTCAAGTGCTATGCAGCGTTTGACATAATCCATGTAATCGCTTGGTGCAGAATTAGCGAGTCTAATTAGAAATTATGACATAACCCAAGGGCGTAAGCAGCTTTTTGTAAGGGGGGTCACATTTGCGAGGGAGTGCATAGCAACTAAGCAGGAGGGAGGGGTGGTTATAGGGCTCCGCCCCCATCCTATGCGAAATTTTTTGAAAATGCAGTACAAAGTTGTTGGATTTCCTAATATTTGAGATTTTAAAACCTACCTAATTATGCCATATAACAAAGCCCCCCCCCCACCCACCCACCCCCACCCCAACAAAGAACATAGACCTAGGACAAACAGATATTAAAATGAATACATGTACATGTGCCATGTAGTTTATTTAATTAAAGATTGGTTGGATCTCACAACAAGTTTACTTGATAATTTGTAAATTGTTACTGTGTGCATTTAGTTTAATGATCTGCAAGACAGTGGACATGATTATTCAAGTTTTTGTTATAAACTGTCACATGTACACATTGTCAGTATATAATCACAAATTGATAATGCTTAAAGTGTGTTCCATGAGTGACAAAGAAATGTTCTATTAAAACTAGTTTTTCTTATTTACTTTTTTATTTGAATGCTCCCTTTTAGATACAGGTTGTAAGGTAATTTACAAGATTATGCACTCACTTCAATTGACAATGACAGTGATAATGTACAGGACAATGTTCTTTTTTCTCTTCATCTTACAAAACGCTGATTGATCAATTGCATCCTTACGGCATTGCCATGTATGATGTTAATGTCCGTATTCAATTTTGGCCCGTGCTATAGTTAGATGACCACCTTCTCAGGGGAAGATGGGAAAATCAAGCATATATTTGTATAGAAATAAAATCCAACAACATGATACACATACAACTATAAAAATTGATCATAATTTTCTTAAAAGCTCTAAATAAAGCTACAGTTGCATCAGAGTAATGTCGTTACATAACCTTTGGTTAGGCCTAGAAAAAATGATTGTTTGGTTCCGGTAACATGATTTTGAAAAATAGGTTAGTAAGGTAGGTAATTTTTTTTTTTCTTCATATTTTTTAACCGCAAAAAATTAGGTTAGGTAGGGGCCACTTTTTTTTTTACTCCACATAGAAAACGAAAGTGACTGCACACACAACATGATTGTAAAATTAAACAAAAATGATGAATTACATATGATTTTTTTTATTGGATCGCTAAAATTTGTACATTATTTTATGTCTGAATCCATAGGTTCGAAGTTTTTATTAAAAAACTCAATAAAAAGATTAGATTAGGAGGGTTAAAATGGGTTAGCTAGGGTTACCGGAACCACAGGATCATTTTTTTCTAGGCCTTAGGTGTAAGATAATAGGCTTTGCATCACATGTGGCGTGTATAAATCACTATATAAAAAGCAATACATGGGAATATATTTTATGATCAGGTTACTGCGTTCATGGGCCATGGGTTTGTACATAGTACATTACATACCCATTCCCCGCTCTCATGGCTCAGGCTAATGAATAGATATTTACACTGAGCTGCAGTGCTCCACTCGGTGCAAAACACACCAACCACCCACCCACACACACACGCACGCACGCACGCACGCACGCACGCACGCACACACACATAATTCTTTAATAATAAAATGTAAACGGGAAACAAGGCAAAATTATTTATCACTGTACAACGTATAACAAATAACATCTTACATAAAAATTTGAAAACAAATATTCTTTTCATTATGTAATTTATCCAACGTTATAGTCCCTAATATTTCTGTTTATAAACAAAACCGGGTGAGTTTGTAATATGAATTATTTTATCAGGTGAGTTCTTGGGGCGTATCATGGCGAGCCCGAAGGGTGAGCCTTATGCGCCACAAGAACGAATCCTGATAAAATAATTCATGTTGCACAACAAACCCGGTTTTGTGTTTATCATTATTTTATCATTCTTCACTGTTTTAAAAATGAGAAAAAGTAGTCCGGCTGAGTACAAGCATGATAACCATGGTATCACCCCTCTTCGAAGAGGAGTGATAACCCTCTCCGGGTTATCGGATACTTCTGGATCATGATAACCAATGAAATTACATGAAAAAGAATGATAAAATCGAAAACATTTCCTTGAGTCCTAAACATTTGGTTTTCATTTCAATGATTGATATTGCCATTAATTGTCTCCTATATATATCTTACTCGTTAGTCTCCATCAGCAATCCTAGCTATGGTATTTAACAGGAGCTTCACAGCACACATTTGAATATGTGTTTTCAATGCAGACCATAATGTCCTCTTCAGAGCCATGCTACATGTGCAACTTTACAAAAACTAATCTGCTTAAATGGGAGATTTACAGTTACAGTTGACCATTCATCTTTCTCCATATCATACACAGAGGCGTTAGAATGACTTGTGATCCCATGCCCAACAACATAAATCTTCTTGTCAAAGATTGAAGCAGAACAAAAAAGGTGTTCAATACTTGGTTGCTTGAACACGGCCCACATGTCCCTGGCTACTGTGTAGCGGGCGGCCAGCTTCTCACGCCCACCAACCAGGTACAGTGCATCTTCGGCTGCCAATAGGCTGGATCCACAAGGTTCTGGAGTGTCCTGTGGTAAGCTGGACTTGTACTGCCATGGCCCCTTTGATTGTGTCTTGAACACTTGCAGTCTATACGGCGGACTACCACCATTAGGTGCATAATTGTGCATCACATAGATGTTAGTTCTGTGAGCAGCAGTGATGGGCCACGTCTGTCCATACAGCATGTCAGCCTCCTGGTGCCAGGTGAGCGAGGCGAGGTCCAGTCTGTAGACTGAGGTGAGTTCACCAGCACCACCCAGACGGTACACGCTGAGGTCACACAGGACAGCGGAGGCTTCTTCCACGACTTCAGGACTCCTTCAGGCAGATCAAGCCAGGATTTAGTTTTAACGTCATATTTGGCTGTCTTCTTTTTGTTAGTGCCGCCACATAACACAATGTAACCATCATCTGTGCATACAATAGGCGAGTGCTTACTTTGGATCAGTTGAGGCATTTCAGCAAATTGCTCCCATTGAAAAGTATCTGCTGCTGTTTTTACGAAACTTTTGTTATTCAAATTGCCACCAGACCAATTATCTTCCATTCCTCCAATAATGACCATGCGCATTCCTTTTTTCTCACTGACACTACCGTTCCCATGATGTCTGCGAAATAGTTCATTGAGAATGAGCCTATATACATTTTCCCCTTGAATGATATCTTGATATTTCTTGTCGATGGTTTCCAATGTCTTCACACTGCACTTGCTTAAATCAATACTTTTGAAGATCTCAGCCACATTTCCTTTGCGTGCGAGCGGCTCGTAATCAATCCACTCAATACAGGCCATGAGCAGATCATCACGGGCCTGCAGCTCAATGTCTTCATCTGTGATAATGCTCAGTAATTCTGATGTGCTCAGTTCTTTAAAGCTATCAGATGCACCAATTAATGCAATGTCTGAGCACATTTGCTTCACAGATTTAGATTTCAAATCACACATTCCATATTTAGTTGACATCTTCCACAATTGCAATGCGTTTTCAACGGTACAGTGCTCTGATATGTACTCAAATAGTTGAATTTTTAAATCGCCAAGTTGGAGAATCTCAACTGCATCCAACAATTCATTGAGCGACTCATTAGGAAAGGTAACATTTTGCCCATAAAGATACTTTACAATTTGAGTCATCACATCTGAACGTATTTCTTCCATACGAATTTGCCCCTCGGCCCTCCTTGTTGTCATTGGTTAGCACAGTTGCGAAATATTCACAGGAAACAGCCAGAACAACCCTGTGACAAGGAATGGTCTTATCCTTCACCTTGATGGTGACGTCAGTTAAGGATTCATCCTGCTGGAGCTGCCACATGGCGGCCATTTTGGAAGAACAGCATTCCGGCTTTTGAACTGCCGTGAAGTTGAATGAATCGCCAGAAGCCATTTTCTGGAAAGAAGTGTGTAAATATTGAAACGATGTAGCCAACTAATGATAAAAATACAATAAAAATGAAAAGTGGAATATGAAAAATTGAAAGATGGTGGAGGAAGTGCAAAACAATAGAGACAAAGATGAATGACGGCAGGGGGGGTCGTATATTTTAGGGACTTGAAGAAAAGTTAACCGACCCCCTATCAATATTTTAAAAAGCTGTATGACCTCCAGTAAAGCAACAGTCATCTACATAGTCATTGCATTTTTGGACAATAGCTAAAAATATTTGAAAAAAATAAACTGTAGCATGATACAAAAAGTTCAGCGACCCCCAAATAAAAAAAAAAGGAATCAGAAAAGTTGGACGACCAGTATAACCAGTCAGGCTCCTAATGCAATCATCAAATGATATTGAAAGGTAAACTCGTTCACACAGAGATGTAAAAAATGTATAAGAAACACAATGCAATCATACATGACTGTCCTGCATAATCGTTCCTGTAAATTTCCTACTCAAATTTTTAGCATAGATATACACAAATACATCGTGATAATTTTCTTTATGAAATGTCTCACGCGGAGCGCATTGTGAGGATCTTGGGCGTGCTGAGTGTGACAATTCGTAGTATTATATACATTAAGAAGGAATGTGCGTATACTAGTGGTAATTTTTAGAGGGGGTGGGATAAGGCCGAGAATTCTAAGCTAATATTGGCGTGGGGCCGTGAAATGATGATCATGCCCGGGTATTTTTTAACCTCAAAATGTGGTATGTATACTAATATAATTTACACACTACACAACTTCATGATTAACTTACTGCAGAATAAAGCTGATGGAAAACTTGGAAATATTTTTGAAATTGTGTATGACTGTGTCGTCTTATTTCAATAATGTGAAGTGATAAAGTGTATACAAGAGCATAAAGCAAGCTCAAAAACGGATGCCCTGGATCCCAGGCCTCTGTGGAATAATAGATATAAACTTCTTTGTGTGTAAATCATGTGTAAAGGACCCCCTCTCTCCCCATGATGTGGGGCCCATTCTCCATGATAATGATAATCGTGCCCCGCCCCCCCACCACAACCACCGTGGACTTTTTCTAAAAGCTTCTACTAAAACATGGAGTGTGTATAGGGAAAATAAAAGCATCGTGCCTGATGACCCTGCGCCTGTCTTGGGATTCTATTTAGGGCCAGCAGGTTTCAAAAGTTCACGTTCCGATGGACAGGCCTATTGTTTAGTCATCATACCACATTTGTAAAGAGATTCATTGGATTTTTTTTTTTTCTATCAACAAGTAACACTAATTCTTATAAATCCATAAAAACTTACTATGAGTGGTCTTGAAATGAAATTTTGGGACATTTTCAATGTCCATCGTCCTGAGACTTTTATGTCACCAGGTGGCAGCACGTGAAACGGGCGCGCCCTCCACCACCCCCCTCAACAAACACTGACCCTTCCACTTCTGTCACGTGCTGCCACCTGGTGACAGAAAAGTTCAGACGATGGACATTGAAAATGTCCGAAAATATTAAAGACACTTTAATAAAAGTTTTTATGGACAACCACATTGACATCTATGAACCATTGAACAAATGTATACCAACACGAAGCCGAGGTGATATCAACCAATGGCGAAACAGAAGCATTTTGAAATCACTGCAGGAGTGATGCACTGTGACACGCTGGCTCCGTTCCTTTCATCAGTGCTCAACTACGCTATGAGGAAAGCATTGGCAGGAAAAGAAGATGAACTTGGACTATCACACCAAGACGATCATACAGACAATGAAGAAGTTCTTTCTGGTGTAGACTTCGATGATGATATAGCTCTGCCCTCTGGCGAGATCGAGCAGGGCCAGGAACTTTTGCTGAGGATAGAGAAGGAATGCAGCAAGGTTGGTCTGGAACTGAATGCCCACTAGACAAAGTCTTTGGCCCTCAACATAATTGATCCTGAGCCTATTCACACCGCTAATGGCACAGAACTCGAATAGACTTCAAATATCTCGAGTCTTGGGTAAGAAGCTCATAACAAGATATCAAAATCCCCAAAGCTCTTGCCTGGAAAGCTTTGAACAATATGTCTAGGATATGGAAGTCTAACATAAATAGAGAAATGAAACTATGCTTCTTCGTCGCAACTATAGACTCTATCTTGCTCTACGCATGTGAGACCTGGACTTCATGTGAATCGCAAGAGAGGCCACTGAATGGAACTTATACCAGGAAGCTGTGTATGGCCATAAATGTACACTGGAGTAGTCACACCCATAACTCCCTGCTGTATGGGGTCCCAGCAGTTAGCAACAAAATCACCAGCCAATGACTGCAGCATGCTGGCCACTGCTACCGTCATCCAGAACTTAGCACACAACGACTGATTCATGCCAACGCATGGAAAGAGGCGCTAAGGCAGACGCAATCCACCATCATCGACACACTGAAAAGGGACATAGGAGCACGAGATATAAGAGAGCTTTCATCACTGATGAGGAACCGTCACATCTGGAGAACCAGCATGGTCGATCGACTACGGTCGACGGAGTGAGTGATTGACATTGTCATGAACCAGTCCAGCCACTTTTTATTATATCAGGGCCAGCTGATTGTCAAAACTGCTGGCTCTGTGGTCCATAGGAGAAAATGCCATGTCATACCCTGGTCGTACCCTGGTGGCATAAAGACAACGGCTCATGTTGACACTTTATCTGGTTTGGTCAAGAGAGGGCTAGATCCTCGGAGAAATCAAAGGTCACCTTATAACATACATTCTTGTAATTTCCACCAAAACAGCACTCCCATGTTAGTCTAGTCTTTCAAAAGACCTTATATCTAATAGTTGTTTCCTCTATTATTACAAAAACGCTCATGTAAACAATACATCAGGTTCAAAGAAGAAGAGCAAATGCAATTGTGACAGCCTCTTGCTCTAATAGATACATGTATAAGGGTCTTTTACAAAACCCTAGGAATCCCATTGATATCAAATATATAGCCTCTAACACCCTGGCCTGTTATAGCCTTTAAAACCAGAGTATCCACTGGCAGCAGCTGTAGAAGCAGCATGTATGGGTGATTTACCAGGTGGGGATTAGCTAAGACATTAAGTATGCGATCTTGACCAAAGCTTCTCCATTACAAATAAACAGTTCCACATGCTTAAACGAGAACATACCTAACTACAGCTGCTTTGAAAATAGATTGCTGTTCTAAAAATAGAAGCCAGGTGCTTTAAGTAAATGATGTCAAATTAGCAAAACAATAAGCTAGTTTTGAATCATACAGAAGTTTTCAGAATAGGCCTTCATGTCAGATCATTTAAAGGCCTTGTGATAGGCTAGTGTTAGTTATGCATATTGTGAGGACTTCACATGATTGTGAGCGCAATAGACATTTTTGACGAGTCATAATGACAAAGTTGTACAATATCAATAGAAAGGAAAGGTCAAACTCATGTTCAGCCTATGAACACTCCACATTTGTACTAAAGTAACAAACTACTGAATAATGCTGGTTTTGACCATTCAAAGAACATGAAATGTAATAATCATGAATTATTAATAAGTAGTAGTATCTCACTCATTACTATGCTCTGACCTGGACATTATTCCACACAGCCAAATCTGAGCCTGCTGTGTACGGTTTTTATCGATACAACTTATTTTCACAAGGCAATTGTGGAGGATGATAATCAATGAAAATACAAAAGAATGATAGGCGTTATTATCAGCGCAGGGAATGAATACTAGATTTGTTTTTGTCATTGTATAATAATCATGGAATGTGAAATGATTGTTGCTTGATGCATTGGACACGTGGCTGGCCGCGTCCCAATTACTCGCCTGGGTGTGAACACTGTATTCATCTGACCGCGCTCAAGGGAGTGGTTGTTTTATTCTAAAAGATTGAATAAAAATATAACATAATATCATAATATTCATCCATATATATGCTGTTATCAACTGGTTTGAGCGTAAAGTATTATCGTTATAGGATTTTTTGCAAAGTTTATAGAGCTATATCACATAGTTTCTGGTGAGACTGGAACCCTGGACCACCGCCACTGTGGCACATGCGGTACATATTCACAATGCCCTACATGCAGTTTCCTATTGTAAAATTGAGTGTATCTGGTATTCTATTGTGTGCTTTGTGAACAGGTGTCACTGCGGTATTGGTCCAGGGTTCGAGTCACGGCAGAGGCTATGCGATAGAGCCATCTCGCGGTCATCGGCATATGTCCTCGAGCTCGGAAAAAAGCGCCATCAAATCGCCGTTGGTGTGAACATGGCATAAAAAGCCAGTCAGTGAGATTTTACATAACATAACCAGATTACTCAAATTATGCATAGTTAACAACGTTCACTCAACATCACTACAAAAAACATCTAATATCTGACTCCTATAACCATTAAGAAGAGAAGAGTTCACGTTAAGAAACACGTAGTTATGCTTGTACATTGTGTGGTACGACTGTGCTAATGTAATCAAATAAGGCGACCATTGACCGCCATCTGCACGCCGTGGCTGTCGCCACCCCGGGCTGCTTATAGATGGCCGTATTATGCACGGACCGGGGCCCACAAGCGCTTATTAGACGTGTTTGCATATTGACGCCGAGAAGGTTATTGGAGGAAAATGATGCTGCATTAAAACTGATGGTTTCAAATGTACTTGACGATATAATCACGCCTCTAGTGAGTGTGTCATTGTGCGTCTAATGTGCACTCGATTTACTTGATTTATTGTAGCCTGCGAGATTGGTGCGGCTGAACAAATCAAAGGCAGGCCAATTCCAAGCTTCTTAGATTGAAGCCCAGAAGCTCAGAGTCAATTCACAAACATTATACAACATTAACTACAATTCGCCTCGCCCTATACTTTATCCAGACAGAATTTCTGTTATTTTCTCTGCTTCGTCTATTTTGACAGGAAAGCATTAAACGCATGACAATGAAGAAATCAGTTTTAACCACATAATTGGTTTTTACAAATTGGCTGGGTGTAAGTCGCTCGCTGATCACCCTCATTATCGGCTATAACGTTACGGCCGGCTCCCTGTGATCTCTCCCAGCCACAGGCTCGGGCTGGAGAATTAAACGGCAATGATTTGATGTGTAGATACAGGGCCCGGGGAATGATGGGGTTTACGTGTAATTGAAAGTGCGGGAATGCCATTTTAGCACAACTATGAGTAGTTAAGGTTTGCCGTGGACATGGCAGTGTTGTCTAGGTTACATAGTAGAGTTTATAGTATGCTCGTTTGATGCTGCTGATTAGTTCGTATTACCGACGTATTAGTACGTATTACCGAATACTAATTATGTAAGTTCATATATAAAATAAAGAGGTGTACACAAAAAACTACACGTAGATCTATTTATGTATTATTCATTTTACGCAAATGCACATGCATCTAAACTATAATAAGACATTCAAAAACAAAATAATAACAACAAAACAAACAAAGAAATAAACAAACAGCCAGCCAACCAACCAACCAAACATTCATATGCGCATTTCTTTATTTTATGTGTGTAGCTGACATATTTCCTGGCAATGTATGCTGCTGTTTGATGTAAAAAAACAACACAAATAAAAAACTTCGTCTCAATAAATGGTATTGTATAATTTATAATTCTATATATTTAGTTTAACATGTTGTTAATTTACTGATTGTCATTTTCGTTTTGTCCATTTGTAAAAAATCTTTATTGTTTTAATCATGTAATAATTTGTAGATCTAATATGTTTTGCAATACAACATTGATATCCAAAAAAGATTTTTTTCTCGGAATTTGATGACCTAATCTTATTATGTAGGGAAGAGTTTCGTGTATAACAAAAAGCAGCATCACACGTACATGTACTTCTGGTGATATAACACGAAGAAATCTGTTTTGTTTTGTTAGGAACACGTGGATAACACATCAAGAGTCTGGTTGATCATGACTAACTCAACAAAGTATCTCAAACTCAAATACGAGGCGTGTAACAAGCAACAAAAATGTACAGGTTAACAAAAATAGCAGTTTGTACACCTTGCCTCCCACCATGGAATTATAGCACGTTGGGTAGCAAAAGAACAATAATACTTTGAAAGAGTATATTCTCATTGAACCCGACGTCCTGCAACTTTGGTGGACGTGGATAACTAAAAACATCTGATTGGTAGAGACAAAAATAGCTATCACCGGAAGAAAAATTTTGTTCTCTATTCATAAATAGTTTTTATGTAATTCCATTAGCACTTAATTAGTCTATTGACTTGATTGATATGTACTAACATCTTCAGTTATGTAAAATTCTAAATATTTCAAGTGTGTCCGAGCAATAATCATAATTATTAATATACAATACAGTATGGGGATGAGTGGTGAAGTTACATTTTAATTAATCTTTATTTGTTACCCTCTACCATATTGCACACCTGTGCCATGTAGCTATTGTATTTTCATTCTTTAAAAAAAACCTTTGACAAGCATATACACAGATTGGTGCATAGATCCTGTGTAGACAAGATGATTAAATTATTTCTTCTTCTTCTGGGCTTTCACTTTTATCAATTTCAGAATGCTGAATGTAAAAAGCAGGTTGTGTTTAATTATACTCTGTGGTATTATATCGTCTAATAACAATGAAACATTTATACCAAACAACATACTAACAATCATAATGTATCAATCCTTCTTTTCTTTTGACATACATTCTCGAGAGTTATTCTAGAATTTAAAACAAACACACAACATTGGTACTAGTTTATTTTCACAACCAATTTGACGTATGACAACGGAAGAAATTCATTACACGTATATGACCACAATTTCACTCTGACCCCAAAATACATACATCACACTAAATAATAAAACTGTTTCCCTTTTTTCTTTGTGCGATATCCCGAGTGTGTGCGTGGTGCTACTTTGTGTAAGTCCCGCGTAATTAGAAGCCATATCCGTGTGATGCATGACTCTGTTTATACCAACACACTCAGCAGGAGCGGCATTTTGTCATCTCCACGTCATTATCATCGCAGAACCCTAATTACCACCTGCATGCTCAGGTTACCGCCGCGACACGGCAGCATAGCTCCGAGAGGGTATTTCAACCGGCGGGGAGTCGCAAAACCACTTTCATCTGCCATCACACCACGGACGATATCCGAGAATGATATAGCGACTCCGGCAAAAGGCGGCCTCCCGTGGCGAAAATTGGCCGAAACAGTGGCCTGGGTGTGGGAGTGACGGTGTCTGTGACAGAGACGTGTTTGACAAACTGCTCCACGCACAAGATACCCCATTTTTATCTTATTGCAGTGTATAATTTGTCGACAATGAAGGAGTTTGTATCTTGTAGTTCTGCGTAAAAGCCCGCTTTGTACTTTAATAATGATCGCACATGATATTTATGTTTTCATTACCCATTCTTTTGTGACCTCCGCAGCCCTTACTACTGGTTCAAATGCCTGTTTGAAACTGAGAGAGAACTTACAACAAAAAAATCAAGAAAGTTAATTCTTGTCCGCTTTATTATGAAACAGAAACCCATAACGAATAGCAATCAATATATGTTAATATTTGCTTCACATGTGTGTGCAAGTTCAAAAATATTTCTCATGAATAGAGATGATAGAATTTTAAAATACTAGTAATATATAGCGGAACCCCTGACTGAGGCATGAAACAGAAACCTAATACAAGATAACTCGATATGAAAATTGTAAATGTAAGACTTGAAAACGGTCTTAATAATTTAGTTTTATTAGCTTAAAAAGTAATCTTTTATACATTTCATTTAGATTCTGAAGTGAAGCTAATTAGTGGTAAGGCTACTAGCATTAACATCTTTGCGTGTCAATTTGCTTCCCAAAATGTGTTCCTTGAAACATACACAATGTAGTTGCCTTTGATATATCTAGGCCTCCTCTTAATTAGTTAATCACATGTTGGACTTTATTTACTTACACAGTAGAGTGTGACAATACAATATGTTTTAGGTGTTTATTGAATAGATTTTTGAATTACTAAGATGTACTATTTGGTTCTAGGTGGCTCTTCTAATGTTATGCCTACCGTCTTTTCCACCATTTGGTACAAAATTTCAAAAGTTTCAAAAGTTAGAAAGACAAGACCCCTTCAGGAGAATAATAAATAAATAGATTAACCTCTCATGAGAGTATCATGTTAATAATCCAGTATTAAGATTAAGTTTATTTGATGTTTCACCATCAACAATAGACAGTGCATTATGAAAAATGTCCTAGATCGTTAGTTCTCTTAACTTGTAGTAATTGTCTAAGTTTAATAAAATGGCATGGATAAATATCTAGTTTAATGAAATATGTAACATAATATAACGATTATAAAACTACGATAATCAAATGTACGTGGAAATCATTTGTAAATGATGGAAATTCCAGGTATCCTGTAGTTTTCAATATTTTTTGCTGCTTATTTGTAAAATTCATTATTCTCCTGGAGAGGTCTTGTCAGAAGACAGACATATTAGAGGTAAATCTAAAAATAAAACAAAACCTCGGTTTGGCTTAATCTTTCTAACTTTTGAAACTTTTGAAATTTTACTGAATGGTGGAAAAGACAGCAGTCAAATTTTAGCTTAGTGATTTTGATGTTTCACAGTGCTTACAGAAATATGATATGAAAATAATGGTTGAAAGTACTTCTTGTTCAATCACTAATTGCGGTGGTTAAATTATGTTAATGCCGATTTAACTGATGCTCGACTATGATGAATAACTGTGACAAACTAAGACAAATCATTGACTGTATTTGACCTGTAACCTTTTTCTTGAAGCATCCTGGGGTGGCATTAGCACTGGACCAGCTGGCTCCTCGCTGAGTCTCCAAGTATGTTTTTCTCTTCAAATTAAAGTTTGACATGATGTAGAACATCATGGGGCACACTTACCCTTAAGTCTATCAGAATGTACACTTGAAGTAATACTTCTAAATCTAAAACTAGTCACACAATTGTTGGATACTATTCACATTATACACCCAAGATATATGTATGACAATAATTGTTTGAACAAGACTGAAATATCAACTGAGAAGAAAATCGAATTAAATATTTTAATAGAGTTATCTTGTGACTTGCAGCATTTAAGTGGATGGATTCTGCATACAAAGTCTATTCCTCTATTTTTTCTTCAATTCAATAAACCCGCTTAACGAAGGGGCATTTAAAGAATGAATGGCCATGAATAGTAATTTCATATATATATAAAATATCAGTACATATTTTCTCACCCATTCAATATAGTTAAAAAATAGAATATTGATTTTCAATTCGTATGTCTGTCCATCATTTTAAAATTTTGTTGGGAACAGATTCACTGCAAAATTATTTTGAAAACTCAAAAATATTGATCAAGAAAATCTGTAAAACTCTGCAAAAATGGACTATGTATAGAGCGGATTCATTAGAATTACATATAATATATAATTTAGATGTATCATTTGAGACTAATTTCAACAATTCAAAAATCACAAAAAATCCATGGCTCAATTGAAAAATATATGCATGCGTCTAATAGGTTAAATTAATGCAGTTAATCAATTAATTTATTCATTCATTTACTTATTTATTCATTTACTTGATATTGTATTTATTTATTTATTTATTTATACATATGACGTGTTTAAAAGTGGACACTGGTGAGACACAGCTAGTGATAGTTATATGTTTCAAAGTAGACGGAATCATTTTATGTAAATGTTTGAAAATTAGAAGAAATGCTTTCACTTTTGAGTAAGGAAAGTTCTTCCACTCATCTGTATATTTCTAGGTTTTTTTTATTTGCTTTACCTTTGTTATAACATATAGTAAACTCGACCAAAGTTTTGTTGTTGAAGCATTTTACGTTAAAAGTATTGTACTTGTATGAATCCACTGCTCATCAGCAGTGCGATTTTCAAATTTCTTTTTCTATCTAGAGACGGATAAAGAGATCCGTACAAAGGATTGTTTTCCACAACATTGATATACGTAGCAAGCGGCTGTCACCAGCATCGTCATCAGTGAAATTAGCAGCAATAGCAGGTCATTAGCACATTGTTATATGAACATGGCTCCAGAGTACGCTGATGTGGCAACAATGGCCGCCCCAGGCCACTCACACTAACACATTCACGCCACTTGGCAGCACCACCATACAAACTAATTACATATGCACTGCTAAAACACGCTTTCTGCCTTCATATGTGTTTTTTTTTTCTAAACAATAATTGTGGACACAAAATAATCTGTTTACATACTTGGAATCTTGTTAATCATGTGATGTTTATTCTAGTCTGTATATGTATGGTATGTGTGGCTGTGATCACACAAGTTTCACACTACGTTCATCGTAGCATCTGGTTAAAAGGTATTATTGTATTCCAGAATTATAATCATTAAATTATCGTATTATACATGCTCACAATACTTAATAATATTGGCTTCCCATATTTCTTTGGATTTAAAACAATTATACAAATATAGTTATCTTTTTATAAAGCTAATTTATTGCAAATATTCTAGTTCTTAAACCTAAACATTTATGTAATCTATTATTAGTTCTCTCTGTGTGAATAGATATTGTTGTAAATTTACAATAACAGTTAAAGAATCGTCTTGTAAAGTTTGTTTTTTATTTATCATTCATATCTGAATGTGTTACGTAATGGACACATTTTACAAATGACTGGATGGAATTTTGTTGAAAAACACAGAATCATATGGAGTCAACTTCATTGTAATAACCTTCACATTTTATTTAAAAGCTAATTAATTGGTTAAACCTCTTGTCTTCTTTATTTGATCGATTAATCTGTAATTATAGTCTACCAAATTTTACATCAAAACAATCATTTGTACAATATATTACATAGTACAAAAAATAAAATTACAATTGTCATGAAAAGTATCATTAAAATTGATCATGCACAACATGTCAATTTATGGCAGATATTAATTGTATACTTTTGATGAGCTCTCTGTTTTAATAAACACATATAGACATATGTGGCACTAAGTCTATAATACTTACAAATAGATGTTTAATAGAACAATGAAAACCCATGTATTTCAAATTATTTATGCAAACATATATGTATTATGCAAAATAAGCCAACACTTAAAAATATATGAGGTTGTTACACCAACTTTGAATGACAGCATATTGCAACATAGAAAAATGACAAGCACATATTCATTCTTGCCTCGATGTGATTGGCAGGTATAAATGAAGAGTTGCTCTCATAATAAATCATGACGCTCTCACCAAAGCATTCTGTGACAGTGGATGACGGATGGAATGTCCCATGAACTAGTGAGGTCACATTAGTTGCGGACATGGCCACCTGGCCAAAGACCAACATGGCCGCCAGCTTGCCAGCTTGCATCAGCTGTTTGTAAGTGTAGATATAATTACTAATTTAATGAACTTCCACCTATACAATTCTTACACCATTTTAGTATACATTTTAATACCTTGAACAAGAATTTTTACATAAGAGTGGAAAACTTGACATATTTCTGAGTAAGATTGAGAATATAATTGTATTATACCTAATGTTAAGTCTATAATTTAATAATATGAAACAGTTATTCGTTTACATATAATCAAAAAGTTATTTTCCAATTACTTAGGTAACGGGAGCACATTTATTTCATTTTGATATTATAGAAACATATTTTTGTGTCAGAAAAATATAGCGGTCTTTAAATAATATTTATATTTTCTAAATTAAATGTTTATAACATATATTACAAAGTTTACTTTAAGTTGGTTGCATACATCCACGTGGTAATGTCTGTGAGAAAAGCAATATAGGTCCTACCTTCTGTGGGTTAATTAATATTACAAGGGCTTTTCATACCCAAAGTTCTGATATATTGGCCACATAATCGTAATAAATGTTTATTTTGATTTTATAATAAGATATCTTGGAAATCTAAACGTATATAGTTATTTACAGTGACATCACATAATGGACAGCATTCTTTATATAATATCATATGTACAAATCTAGACTGAGATATGTAAAATATTCTCGCATCTTTAATCAGTACAAAGTTTGAACTTCAGGTGGAAAAAAATATTACATTCATAGTCTTGCCTATAATTTGTTTTACAGATTGAATTGTCATTTGTAATGTAAATGATAATGAAATATGTAAATAAAATATCTTTATAATAAAATCTTGCCTGAAAGGCGGTGTTGATATCATTTTTCTCAATATGATTAATTGTGAGCTTTCAGTACACAAGATTTCATGATGATTGACAAGAAATTTTCTTTTCAATGGATGTTCTGACCAACTTTAAGATGAGCAATAACAGAAACCTCCAATTGTATTAGGATTTATTCTAGCCCCATTTTATATTTTATATCACAGTGGCATAAGTAAGTCATGGTATCAAAATTGTAACCGTTTAAAAAAAGCATTCCATCATATGAACAACACGATTTTTCTAATTTAAAGCTTCTTTTAAATATCTCGCTTATCAAATGTTATCGTGTGATCCAAGAGTAATGTATAAAAACAAACTGTGTACGCTGACCTGAAGAGCATAAACTTGTCTCGCTCATTGGTTTCTCAGCAAATAAAACATGAAGCTGTGCAAACTGACCAATCTGTGTGCCTAACCTGCGCCATTACAACACTTTATGCGGCAATAAAATGCACCGCTTGTGCCGCCTTCAGCTACACAAAGAATGTGTACAATTAAATTTGTACCAACATCGCAACATGTTCTCACAATTATACACATATTTTTGAAAGGTTTATGAGCTTTTCTTTAGCGAATAGGAGTGTAGTCTAATTAAATTACCATATGTTTCATTTTCCGTTGTTCATCCTTCTCATGACGGCAAATGTATATTTTAAGTTAATGTTTACATGTACTTTGTCAGTTTGTTAGGTAGACATCGTGTGTATTACAACTCATTTATATTTCTTTTAACCAAACAATTGGCGTGAGAATTAGACATACATACCTGTAGATCTACCCATTCTGAGACAGCACACCAAACGACCACAGAAAAGGGAAAAAACAGTCGTTATGACCTTGCGAATAAGCTAACTTCAGTCGTAGGTATAGCGCTATAGCAGTCACAACACTTATACCGCTGGCAACATCGGTGTTTATGGGCGATTCTTCACTAACTTATGGCCCATTGTGTGTAGGGGTTTCCCCGAGGAGGATTAGTGCTGGTTTCTATCTATTGTTGTTTTAACAAATGTGGCATTGCAGTAGACATTATTAGCCAGGCCTCTGTAATGCTCTTTCCAGTTGGTCACAAAAGTGACTAAGCATATATTTGGCTTACTTTTGCCTGTCGATATGGAGATCGGTGGGTGAAGCATATCCTGACATCAACGGACACCAGTGCTTTAACATGTTTGCAAACTACTCAGACTAGACAAGGATGTGGACCTAACGGCGGACTTATGCATCTTTCACAAAACCACTGGTGGCACCGACCGACGCACCATATCGTCCATCCATCCACATCTCCCTGGACCCGGGCCCGGGACACATCCCTAGCACATTGGCGATCTGCGGCCAATTATAGAGCATTGTTCAGTGACGACCAGACATCCGTGGTCAAATGTGAACAACTCTGGGACATCTGCCAAACATTGACGTCACAGCTGTTAATGTGACAGATCATTGATTTACAAGAGATTGCTCAATGCTCACGCTTCTTCCGTCAAAACCCTACAATCACCCCACCGTTCCCATTCAACCAACTCTCCGTAAACTGTTCAAAGATAATC